>KV875233.1:1225693-1394121 GCA_001879505.1 Calonectria pseudoreteaudii
GGGGGGGGGGGGGGGGGGGGGGGGGGGGGGGGGGGGGGGGGGGGGGGGGGGGGGGGGGGGGGGGGGGGGGGGGGGCGCGGCACGGCGCAAAAGAGCGACGGCGGCGCAATGGAGCAGCCATGGAGTGGGAGAGTGGGAGAGGGCGAGGGACGGCCAATTGAGGCCCCCGCTGTCACGATTCCATCATTCCGGCTCACTGGGTACACTCCGAGGGAGTCTGACAGCCTGGCCTGGTATAGTCATGGTCAAGGTCGTGGTAGCTTCCGGTGGTAGCGTAGCTTGTGTGTGCTCTCTCCTTGCGTTGCTCCGGGTACTGCGTACTGTGGGCGGGCGGGCTGGATGGACTGGGCTGTGTGTGGGTATATGTTGAGCAGAGTACATGGACTCGCGCGCAGCCATGGGCCGAAACCAAGGTACCGGGCCCCGTTGCCCATCTCACTCAAATGGTGGTGGTGTGTGGGTGGTGTGGGTAAACCTGTCCTCCTGTCTGTCTCGTCCGTACGGTACAAGGACAAAGTACCGAGGAGCTTGTGGTAATAATAAGCAAACCACGGCGCCGTAACCTCAACGTAGGACGCGGACTAGTCGAGCTTTTCGTGCTCGAGGAGAGGGGCGCCTGCAACGCGTCAATCCATCCGACACGTCCACGGCCAATCAGCACCCTCAATCGCACAGCGTTTTGTCCGCGACCGGAACTGGGCTGTGAGAAAGAAGAAAACGAAATGCGCTGCCTTTTTGCCTTTTCGTTTGCCTTCATCTTTGCCTTCGCCTCTGCCTCAGCTTATGCCTCTTGACGGTGCTCTCGGGGCCCTGGGACCCCGTGGGTGAAGGTCCCTAGGTGGCTGGCTGGGCTGGGGTACAAGACCGCACCGCACATCCCACCCTACCTACCACTCGGTTTTCTTTGCGGACTGGGACCGCATCAAACCTGGCGCCCGGCTGCACCTCGAGCAATCCGGAGAGCACGCACACAATTGTGACGTAAATGTGGTGCCCGTCGCTCGCCATCATTGTCCGACCTAGGCTCGGGCTCAGGCCAGGGGGTTCAGTCTTTGCTTACCAACCCTTCTGCCTCAAGCCTGCCCTAAGCTTCTGAGGCTTCTGAGGCTTTGGCCCCGATGCGGGAGTAGTACACGGTGATGAAACATGCTTAAATCTCGTCTCTGACGCGGGCTGCTGGAGGTGATGCTCGAAAAATCCGTGTGGCGACCGCGGATAAAGCAGCCGTTAACTACATCGCAAGGTTGGCGGCCCGAACGGACTGATCGAGGCGTCATTGTTTGCGACGAGGGAAGCCGAGGGAATCACATAGGTCAAGGGACGGGAATAGAAGCTTGGGCCCCGAGTCGGTGGGGAGCAAGTCGGAGAGAGAGACATGGCACCACGGCCGCAGTTTTTCCGTGCCATGGTACGTATCGGAATCGATCGATTGAGAACGAAATGGGACGTACCGGGGACGGAGGATGCGAGGGATAGGAGAAGGGGAAACAAATGTCCTTCCAGGATCATCCCAACACCCATCTCCATTCAACCCAAAAAAAGCACTTCATTGAAACCCAACGTCAGAGGTGATCTTTTGGTTAGCGCGGAAAGGGCTGGAATAGTCACGTGATTGAACACTGCTGAGTCATCTCTTTCCAACCCTGAGCCGGCGGGCCTTGGGCTGACTACCCGCCGCACATCGAGCCTACTATTTCCAGTCAAGTGTGGGACAAGGAAGTAACGGGTTAACATTGCGAGCAAGCGGCCGGTTGATGCAGAAAGTTTTGAATTTCAACATTTAGAACGTCGCGATGACCAATAATACCCCACATCGCACCAGATACTGAGTGCTACTTGCGAATAACCAAAATTCTCCAATCAAAGCCGAGTATCTTGGTGGAGACAAAATCAGATTGCATGTACATCTGGATCAGCACCGCATCGCCACTCGTTGCAGTAGCATCTTGTTCGACCAAATTTAGCTACTTAATGAGGTGTTTAGGGCTTATCTCGCCAGAGTAAGGTGACCTGATTGCTCTTCAGAGAAACAATTATCCTACCTGAGAGCGAAATGGATTCCATCATGATTGGGCTTGTCCCCCGGATAAAAAGTATGACACGACACTCGAGTTGATTTCGGGTAGCCTACATGAAATTGACGGACAATCTCAGTGAGCTTTTTACCGATCCAAATCTTTCAATGTGCTCTTGCGTCTCTTCTGTAGTGTATTTGATCCTGAAATGTTTAGTTTCCTCCTCCATCTCGTCTCTGTAGCCAAGGCTAATGCAACCTCACCCAATACGTTTCTACACTGATCGATATTTAAATAATCTTTGGAAATAAACTATGGAATAAAACTGATTTCATCAACGTATTCGTTGTTGTGATACGTAGTGGTTTGTTCCACGGGCTAAGTGGAGTCACGTATGGGCGCGTGAAATCGTGGCCAAAGGGAAAACCACTTTAGTGGCAACGTAATAGCATCGATATATGAGCGATGGGTTAAAACGAGTATATCATCAATTGTAGATGCCTTGGTTGATGACCGTAACGCTCGAGTCATCGAGTGGATATCGCCATCACGATTCATTACGCAAAGCGGACCCACACGTATCGCAGGAAAGTCAAAAATAAATGGAGAGCGCAAACAAAAAAACATACAACAGCGAGGATTCCCCGGTCGTCACCGACCCGAGTACTAATTCACCGCTTCTCAGCTTGACTATGGGAGAGCGGACGGGATCCCGTATTTTCTGAGAGCTATGGTCGTATGTGACTGAGTTGCAATTGTACTGGCTCATGAATAGGAGGCTGTGATGGAATCCTCGTCCTAGTTGAAGACACTTGCCGGACTAAAATCTGCAAAGAAAAGCCACCAAAATCTAACCGAATGCAACGCGTAAGAGGACGGACGGAATGAATATCATGTATATGCTGCAGATGGAAATGATTGCGACTGGTGGTAACGGCATACTTAATAACGCAACATTCTCTCATCCTTCTTCTTTATACTCGCCATCTTATTCTTCCCCTTAGTCCTCATTCCCCTCTATTTGTTTAAACACCTTCTGAACCCATTCGTGATAGTCTTTGGAGATTCCGTCCCCTATTCCGCGAAGTGAACATATTGGAACATTGAGGTCCGTAATTGATGCCGTGGTACCGATATAAATATCCCTAAAATTTGAATGCTTTTCTTTCTCCACTATGCAAAAGAGAGTTTCTAGCCATGGATAGCCACAACCAGTAGTGGGAGCGACACCATCCCACGCTCCAAAATCTCATCGGGCAAAAGTGTCGTAATTCGTTCGTGTTAGGCAGCTGCCCAGAGAGACAAGAGATTCTGCTTGGGAAGCAACTTTTACAACACTTTACTGCATGCCTATTCGTAGTAATGCATGAATGAGCGGCAAAGTCATCCGCTGAGTATTCGTTGAGAAGTTCGCCACTCTAGGCATATACAAGACAAAAAAAAACTGTGCAGCGCGACTAACCCTGCAGGAAGATGAAAGTGGTGTTGAATTTGTTGAAACCTCTCTATTCAACCACATGTTTCGAGATAAACTTCCTTGTCTCCTTGAAGTTGTGAAGGGAAAATGACCCTTCTTTCCGTAGAAATATACTTGCAAGCAACCCAGACCCCGATTTCGACTCTCTGCATGCAAGCAACTATCTTTGGACCCATCCACTTCACGTCATCGTCGGTCAGATCCATCTTGTGAAAACAATTTACAAGGGACTGACACTCAGCTGATGTCAAAGGAGTAATATGTTGAGCCCTTGGGTAAGGGACAATATCATATTGCCCCTTGTTATCGGACCATGAGAACTCTTTATCCCTGTAGCTTCCGCCCTGCGTCATCATGTCCTCAATATCTGTCACCAGATCAGAAACCTCTGTTATCCAACCCCAGCGTGGCTTTATATGATCTTGAATCATCTTTACTGTCCGACGAAACACTTGCTTGAATAAAGTTCGGTCTTGTTGGTTAGATTCAAAGTACACAGCTGTTGGTTGGACTGCTCCGATACCAAGGCAGACAATCCAACCCGGTCGTCTCACATCAGCCATCGTTTGCAAAGGACTTTGGATAGAATGACCTTCTATAGACTTGAATGTTTTTCTATAAAATGGTGGCCATCCGTCGAGGATCTTTTCGACTTCGTCCTTGGTGAGGTCTAACATGCGCCGAGGTGCGCCTAGGTGGGCTAATACTAGCCCGTCTTTTTCTCGTAGTGACACATAGTCTCTGCGGTTCTCCAACATATCAGGGGTGAAGACATCCAGGTAGGCAGTCAAAAAGAAATAAGCCCGCAGGGCCTTGGCATTTGTGTGCAGGAAGTTCTTTTGCAAGGCCAAACTCCGAGGTTTCGAAGTGAAACGTGTGGTTGGCCTCACGTTGTTGAAAGCCACATGCAAGGTCTTTTGCCAGCAGATTCCCGATCTTTGATGAGGTGAGGCACTGGAGCAGTGAGTGCAAGATCCGTTACTCATATAGCATTGATGTAACGATTTGCTTGGGTCCAAGTCCTCCCATGTCAGGATTTCGCATTTGGTAGCGTGAGGCCAAATGAACGCGTACAAATACCGGTAAATCCATTTGACTAGGGTGAGGGCTTGAGGGTTAAATGTAAAGCCGATAGCCAAAATCGCAATAATGAGAGAACCAACGTCAATTTGGGCCATCGGGGTAGTATAGAGAGATGTGGAATCTCTGCGTGTTGTGCGGGGATGGGCGTGGGTTGATTTGTCTGTTCACTAGTGAAACGAAGCGAAGATAAAGAAACTTGAGGGGGGATTCTTGGTGCGAAGAGACAATCCGAATGGGGCGCTCGTATTTTAGGGCGAATCATCGTTAGTAATATCCCTACCAATCGAGGCGGTGGCTGAGCCTGAGCTGGGCGCTTAACTTGTCAGCTTCACTAGGCGACGTTCATTTGGGAAAGATACCTCTAGTCTGTGGTTGATGAAACCCTCTTACAGATTTTTCAAGTCGAAAGTTCAAATGGTGATTGCCTGCGGGCTATTTGTCTGATTATGGCGCATTCTCGAGAGGACGAACCCAGCTTGGATGCGAAATTGCACCTCCGTCAACGCCTTTTTCAGGCTATCCACGGCAAGGATGAGGCCGCCTTGAAACGAATTTTGAAAGAGAGCCCAGGGGACCTGGTGGAACTGGCACTGGACGCAATTCAAGATGAAACCAGCCACGTATTTTCCCAGAACTGGCCTGTCACGCCGCTTTCTCTTGCCATACAACAAGGAGAGGCAAATATTGTCCGCCTGCTTGTAGAAAGGTGTGCACCAAGGTCCTTCAAAGATGCTATTCAATTCGAGAGAGCACAACATGGCAACTATTTTACCTCTCACCAACCTCCAAAGTTCGGAGTAGCCTGGGATTTTACTGTCAAAAACCCGATTCTAACGTCCATGGATGCCACCTCGGTCTCTCTGTGTGCCCTGATGAGAACTCGGGGCCATGGTCAGACCATATTCAACATCATTTCATCCCACAATTTCAGCCTTGAAGATGCGCACAGGTGTGACCTTGGTCGTGCTCTTTGGTTCTGGGCCAGCTGTCAAAACTTTCCACTCGTCGTTCAAGCTTTCATTGATGCCGGGTTCCCTATTGATCTGCTCGCATCACCAACGTCCTTCCCAAGTCATTTTCATCATGATCCTCGAGGTCCAGTTTTGGAAACGACGGCACTATGGAATGCGGCCTGGAATGGAGCAGATGAAGCAGTGCGGGTTTTGCTTGAGAATGGGGCGACAATGATATCAAACATCTCAACAGGCGATCAGAAGGCCAATATTGAAACTCAGGACAATTCGAGACTCGTCGGCCTGGATGCGTTGTTGGCTGCATCTCAAGGGCTCGCAAATGAAAGGTGGTGGGATGCCTTTGATACTGTCGAGAATCCTACAACGAATAATTATGCCCTGGTAGTTAAGCACCTTCTCCAGCATGGAGCCAACCCGGAGCCGAAGCCGACAGAGCAGTACCATGGAACGCGGCGTGCGTTTCGTCGGCAATCGCCCTCTCTTCCTCCGGTCCTAGAATTTGCTGCCCTGGCCGTCACACCTGCAGTAAGGGATTTCATAAAGGCAGGCGCTGATGTTCACATCACCTGTGACAAAGGAAAATCACTTCTTCACTATGCTATTGATAGCCAAAGCATGGAATTAGTATCGGAAGTTGTTAAGTACAATGCTCTTATCAACTCTAAAGATTCGTATGGATATACCCCAGCTCATAGCTGCGTCTTGGATGGGACGGTTGAGATGTTGAAGCTTTTGATCAAAAATGGAGCGGATATAAATGCACAGACTCGGCTCGGCATTCCCGTTCTCTTGATGGCCGTGAGTGTCGGCAAAGGAGAGATGATTGAGACTTTGCTTCAAAATGGGGCTGACCCAAACCAGTCTTTCACTCCACCGTCCAACTTCAAAGCCAAACTTGACTTCGGTCATCCTACAATGACTGACCATTTTGTTGCCTGTTCTCCTCTTCTTGCTGCACTTCGCAGGTTTGCCAAATTCGAGCATTCAAAGGAGATGGAAGCAACCTTGGGCCATAGCCCAGACATGGCCGCTCAAAGAGCTTTGGAGGTTTTGTTGAAGTATAAAGTTGACCTAGAGGCCCCAAGCTGTATCGCAAGCCGTGTTTTTAGTCGGAATCGGTATGGACGAGAACAGCCCACTTCCTCATGGGTCTTTGAGTGGGTTTATCCGCAAAACTACGCTACAAAGGCTATATTTGGACACGTCAAGGATCCTCATATGCTCGGGGCTTTTTCTATAGGCAAAAAGTTAAAGAAGCTCACCGATGTGTTTGCGGAACTATATGATGACAAAAAGATGCCGCGTTCGGTTCTTGACGTCTGGATGAGCAATATGTGTGTTTCTAAAGCACTGCCAGCATTACAGAGCGAGTATAGTGATTTTGGCTGGCTGCCGCTTGAGACTCTGCATCATCTACTCAATCTGGGCGCAAGCCCACACATGCGAGGATCTCAAGGACGCACACCTCTCCACGTCATATGTATGCCACCACCCCATGGGGCTGGCTATGGATGGGGGAATGGAATAGACCAAATAAACGGAGCCATTCGTCGATTAATATCCCTGGGAGCGGAAATTGATGCCCAAGATAACCTGGGGAGGACGCCACTGCATTACGCTGTTATATACTACCCTCTGATCACGCCCACCTTGCTCGATGCCGGAGCCGATCCATGCATCCAGGACATAAACAGTTTGAACCCTCTTCGATATGCTTTACAGTTTATTGGTTTCAGGCCGGGAAATTCTATGAGATTGCTCGAGTGCATGGATGATCCCAATGAATTCAACAAAGCTCTCCTTTTCAATGCAGCTAGTTGTCCCGTCGAAACGCCAGAAGTGGATAAAATTCTGGACCAGATATTTATTAGAATTGAAAGTCATGAACAGCCTATTTTTTGGAGTTTTGATGCTAATGGAAATACGGCTTTTCATATTGCCTCTATGGCCAAGACTTGGAGAGAACGACCGATTAATGTACTATGTGGACGACCACAACTTTGGCCTGCGTTTTGCATGCAGGATCGATTGGGACGAACACCGCTTATGCTTTCCACCTTTCAAGGTTCTGCTCGTGTTGCTACCGTGCTGCGAGGTATTGCAATGGCAATTGAAGGGAATCGTGTGAAACAAATTAGATTAACAGAAGAAGGCCCCATCAACGCATCACATTTGATGTCATCAAAGCTGGGGTTCTCTCAAGTTCTTAGTGATCCACGCCTAAAGAGCTTTTACGCTAATCTTGAAGCTGGGAAAGACCCCATAGAACTAGCACAACAAGGTCCACTAGACCAAGAAATGCTACGGGTTAGCGAGCGGAAGAATCCGCCTTTGCAAGATACCTGGGGTTCCGGTGATGAATCCCCAAGAAGCAGAGAAATTTCTAGCAATGAAGAGTCTTCGGGGTCTGATGACGAGCAACTTCCGGAAACGCAATCTCTGGTCCGTCAAAGTTTGGGCCAGATGATCAGGGCCAGCAGCCAGTTGGTGGAGGATGGATGGGAAAGTTGGTCAGACAATGAAAGCATCTACGGCAATCCAAAAACTAAAAAAACGTCTCGAAAATCACAAACATATTCAGCCCCTGCCGAAGCTCGGGCAAAATGCCTGAATATGCGTGACGTGCATGGATGGACGGCACTGCATTATGCCGCCAACCTAGGAGACCACGAGATGGTCAGGATACTCCTGGCGGAACCGGGCCTGGATGTAGGGAAAGAAACCGGAGATGCGGATGTGCCCTCGACTCTCAATCTGGCGGAGAGGAGCGGGAATAGTGAGTGTGTCAGGCTCATATCCGACGCTCTCGAAGCACGAAGGGGGTGGGAGTGTGCGACCGAGAGCAGAGAGGAGGTGGAGAAGAGTAAGGAAATGGAGTGGACGAAAAGAATAGATGTTAGGATGGCAGTACTTGTGGCGGCAATTATTTGGATATATATAAGATCAATGGGCAAGGACATAAATGGCGATGGGTAAGGTAGGTACTGTGTTTGAAGGGATCCCACGCGCTTTTGAAAAAGTAGTCAAAATTTATTAGTAGACAAGTGTGTGACAGAACCTCGTATTTCATGGGAGATTTGCTATCTGGGTCCACCACCACCAGCTGTTCATCTTGAAGTTCCAGCGCAAATCTATATTAGGATCCAGCATCGAGTTAACAATACAATCCAACAGAAGCCGTTAATTTCCCTACTTGCATTTGGGAAGGCACTATTATCAGGGTTAGGGTTAGGGTCGGGGGTTAACCGGACATGGTTCATCATGATCAATATTACTTCGCTGTTAGTATACGAACTGCCTGATACCATTCAGACACAGCCGAAGTTGGTTATATAATATTCTGTAATGGTTGGCCGAGGTATGTCTCAAATGTGGATAATTTGTACTCTGGAGAATTTGCCGTATCGATTTGCCCAATCACGCTTCATGTTTTTGTCACGTCGTGAGGAGTTAAAATGACTAGAGACTTATTATTCAATGCACAGATTCCATGATCAGATAAAAGATAAGTCTGTAATAGTATCTTTACAGTGATACTCTGTGTGAGTCATTAATGAAAAGGAATTGAAGCGTCTTGCCAGTTTCGTTTTACTGACATCAGAAACACAACGTTAGTCTATGATGTAAACTTATTGAACATTATGTTGGCCTCTGATTAGATGGTATAAACTGTACAATGTGGTATTTACATATGACATTCGTCCTTTCGTGGGGATGTTGCTTGTGCGAATACTGAATCATCTATTTAGTATCAAGATAGTGTTCGATGTCTTTGTTTGGCTAGTCGATCAATCTGAAAGAAATGGTCACTATTCAATAAATAAATAAAATTTTCTTCACACAATTGTCCGGCGGCAATGATGACACGCTGCAGCAATAGGCAACCTCTTACATCCGCCCCTCGAGTGTGTGGCACTTCATTGGACGACTTCTTGGTCATCACGAAGCAAAATAGAATAGACTAGTGTCTTCAATGATTGCACCCCCTGGGATTATACTAGGTAGAACTACCAAAGCGGAATCTTGAGCGGTTATTTGGTGAAATCATCAAGAGGCAGAAAGTTGCAGTGCCATTGATCGGTAGAGATCCATGGTCACCACCCGGCTAAAATTTGAGAGGCGGATGACAATAAATAAAAGTTGTGCAAGTATAACCCGGGGTTGGAGAAATTGAATGTCTTTGAAGGAAAACCGGTTCCATCTCTGGCTCCTTAGCCAGATTCCATTCTAGCGCCAATTTTATACTTCTCCGCTCAGAGAAAGGGAGGGCAAGAGCATAAAAGAAGAGTGCGGTGAGACATATGGGTTGTCTACAGTATGCCCTTGAATCATCAACACAACTTTGTACTCTTGACTGTCGGGTTGTG
Source organism: Calonectria pseudoreteaudii (assembly GCA_001879505.1). Lineage (NCBI taxonomy): Eukaryota > Fungi > Ascomycota > Sordariomycetes > Hypocreales > Nectriaceae > Calonectria > Calonectria pseudoreteaudii. Next base: position 1,235,610 of record KV875233.1, read on the forward strand.
ATTAGTTTGTATCCGAGGACTAGAGACTCGCGCCAGGTGTCCAAGTGCCATGTCTCAGCTTGATTCAGCATTTCTAAGCAAGGCGGGCCGCTTGGGCGCACAAGCGGTCGGGGCTTGGCGAATTGGCAATGATAACGCCGGCTCCACAATCACCGCGCGGCAATTGATCAGGATCGGTACGATCACCCTTTAGCTCTAAGACATGTTTTAGTCTGGAAATGGAAATGAGGCTTTTGCTTGCTTCACTCAATTGGGCTGGCGGGAGCCGAGGCCGGTGCGTTCTGGGCCCACAGAAATTGCGCCAGCGCGATGCTTCCGGCCGAACCTTGGCACCAACGATGCCACGGGACGCTACCATTTAGACTACGATTTTGGGTGACATCGTAGCATCTGGGAATTGGTGGAGGGGTCGCATAGGCAGAGTTATTGTTCAACCTGTGGGCCCCCCAAACGAACCCACCCCTGAATGAGGCTTGATAATCATTCCGAGCGTACCCGCGCGCGCTGCATGACCGATCCGCAACCAGCAGCCCCATTCACATATGCACAACAAGACCTTCTCAGAGAGTTAAATACATGAAGCTGCGCTCTCAGAAACAGACTTCATCATCCACAGCTCCAACACTACAGATCTAAAGTCGCCATTCATCTTCCTTCCTATTCACCAACTTATACCAAATCAACACCATGCCTGTCAACAACATCACAGCTGATGAGTGGCTCGCTGCCGCTGCCCACCGCCGCACAGTATACGGTCTTAAGGACACCTCTCATGTCTCCGACGACCGAATTGAAGAAATTATCAAGCAGGTTATCGCCTTCACTCCCTCATCATACAACACACAGCCCGGCCGCATCACTTTGGTCCTTGGCGCCAAGCACAAGGAGCTTTGGGATGTGATCATTAAGAATGCCAAGCCGATCCTTGAGGCTGCTGGTCCTGGTGTTTGGGAGGCCATGGGCCCCCGCTTGGAAGGCCACAAGAGCGCTTACGGCTCTGTATGACACCCGCCAGGTCTCTATAGGAGCAAATCGCTAACTAGATACAGGTTCTCTTCTGGGACAGCGGCGATGCCATCAAGGAGTCTCAGGACACTCACAAGGCTGCTGCCCACCTATTCCCTCAGTTCGCCGACCATGCCAGCGGCATGGCTCAAATCCTTGTTTGGACTGCTCTGGAGATTGAGGGCTTCGGTGCCAACCTTCAGCACATGGGTGCTTTCCCTCCTGTCGAGGCTGCCCTCCACGAATTCCTCGACGTGCCTAAGAGCTACTCCCTTAAGGCCAACCTTAACTTCGGCGAGGAGGCCCAGCCTCACCCCGAGAACCCCGGAAAGCTGCCTATCAGCGAAACTCTCAAGATCGTCAAATAGATTAGACACCCATCTGGCTCAGGAAGCTGGTGGTAGTATTTACGAATAGAAGGCAATTTAGATTTATTTCTCCTACCCCTCATGATGTTAATTTGGTGTGTGCCATGTTCTCGTTGTTAGTGTAGTGGCTTTAGTCCGCGGCAACGCACAGGGAGCGGCGGGCGCTAAGTGGGCCCCTCTGTGATGGTTACTAAGTACCCGCGCGCGATGGTGTCACAGCCAGTGGAACTCCAATCAGCGTCCAGCATCTTTCTTCATGTTGGCCAACACTTGCACAGTTTATGAGATCAGTTGAATGCTTACAAGTTTGCGAAGTGTTTAACCCAAGGAAGCTATACCATTCTTATGGATAGACAGGCTTGGATCATTCGACTTCGGTCCTTTCCTAATACTCGAGAATTTGAACAAGCTTTCAACTACTTGAAGTAACACATAAGATTTATCTAACCTTTGTACCTCATTTGGTAAGGCACAGTTCAAAGGGACGGAAAGCTGTCAAACTCTCGTCCTTGTGGAGGAAATCGCTGATTGGCCCAATGAAATCGTACCCTTGACAGGCACAAAAGTGGCCAATGTGGAGGCGCAATTTGTTTTGACTTCTCTGTTCTTTGAACTGAAACATATTCCTACTGGCGATGGATTACCAATTTCATTTCCTATCCCAATAGAAAAAAATATTGGAGAATATTCTTTGACTTTTATCCAATTTACTGTATTTAATGCAAATGCGGACTGGCCAGTTGTATCTCTAGGGTAGGCTACAAGTCACAAAAACGATTGACCCGGTAACCTACAACGCACAAATTTTATATCGGGGATGTATTATATTTTAAGTATAGTGTCTATTGCTACAAATCCATTGGTTCATATTAGATAATGTGCCTGGAGTGGAGCAAACCGGTTTCTGGTAAACCCCGCTTACATCAACGTTGCTCAGAGTGAGAAAAGGCTAATGCCTATTCAAGAAGTGGACAGGCCCTTCCATTGGCCGTAGTGATTCTACATGATACTCCTCGATTAGAGGAAACGATGGGGTTATCTAATCTCTAGCCCTTTATTCTCAATTGCACCAAATGTCAAGGTTCCCGATAACATGGCCCTATTCGAACTTCATTACTTTTGAGCACCATGAATCCTCCGATCAGCATGATCGATTTAATGCAGTTGGCTCCCTTCTCTGTGTTATTTTGCGCCAGGTTTAGTTCTCTGGGCTGATCTAACGCATTACTCAGAACCTAAAGTCTGCTTCTTAATCAAATATCAGCAAGATTTGGCATCGAGTCTTTTGAATGCAGTCGGTTGATCTGATGCCACGCTTCGCAACGAAAGGACTGGCAATATTCCATTTTGGTCTTGTGCTTCCCCAAGTATAAGGAATATGGAATTTGAACACTTCACCGGGAAGTTCGTAACGATGAAATCCGTCATACTCACAGATAGTCTCAGTAGCTTCAAAAAACGACTGTTACGTAAGTCAGATGCCTAGAATAGCTGACATGAGAGATATTAGTGCTTGGAAGATAGCCAAAGTAACAAGTGGCCTGAAAATACTATATCGAACAACACAAAGTGCTAAACTATTGACATGATTACCATGAGCCCCATCGGAGCCGGCCAATTGAAGCCTGTTAACCAAGTTATGATCATCACATCGATCAAACCTCATGACTTCGAAGACGGAGGCGGCCTCCAATAGTAGGCAGAAGTAGTAGCGATGATAAGGGCACTGGGTAAGTCCCTTTTGTATTCACAGAAATCAAGAACTTCTAGATGCATCTGGAATCATAGATAACGATAGAATCGATGAAAGACTTTGATGCTTCTAGAAGCTCGAAAATGGGACGACTCGCCAAGAATGTCTGGGCATTTTCTAATTTTCGCGTTTGAGGCAACACCAAGCTGGAGCAAGCCATGATGACCACTCATCACTTGCGAAGATACGGAAGTAGTGAATGATTATGTATGGCTGCTTACCGCTAACAGGTGCAACTACACGCTTTGCATCGGCTTCCGCTAATGGCTCTGGTTGTGTACCTGCCCCTAGGCGTTGGAGGACTTTGGTACCTCTCGCCAGGAAGAATCTTCAGCCAAGACTATGTGACTAATCAATAATTATTTGGAACGGTACTTTTTTGCATAGCTATATTTCTAAGCAAAAAGGGTATCCCGCGGATACCTCTCTGGCCCGGTAAAATCACCACCCCTGACCATGTAATTACCTCATTCCGTCACCAGTGTAACCTTGGCAGTTGCTACTTTCGGCAAACTCATCAGCTGACGTTTCGATTACTTATAGATTCGGCTTGATCCTCCGATGCTCGTAAATACCGAGGATTCCTCCCCTGCCGGCACATGACCATTTACGCCCTTCACCCTCCATCACCCTCCGCAAAGATCAGCCATGGCCTCTACTGCCCCCAAAGTGATTCGCGTCGCATGTATTGACTGCCACGGCGACCAGCTTGCAAGTGAACGAGGAACATTTGTAGATGCCTTCACAGTGTGGCTTGAGACCGCTGCGGAGGCTCGAAATAAGAAGCTGCCCCCGAGCGAGCATGTGATCGCTCACGTGCAAGGTTGGGATGTTGTCAACAACCAAGAATACCCAGATTTGACCGAGATTGATGCGCTCATTATTTCCGGCTCGGTTGCCTCTTCTTATGAGGATAAGCCTTGGATTCATAGGCTAACTAAATTTCTCCAAGGTTAACCAACTTGTGCATCGCTGCAGAGCATTGATCGCTAACGAAGCACAGATGTGTACAAGTCGCACCCCAAGGTTAAGATTTATGGCGGCTGCTTTGGCCACCAAATTGTTGCACAAGCTCTCCTGAGCGATTACGGAGTCCGCGTGGAAAAGAACCCCCGAGGTTGGATCGGTGGTGTCCATGAAGTGGCGGTGACGAACCAGTTCTCGTCACAATTTCCCAAGCTCCTCAAAGATGGCAAAATTTCGTACCAGTTTCTGCACCAAGATCATGTGGTGACCCAAGGAGCAACTCTTCCCCGAAATTGGATTGAGCTGGGCAAGACGCCGCTCTGCGAGTCACAGGGTTTTCTCGATCCGGGGCGGGTTTTGACCTACCAAGGACACCCCGAGTTCGATAGTCTAATCACCAAAACGTGTGTAACTGCTATTGCTAGCAGGGGAATTGTACCCGAAGAAAGCGTACAACAGATGCTGCGACTTGCTGAGCAAAATGATAGAGCGGTGTTGGCTGGAGAGATCGCTTTGGAATTTTTCTCAAAGTCACAAGGACATCCGGAAATTACTCGTAGCACAGGAATCGGCAGTCGCATCCGAAAACTCTTGAAGTGGTTAGATACTCTACGTTCAAAGACGGCGGCTGGTAGCAGAACTGGAAAACATCGCGTACGTAGCAGTACTTAGCTTGAAATTGCCTTTGATTCTTAATTTTGTATGGCGAATATGAATTGTTCACATCGCACTTTTCTGTTTTTAACTATATCACATTTGACACCCATTCAAATCCTGGATAGAATTAGGATTGCTTATCAGAATCAAGGGTCCTATTCAAGGTTTGTGCTCGTTGTTGGGCACACTGCTTTTTTTTAGTTCAAGTGTGTTTGATATCAAATTTTAAATGTAGAGAGAACAACATATTATTATGTGATAAATACATTATGAAATATCCGTTTTAATTCCAGTTCATTGTTCATACCGTGTGAATATTCCCAAGTTGCTGTAGACATGGTCCCACTATGAAAATTCCTCCAAAGCTGGATATCAAGGCTCTTTCTAAATCTTATGATATACGAATATCTAGAATTTTGGCTCTGTGAACAATGTAGATGAAAAAGTTGCGGATGGCTCAGGAATCACTTGGCCATTCTCATGATCAAGATCATTCAGCGGAAGTGGTTGGCTTTCGTGGTCAGAAGTTTGGTTATCAATCTTTGTTTCATCTGAGGCTAATTCCCCAGCCTTAAACTCTGGAGCAATTTCTTCCAAATGCTTGTTCGGCAATGGTGGGAATTTCCGATCAGTGTTGGTTGGCCGATGGTCCTGCACGCCCGGCATAGTGGTGTCGAAGCGAGCAATAGCTGCAATGGCTAGCATAATGAAACCAAAGACGATTATAACTGCTCCCAAACTTGTATGTTTTCGATTGTTTTCGTCTGTGCCGTCTGCAATGGCCATCTGCACAAAAGGGCGAATGAACATTGCACCAGCCTTGCCGGACGCTGCCGCCAACCCGTAAAATGTGCCTCGAAACACACTCGGCCAGATCTCGGCAGCCATGATGAATATGATAGTGTTGGGCCCCAGATTAAAGGCGAACTGGGCTAGGGAGTAGAAAACCAAGCTGGCCCTATCGCCTGGTTTGGCGAATTCCTTGATGAAAACGATTCCCGTGACAAGAAAAATACCAAATAAGGCTAACGAGGTCCAAAACAGCAATGATTTACGTGAGAAATAGTTGATCATCGGAATAGCTAACAGGCTCCCGACTAGCGATGAGATTGAGGAGACTTCAAGTGTTCTCTCGATGTTATTTTCCAAAATTGTAAAGATGCTCTGTGTAAAATTGGCTGGGCCAACCTGATAGGAATCAATATGACCCGACGGCCTTGGCGCAGGCTCTTCGGTTAGCCACAAAAGATTCAGAGCACTGGGAGAGTCAAGTCCCATTCCGTAGAATCCCAGATCAAGTAGGAACCATAAGAGGCATATGACAGCTAGCGGTTTCCATTTTTTGCTGTTGATCAAGTATCTCTTGGCGGCGAGGAACCATGGGGTGGAGGGGGGCTGATAGAAGTTGTACTGACCCTCGCCATCAACATCGTTATTTCCTAAGGTATTGCTTTCTGTAGCTGCGACAGGAGTCGGGGCTCTTGGAGCTACAGATTCCATGAGAATGGTGGGAATTTTGACGTGATAGCGTGGCGACTCGGGAATGGTTAGCCGCAGTAGGATGGCTACAACAGCGAAAACGCCACCAAAGCCAGCGACAAAGCGCCAGGTGCGGTCTATGGCAATATCCATGTCGAATCTGGAGCTGTTTTCATTCACTCCTTGGCACATGAGAAAGGCGTAACTGAACAAGTAGGCGAATAGCCTTCCAACCGATTGCATAAGGAACACAATTGCCATATTTGTCCCCCGTGAGTTTGTTGAAACGTACTCGGCCGCGATTATTCCTGACATTGGATATTCTAATTAAATGATAATTAGATAAGAGATTAAAACATAGCGGAAAGATGCAGAGTTGTTTTCGACGGGTGAACTTACCAGCGCCAATTCCTACACCAAGGAGGAATCTCCACGTCACGACGGCGGTAAAAATATTCATTGAGCTTCGATACTTATAATCTTCAGGGTTAATAGTATAATCAGAAGAGGATTCATTCTTTGATTCTGGTGCCATAAAGCCTTCTGAAGAAAAGACAATGCCAACGGTGGCAAAAATGATGATGATGAGCTCTAGCCCGTACAATGATTTACGACCAAAGCGATCTGCCAGGCATCCAAACAATAGCATGCCGATAATTATCCCCGCTAAGGTCACTAAATCTATGACCTCACCGGCATTAGGCTTCTTCTCAGCACTATGCGGGTATATATAAGCTAGGGCCGGCCAAATGATGCTGGTTGCGAATAGTGAGTAGGATGAAGCTAGGAAGCCGAGACTTGCTACCATGCAGATGCGCCAGTCAAATTCATTTCCATTGAGTTGTTCGTACACAGAATCCCAATATTGGGAAAGCTAAATTATATCATCAGCTATGCGTCACCAAACCGGGCCCGTCGGGTGTGGAACTCGACTCACAGTGACAACCCGCGTCGTCTGACGCCTGACATCAACATCTCCCCACCACCAATACCATTCCCAACCGTACCGCGGCGGCTTCAACATGATGTTGGGTTTGCAGTAGAAGTATAGCCCAATTAAAAAGAAAACGGACAACAGTGATGATGGACAGATTCAAATGTGTTGTCAGAAACAAGATTGAGGCAGCCAAATCGAAATGGAGCTGGCAAGGCAATTCCCACCAACCCCAGCGCGTTTGCCTACTACATGGTGTTCAGCCTCGGCGTTAACGGGGTCCACCTGGTTGGTTGAGCTGCTTCTTTGCCTATTTTGCTATTTTTGGTCCCCTGTCGAGGTTCGCGAACTGGTCTGACGAGCCACTCCGAGGCTCTCACGGGCGCACGTGGGCTGCGCAATCTCCCGACTGCACGGCTGAGAAATGCTCTGCATTCCACTCCCAGCTCGACAAGACAGAAATCATCCGTTCACCATGCGTATATCTTGAGGTTAGGGTTGGATCACCAACGATCCGAAATGCCCAGGGGACCCCGGGACTAAAGTAAACCTTCCAACGTCGTCGATCCTCCGCCACGTTGCTCCCCAGTTAGCGAATGAATCCACGCGGCAAAGGCTTGACTCCTCACTAGTCACCTCCGCTCCGCATGTCTACCGTTGCAATCCTTGGCACCATTGGTGCCGTTGTTGCGGTCTTCGACAAGGCCCATTCGGTTATCGGCCACTTCAACAAGAGCTACAATCCTAAAATTGCCCCGCACGAGCTCTGCCGACTGTACTTCCTCCTTCTATTCCTCCGGGAACGCGACGCCCACGTCTGTGCGCCCGAGCACAAGCTGAGACACCTTAAAGAGCTATTGCAAGAATGCGAGACCCTCATTGAGGAATACGACCCAGAGCAAGCCGACAACTATGGCTCCATGCCGTATACATGGCCCAAGACGGCAGAGACCCGACTTCGAGCCCTGATCAACAATATTGACGATGAGCTACTGCGCTTGAAGTTTTACATACCAGGTCAAGGCGACCAAGAAAGTCCTGGATTGTGGTACGTCGCAATGGCCCACGGAGGGTCTTAGACCATGTACCTACTGACACAACCTATCTTATATAGGCAGGCAATTAATCGAGAGCCACCATCGTCACTCGCATCAACCGGAACTTCTCAAGCGGAACGAATGGAACGGAGGGAATCGCTGAAATCGATCGAACTCCCCGTAACCATCATGCTGTAAGGTGTAGCTTCTCTGACCCGTGGCTGGGTCTCTCACCCAATACTAACCCGTGCACAGACGACTTAGCCCCAACGACGACCGTGGCCAACGATTTCGATTGAAATGGGTTAATATCGTCGAACGAGATTCCAAGTCACGGACGCTTCAATATCGCAACGAAGAGGAAACGGTCATCGTGAGCCACAAAAGTAAGAGCTGCCGAATATACTTTTGCCCCTAGTTTGCGGCGGCTAATACGAATGCAGTCACCCGAGGCCAGCTCCCATTTGTGGAGGACAAACTCGATGCGACCCAGGTTAACTTTGACGAACCTCAAAAGTTAGTTGTGGAGACGGACCACTACAAGGCGTACAAGAACATCTATCCACAATACGACTTCTTGAAACCGAAGGATCTCGACATCTTTATACACAAAGTTCGTGAACGCGTTTTGATAGGCAAATATCTTCCAGATAGAATCTATCCGAACAAGGATAAACGCAAACCCCTTGCGAGATGCAAGGTTGTCAGGCTATGGGCGCGCACCTTGACGCCCTCTTCTCAGACTCTGGGACTTGAGCCCGAGGCCGAAGTTACTATGACGTTTGAGAATACCATGCACAACCGGCAAATGGAGTTGAATTTGAACAGGTTCAACTATCCGGCGCAGCTGATAGAAAAAGATTACATCGTCGAACTTTTGGTTGGTGACAAGCCCGGCCAAAAGAACCAATCCGACAAAATAATATTTTTGTTCCAGAAGAAGGACCGAGATTGTATGCGCCCTTAGAAATTTTCTCTAGTGAGAGCGAGAAACTAACCAGAACTCATTTTTCAAGGCGCCAAAAAGCTCTGCGATGATATTAACAATCATCATCCCCGACTTCCCCGTCCGCCGCAGATCAGAGAAGAGAGGTTCGAACGTTGGTCAGTGGTTGAAGGATGGGAGCAAAGTCCTGATGTGGCAACCCGACCAGGAAGCATAACCTCTGTCAGCACAAATAATGTCCCGCCCATGTCTACTGGATCGGCTTCAATTGCTTCAACGGACCCAGTTACGCCAGTGTTTGGGCCAAGAAGAGAATCAAGGTCAAATGATGGGACGCTGGTATGTATTTTATGTCATGTGCTATCCATCCCTGCTCGTTTGTCCCCCGTTCAAGCTCCCTCAAATGGTCGCCGGATTCCCCTTGTGGGCTTTTTTCTGGACAGACTATCGGAGATTGCGCAGCTGGGAACCCAGCCTCTGGTGTCGATTTCACCAAATTCACACTCGCTGACATGTTCATTTACAGTCCAGGACGACCATACTACGAGAGCCGCCGACCCCGAGCCCTAGAACAGGAGCATTCAAGTTGGATGATACCCTTACATCAATGTATGAAAGAATCAATTGGTCAGATAAGCTATTTGGAAGCTAATATTTTACAATCTTAGACCCCTAGAGAAACTGCCGCCGAGCGACAAACGAGACTTTGAGATTACTGTGATATGTGCTCTGACTATCCCTTTGCCTGCCCATAGCCTACAGTCGCGTACCCTGCTCCACATGACTGCTGCAAAAGCAAAGTGACCTCGAGTGATATCAATGAAATAGGAAATCAACCACACTTAATTTACTATATAATTAATTTGTAAATTAAAATAGATTCCTAAGAGCTCTGTAGTTAGGTAGCTAATGTGTATGATGACTAGACTGTAATCTGACTTAAAAATAGCTACTGTAAATAGGCTATAGATAATACCTATAGACCTATATTCAATATAGTCACTGACTGTAGTTATAGCTTTGAGCTGGTTAGTGTTCTAGACCGACCCTTCCAAATAAAATAGCTGCTCCAGTAGCCCCTATTATTATTCCAGCAATTTCTACCTATTTTCCTAATAGAAAGATAGGTCAATTATACTAATAACTAGGTCAGTTGCCAGTTAAAAGAGCATTCCAATGGCAGCCACCTGTTGCAGCCACAGTCATAACTATTGCAGTAGAAAGCAACCTTTGTAACTAAAATCTATCTATAGATTAGTATCTTCATTTATATAGGAATTCATAAGCTACTGTAGATCGAGCTATACTAGAAGCCTTTTAGACCTGGAGACCCAGATCTTTCTTATCTAATTACAAAATATATATTATTAAAACAGTTCCAACTACTCTATCAACAGCTATACATTTATAACCCTTTTGGTATTAGTAATAGCTCTTATAACCGTACCTTTAGCCAGGTTAATAACTAGTCTGACCACATACAACATATATCTCTTTCACTCTATATACCCAGCACTTATATCACTATAGATAAGTATATAATTAGCTTCCAAGGAAGGTCTTAAGAGATAATAATAGTCCCTAACAAACCGACCCTAATAGGCTTTAAAGTGTGGGCTATAGCCCAAGTAAGCTATTTTTTGTAGTGGATTTGGCACTGGCCTGGTCTCAAATTTGGGCCTGTTAGGATTCACAGTGCCTACAAACTGTAGCAGTAGGCAAAAAGGGAGAATACAATCTATTTGAACCTAACTTAAAACATTGTTATTGCTCTAGTAAATAGGCTACTAACCTTAATATATTATGTCTTTATTGATAACCTATTTTCCTTTTGTAACCTCTTTCACAGCTTACAACAGTACAATCATAGTACTACTAGAATAGTTTATATAAACTATGGCATTTATAAGTTATTAATTAAGCTTAAAGCTAATAATAATACTAAACTCAATAGTTTTAAATTTAACAACCTTCAAACTATCCTAATAGTAAATAATATAGTTAGTTGGTTAGACAAAAATACTCTTATTTTACTTATTAAATTATCTCTAGCTAAGTTAACCAGATTACTTAGAAAGATAATACCCTTATATTATTCCTATCTACTATATTCACTAACAATAAACATATTAACTATAAAAGAAAGAGACCGATATCCGATAAACTAACTACACAGCCAATACAGCGTTTTTTTAGTAACAAGTCTATCAAGGTAATTTCTATCCCAGCTATTACTACTACTTACAATCATAAAATAAACAATATAGACTGCAGTGACCAAATAAAAACTTCTTTAGGCTATAAATACTAGTTCTGACGAGGCGGTTAGAGGGCTCTAACTTAGTCCTTCTTACTAGAAATAGCTCTCGTCAATAGCTATATTCTTTAGCTTCGAGGGTAGCCTAATTAGAAGCTGTATAAAGACCAATTCCAATAGCGACAGTAGTTATATTATAGCCTCTTCAATTAGTACAGTCAGAAAGGCTAATCTAGGTATAAGTTTCGTGCTGGAGATGAAATTACACTTATTTCACAACACAAATAGATCTACAAGAAAAACCTATCACCTTATAAGGCCTGCTAAGGTATACGGTTAGGCAAGGGCTTACTGGTGTTATAGATAGTCAACAGTAATAGCAAAAGGAAGAGACTAATATAGTCACATTATTACTGTGAATAGTGTGATGTACTTCTATGTAGAATAGGGCTGTGTTAGGACTTTTATCACTATATAAAATAGGTAGGGTTTGGAGTACCCTAATTTTGTTGCACTTTAATTGGGTAAGCATCCCTATTGTGACTTAACTGTAGGCTGTGGGCAGGCAAAGGGATAGAAGCGGAGGCAGTGTTAGCGGCCTTTGATCAGCGCTGGAGGCAAGATTACCAACCAGCCGAAGGTGACTCAAACACATACAGCTACGGTTCCATTGGGCAGCACAACATCGTCCTTGTGTACATGGCCGGAACTGGTAAGATCCATGCAGCCAGCGCGGCATCTGATTGCCGCCATAGCTTCCCCGGGATCAAATTGTGCCTCGTAGTTGGTGTCTGTGGTGGTGTGCCCGAGGCTCCAAACGGCGACAAGATCTGGCTTGGAGACGTCGCCATCAGCGAGAGCATCGTGGAGTATGACTACGGTCGCCAGTACCAGGGCAAATTCGTGCTGAGGGACTCACGGAGCGAGAACCTGCCGAGGGCCAGTAATCAGATTACATCACTCTTACGGAAGCTCAGAGGGCGAGAGGACCGGATGATGTTACAAGACGTAGCGGTGCACCACCTGAGAGCGATGCAGGGGAAAAGGCACTTCAGAGACGCTGCAACATATCCTGAATCAGCCGAGGATGTGCTGTTTCACTCGTCGTATCAGCACAAGCACCGAGCGGAGGCTGGATGTCAGGGTTGCGAACCCGGTCCGGAAAGCACCGATAGAATCTGCGACAAGGCACTAACGGCATTGTGCGCAGCTCTGAACTGCGATGGCACCCAAGTCGTTCGGAAGAGGCCGAGCGACGCAGACGACAGGTCGCCCGCCGTCCACTTCGGGCGTTACGCGTCGGGCGACGTGGTCATGAAGTCGGGCAGGGACCGCGACAAGCTCGCCCGGGAGGAGGGCATCATCGCCTTCGAGATGGAGGGTGCAGCCGCCTGGGACTCGTTCCCAAGGTGCCTCGTAATTAAAGGAATCTGCGATTACGCCGACAGCCACAAGAACAAGGGCTTCCAGCCGTACGCTGCTGCCACCGCTGCCGCTTACACAAAGGCTTTCCTGGAGCAGTGGCGACGCGTGCCCTACTAGGCCAAGATTAAGGCGCACACGCAAGAAGACAAAAGTTTACCCACGCTGCGCACTTCCTACTAAAATCTTACCCTCAGGATCGGGAGTTCTGGTCGGATCAAAAAAGTGGCACTGTGCATATAAACTCATATGCGTGTGATTAATGAAGATGCGGGGCTTGCTTTTTTGTGCCCCAAGAGAGATGTGAAGAATCGCGGTTTCTTCCGCAATTAGATTATGCTTTTGGAGCATTACATAGTAATACATTAATGAGATGATGAGAAAATCTTTATCATTTCCAAAGGGCACCAGCAGCGGCTTACACCTGGATAAATCATGCCACCATCATGGACCTGAAGGAGGGGGTTTCAGATCCATCATCAGAAAGGATCAAACAATATGCCAACCAAGTAAGCGAGGATGGGCTGATTTAACCAACAAAGAAGTCGCCGCTCGAGCCATAATGGGACTGCACTGGTTCATTCGTTCACCACTTGAAGTGATAGTAAATATTACTAAAATTCTTCTTAAACGTAAAATCCTAACATAAGAGAGTATCTAGTGCGCGTAGCTGAAAAAAAAGGTTGTAAATAATAGGTTTTGAAGTTGGTGACCGTAGTGTCTAGACCAAATAGACCGCTTCCACCCTAGGGGAATCACAGGGTCAGGTGGTCAACTTATAGACAAGGAGTTGATGCGGTTTGTACATGGATTGAGGATGTCTTAGAAAGAGAGGCGACGGCGGAAAATATTGGAGACACCTAGTACCATCTCGCACAATCCGATATTCCCCAGTCATTTGACACCACGTCGGCATTCATCTTCTCCCAGTCCTCCTTCTCCCGTATCTGTGAGTACTTCTTGGCAACTGGAGTATTCTGCGGGCCGAGGAAAATTCGGATGCGGAACATGAGATAGTTGAACCTGTGGTTCACTGACCTCAATCGGGAACGAACGCGCGAACGGTGTGTGATCGACTCCTTGGATAAACAGCCACCCATCTTGGAAAGAGCAATTATATAGGATGTGTCTGAGACGGTATGATGTGGTAAGCTAAAGGACATGACTGTGGACAGATAGATACTGGACCATGGGACCAGAGCATAAAGAATAAACTAACAATCAAAGATGAGTACCAAAGGTGAGTATCGAAGGCCTGAATCAGACACAAATCAAAGCGAATCGTCTCGAAGGGTACGTAATCGATCGGTCGTTCGTTCTGATTCGTTCACGGGCTCGTAGTCGGGCAGCGGCGTGCGAGAAAACCTCAGCGGACAGGACACTGAAGAGCTGGACGGGAGGGGTGGGTTGACGGGATATAAGTAGATGGTCTCCATATTATAACTCTAACATTATCCGAAAGGTGTGAGAATGTCTCGGTCCCAGCGACATTCTGCTTTTGTTGGTGCAAAAAAGCAACCAGCAAAAAAGCAGTGTGTCGGCTGATGGCATCATACCCATCCTCTCACACACACGTAGTACACACCAACAAAAATCCTTCTACGCACAGCCTCCGGTCATACCACTCACACTTTCGGTCTTGCAAGCAAAAGAAATTTGGGGTCTGTGAGATGCGCGATAAGCCCAGGGCGAAGGAGTGAAAAACACCAACAACTTGACGTGGTAGCAGCACTTTTTACAAACCCCGAGAACATGCTCAGTGGAACATGGCCCAGTGTTGCTCCGCTAGGATTGCATGCATGCGCATCTGCTTCTCTTTTGTCGCAATCATCGGAACGGCGGGGATCGCCTCCCGAGCCCACACCTGCATGTCTTTTTACCTGGCTAGCATCTTGGTATCTGCCGGCAACACTGATGAATGTGACGCTTACACGCGTGAAGTGCGTGGCTTGCTTTCGAGGAGAGGCGCCGCCTGGATTGGCTTGAGCCCAGACTGCGTGGAGCAGGGAGGATTTTTTGCATCTTATGTCAGAGGGTGAGAAAGGCGGGAGGGAAAATAGCAGCTACGGGAACTGCGTGCCGACTGAGGAAAGCACTTCATGCAGGCTAAACAGACTAGCGTGCATCGCCAATGTGACGGGTCAGATTTTGAAAACCCGACTGTCTTTGAAACCCGAGAGGCTTTTGATGCCCGCTGCCGTCGTTGTGGGCGGGTTTGCTCGCTATATATAGAAAATCAAATAAAAAACACAAGACAAAAGAAATAAGGGTGTAGAAATTCGGTTCGGAGAGTCGCATATCACGTCGATCAAGGCGGGCTTATGTGATGATGATCGAGCTGAAGGGGAAACGTTCGAAATCCAACCTTGGATCGGGGCAGAAAGCGAAGATATTCGCAAACGCAGTCAGACATGTTTGATCTCCCAACTGTAAAACCAAGGTGCCCCAGCTCGCGGCCGCCCGCCCGCGCAAGAGCAGAGCATAACATGGATTTCCCTGCCAAACACGCGTTGACACAACCTCGGGCCTCCGCCATGAAATTGCGCCACCTCGTCATTCCAATGTCGGCCATTGTCGCTGTGTGCAGCGCCTTGGCCTTCCAGTTTGTCCCCGATTCCCGGCCCCCATGTCCATGCTGGCGATAAGTGAGGCATCCTTGCAAATAGCGGAGTAAAATTACTGTCGAATGAGAAACCACTCTCTGGCGAAAGGTTGCGTCGTGCACCCGTAGCTCGAATGAGGCGGAACAGATGCTGGCTTTGGCTTGCAAATTGCGGTATCAAACCTTAATCATGTACGACGTGGCTGACGAAAATGGCTGACGAGCTTGCTAACTAACCTGTGCTGTGAACCATCCTTGGTGGGTGGTGGGTGGTGGCTTAGACATTGCTTTTGATAGCTTCGCGAGTTTTTCATGCATTGAGCCATCATTACAAACCCCGCTTCCATCATCGTGATGTTGGAAAGCAGAAATTGTGCTCACAAGACTGCAACTTGCAGAGAAGAATGATGCACAATTCGGCGTGTTAGAGTCAGACGCGTAGCAATCAAAGTAAAATCTTTGGCAATATTCTGACACGCTGGTGAGGGGCGGGGTACTATAGCTTCACTGTCTTGATTTTCCGAATCTGACAATTTTTATTTTCTTTTTTCTAATCTCATAGGCAACGATTGGAAGCAATTGCATGCAAATCATAATCGATTCTCGCATCATTTTGGTTGTCATCAGATTCATAATCCCGTGGTCAGAGCTCTGAAACTCTAAGAGAGAGATCCCGCGATTGTATCCATCAAAATCTAAGATTCCCACATTGGTTATTTATACTTCAAACCAGCCTTTACATAATTAATCTGACATGGGGTGCCCTGATAGCTCTCTAGATTTTCTTCGCCTTGGGAGTCTACATCTAGTATCATTTGCAATTGTCCATCGCCCCCAACCTCTCTTATCACTACCGTCTTTTTCCAGGTCTGCGAACTAGCCACCCCTCCCCCAACATTTCTCAGCTGTTCCTCTGCGGGTTTTGATCGGAGTGCCAGACCCAGCATTTGGCCAAGGGTTCCCCAGCTGACTGACCATAATTGCTTGGAAAAAATAATAATGTAGAGATGGACAATAAGAATGCAATAGTGTAATAGCAATCCCGAAAATGCCAATGCGATAGTAGTGCTAGATTGAAATCGGTATGCATACCCATACTGAGAGAAAGTAGCTTTGAACGCCACGAAATCATCGGAGGGATTTCTGGCGACCGTTTTGGATCCCAGTATGTTGGTGGATTGCGCTAACGCGTCCGTAAGCAATATGGCCAGCGAAATTGAGAGGCAATTTGAGGAGCCAGTGCAAGAGCGCATTGCTTCTTGGTATATCGGATTCAATCTCGAAGGAATTGGCTCATAGTTGACACCTATTCCCCGAAAGTAATTCTCTCGTATTTTTATAACGTCCTTGGTGGTTGAATGTCCTTGGATATAATTGAATGTATCTTCGATCGGAAACCCTAGTGCGCTCTGGATGGGCGATCTCAAATCATCGTCGTATGCATCTACCTGTTCCTTTTGCATCACTTGCCAGACCGCCGACTCAACCCAACGAGCGTGGACAAGACACAGGTTCAAGATGGGGGTTCTTAATTCTGTTTCATTGTTGACAATGATCTCAGGCAACAAGATAGCCCCGCTTATCGGGAGGCCTTTATCATTTTGAAGATTGGGGAACAGGGGTTCCAATGGACCCGAAAGACTTAGGTTTTTGGTCAAGTTTTTCACCTGATCAATCGTGCTGGATGGAAGACTAACAAGATGATTGGTGTATAATTTGTCGTCAAATTCGAATGGAATAGGATCTGTCTCGTTGAAGAGCCTCAGGGTACATTCAACAGCCACCAATGGTTGGCTCCATTCTTTCATGTTTGGCAGGTCTTGTGGCTTCGATCGAACAAGAACATCAGTTCCCTTGTCGATTTCTAGTAGTTGAAGGTTCTCATAAGTCCAATCGAATGTGTCGATGAGAAATCGCATCGGGCAAGTAGCAGCGATTAAACTGGTATTCAACCCCCCCGTAACTGAGACAGTTATGGGCCGTTTATTCTCGGAGGCGGTAGTATTATACGAAAAGTTTCCAACCTGCGGGAACAGAGGGGGGCTGTCGATGATAGCTTGGAACGTTTCCATTGTCTGCTCCAAATCATTGTCCCCGCAACTCAAATACCGTTGATTCTCATCGCATCTGAAGACATTCTTTGATGAAAGATCCAGGACATACGGATTTTCAGGCAAAGTGGCTGGAAAATAACTGGGAAGCTCCCACCATCCCAATCGAGGTATCATGAGAGTTGCTGAGAAAGGGCCTGCTCCAAATGCCAAGAAGATAAGAAGTATGATTAATATGCTTGTAGTGGCGTGAGAAATGCGATTTTTAGTGGGATTGGATATAGCGGCCCAGAATTCCCAGCTCTTGAGGTAGCTGATTGGCGACCCCAGATAGAACGCGGACGTGATGAAGCCAAAGGGAATCCCCTCTCCTGCTATAAGCTCAAAACAGATCCGTTGCATTAAAATATCCGTAATCGAAATTAAAATTAAAGACTCATGCGCTTTTGCCGCGTACTGAAGAGCACTCAGCTCGTCCGCTGTAAGGCTGAGAGGCTTGCCGTTGACGAGATACAGGCTGAGAAGACCAAGCGTAATGCCGACTGATGGCAGATGATACAGAACGAAATGCCCCAGGGCCGATTTCTTGCTATTACTGCAGACCTCTTTCGGAGATTCCTCGCCATTCCATTCCTCTAGGTCTGGTATGAATCTGCGAACCCAGTTTCCTGTCCTCCTTCGCCGAGGTGGGCGGGGGCTGACAGGTGCTGTGAGTGGGGTTGCGGGTGTTGTCGGTGACAACGCATGGCTCGAGGCGTCATTTGGCGCGCAATCAGCTTGCGTAGGGTGAGATAACTTCCCGTACGATAATAAAGGGTGCGTGATATCTTCCAACAAATCGGGTGAGGTCTCGCCAAGATGGCTCGCAACCTCGACCGAATCACCCGTTGTAGAGTCATCTAGTGTCGATGGTGTAGGTAAAGATGCGATCTCATCTTGAGATAATGAATCATCTGATACCTGCGTCAAACTGTTGGACAGTTTTTGGTCAGAAGTAATAACACACACCTCCTGAGGCTGATTTGGCGCTGTGGAAGGATTGTTTAACAGCTCACTCTCGTCCGAAGACATTATAGTTTAAGTTATTTAAGATCACATCTGAATGGAAAGGGGATTAAATAAAATAGAATATGGAAATTGCAACGGGAATTGATTTATGGTCTGGCAGTCTGGCGATCAGGCTTGAAGGATTGAAGTGTGGCGGTGGCGTTGCAAAATCAGCCTCTGGTTCTGCCCAATCAGAAGGCGTATTGTTTCAGCTCAGATGCATCATGTAAGACAAAAAAAGCGGGAATAGGGTGCTTCCTTAGTTGGCAGTGGTTGGGGAAGACGGAGAAGCTTTTCTGAACAGCTTCAAAAACATTTGGGAGGATATTGACTTTCGATCAAAACATTGTGTTTAGATCAAAACCAAAAGTCAACTTATGTAAAAAAGAATACCTTGCATATTTAGATCTATTCCTTTCTGGATTTTACCTAACTTTTACCCTATGAAGGCTATTGATATAATTCATCCAGCAAGGCTAATAGTTAGGCCACAATGCTGTAGGCGTAAAGCGGGAGATTCAATCCATGATTTATCCTCACGGCAACCCGCCCAGCGAAGACCATAAATATCCCAGCTTATTTCGTTTGCTCTAACTCGGAGCGGTACTAGAAGACCCCGGACACTGTTTCCATTCCGAGGACGCTAATTTGTAGTAGTTTGGAAGCCTGTTGTCGATAAGAATATTGTATCCGTTTAAGCATATGGGCGTATAAGCTTTTAAAGTCTGAAGGCAGTTCGTTTATTTGATGGCAGAGTTTATCAAAGTTATCAACGTTTTGAAGACGAATCATGAGGGATCGGGTAATGTGTGAGAAACGATGGAAAATGAGACATGCCGCCATTTTTGCCTGAGACGTCCTTGAATATAAATCTCGTTACCCTGTGTTAATCTTTGTATTCGAGGTTTGTATGAATACCCTCAACAATACTGATAAGGATGACGGGATCTCGTACTTTCTGAGAGCTATCATCGTATCCACCACGCAGTGAAGACAATTTAACCCAAGCACACCTCCCACCAAGAGATTATTTTTGGTAAATGTGTCTGGTAATTATTTCTTGTCCAGATAGCTGTTTCACTTATACACAAATTTAGGCACTGTGCTTTCCAGCACCACCTCCAGGAAATCTTTCGACCGCGCGAGGGCGTTGGGTGACGAGATCCGACGTTTTTGGGAGCAAAACACCCCACAGGAACTTGAAAAGGAGACCTTCTGCGAGTGGACGAATCGCCCTGTCATGCTAGTAGGAACTAAACGTGACCTGGAACCCGAACGAGAGGTATCGAAAGAAGAAGGTCGTGGCTTTGCCCTTGGAATGGGCTATCAATTTGTCGAAATCACGACGAAAAGTCATGAAGAGGTTCTGAAGGTGCTGTTTGACGCTACTCAGATGTTTCGAGACTTTCGAACCAGGATCGGATCCGAACATCCCAAGCCGAGAAACACACGGGATTTGAGACACGTACGTTACAGTAATCGTCAATACAGCAGCCGAATGAAACTCCGACATTTCTTGGTGTGTCTGGTGAGCGCCATCTGGGCCAACTCCAGGAAACGCATAAAAGCAAAGGTGTCTTCCACGAACAATAGAGGTTGCGAATCCTGATGAATTTGTAACACCTGTGTGTTTTTATTCGAGGAATAACATTCAAGCAGGCATTGGAACATCCCAAAAGGTCATTCATTAAGATTCCGGTGTCATTTCATTGCACATGAGCCCGCAGCGGCAGTGGAAACAACGGGGAATTGTCGGTCAAGACATCAATCCATGCAATCAACTCACAAGTCTGTCCTTTAATGGTAGTTTTGTAGTGATCAATTAGGTATTAACTAGGCATTTACCTTATCCCCTGTAACATAATTTTCTTCCCCAGCCGGAAACCCATCCTCAAGTCATGATTGTTGTTGGGTTCCAATTATGGGTAGCGAGCATCCCTCAGCGATAACTCGACTTCCGCGCACAACCCAGCACATACGACCATACCTACCAGAGAATTCGGGATCCCGTCCGCTCTCCCATAGACAAGCTGGTAAGGGGCCGATTAGTAGTTGGGTCGGTGACGACCAGCGAATCCCGGCTGTTGTATGTTTTTTTGCCCATGACCTCTTTTTTATCTTGTAAGGAAGGTGTGCGTGGCTTCTTAGAAATCATTTTTGCTCTCTGTTTCAGCTTAGCAGATTGATACGTGTGCAAACTTATTAGAGTGACGATCGAATCTACAACTACGTCTAGTTGGACTCGGACCACTAGTTGCAGGAATGTCGAATTGGATCTGTTAAGCAGTGGGTCCATTTTTATCCTCGGATTTCTCCACTGCCTGTTTCTTGGAATGTCAAGTTGATCTGGCGTACTATTGAAAGACTGTCAGATAGATATAGCTGTGTTGGATCAACCAGGCTACGATTACAACCCCTTTATGTTTCCCCTGTATTATTTTAAGATACTGTTTCTCGAGCATCTCGCTTACGAATCCCACCCAAAACTTGTCTTGAATCCCTCATTTGGTCTTCTGAACGAGAAGTTGACCAAGCAACAGCCATTATCTTATGTGATCAATGAGAAGTCGAAATTCAAGAACACAATGGATTAAATCAAGTTCAATTGCAACTCATCTGCTCTCAACGCAACCGCTATGAAAAACCACTGATCCACCTGTCATGATCTTTAACGCAATATTTCCCTCTCTTCCTCAGACTCGAGTTCCTTTTTGTAGGAGCAAAACTAGCGGGAGCTGTTCTGACATGTTTCCTGCATTGTCCTTGACAAACCTCCTTTTGGGCCAGCACATCGTCCTGAATTCAAAACAGCGTTTATTTAGGGCATTTCACATAGAATGATCCCCAACCATGACCAAAATATGGCGCCAAAAAATCGTCAACGTTCTTGTTAACAACACGACACTCTCCAGCTTGAACCTGCAAGCCCTGGTCTGGGGCAGGCAGACTACAATTGCCGCCATAGTAGAGGAGAACTATTTTGAGGCATTTTAGCATCACTCACTGAGGATGGTGGTAAACTATGCTTACATTGGCAATCCGTCCTTATGCCCGACAGTCCAAGCGCCGTCATCCCCTGTGGTATGAGGCGGCATTGGTTTGTTTGCGAACTAGTGAATTCGACATGCGTTCCAGTCGTTGAGGAGCAGTCGGTGCCCTTGTAGCCGTCAAAAAAGCCAGCAACCGAATCCTGTCGGGCACCAAGTGGGCCAGCAGCGGCCGTTACAATCAGGATGACGACGGAGGAACAGATGCTGAAGCGCATTATGACGAAAAGAAGATTTCTGTGTAAATATATTGCTAGTGACTGATGATGACGTCTTGAGATGTGAAAGCAACGGTAGATTGATGTCCCTGTAACCAACGTCCTTATATCAATTTTTCAACCATCATAGCATCCTGCTTGTTCTATGAAAGTCCCAAATAATATGCTATACTAAGCGCGTAGCGTGCCAAGAATGGGATGTGGTACAATACTGCGTCATCAGGAGCCCCTACTCGACAGAGTTCATGACTGAATTTTGTGGCTGGGAGCCAATTGGAAAGCAGTTGACGATAATTTTAGGCGCATCTTAGATCTAGAATCCTTCAGAGTATGTTTAATCTCAATCAGGTCAGTCCTAAGAAGGGTTTCCAGGGCTAAAATTGGAATTCCATTGAACGGCTTCTAAGCTAAGGTCGGCACTAAGCGGAATCGTTTCAAAAATAAGGATCTATATTTTGCAAATTATTTTCCATTTGGATAATTGAGGATCATTTGCGGTTCTTAGATAAGACCCATAAATATTAAGCGATATGTTCGGCTCTTTCCGAGAAAGGGTCGCACCTCAGATGCGATTACCTCAGGCTAGTAAGACACGCAGGTTCTAAAAGGAGCATCGAAGACCAATGCCAATCAAATATCGTATATTTATACATCCTGCATGCATCCTCTGCAGTACCACCTACTTAACTACCGTCATGGCCTTGCGTCTGAGCTATCAGCTCTTACACTGTTGCCAATTGTCTTGGCGTTCCTGTCAGGTCAGTTTGTTGGACCATTCTTACATTTTTCAAACTCAAATTTTTTTTGTTTCCAGCACTAAAAGGAGAAAAGGGGTGATTCTTTTTTTTTTTTACCGTGTTGTTTCGGTAATTGCAAAGATGATGCAGCTGAAAGAAATGCGATGACATCGAGGTGACCGGAGCTCTGAAGTGGGGTGGATCGGCCCGGGCAGCATTTTAGCCGCCGTGTTCCACACGCGCTGCTTACACCTCGAAACCCCGTTAACTCCGGTGTTGTTTCTCATCACTATAGATTATTTAATATTTAAATAGGGTGATGTCGGATACTCTCCGTATCCAAAGAATTTCACAAGAGTCTACCGAACCTCAAATATGGAAGGGAAAATTATTACTCTGATCACAGGTAAGAGGTTCGACGCGGGACGGTAACAAAATCTAACGAATTCAAAGGTGCCAACCGCGGCCTGGGTTACGAGGCAGCAAAGATTCTCCTCCAATCACCTCAGTATCATATACTTTTAGGAAGCAGAGACATGGAGAATGGAGAGAAAGCCGCAACGACGCTGAGAAACTTGCCCGAAACCAAAGGCACCGTCGATGCCCTTCAAATAGATATCGCGGACGACCATTCGGTCGACTCCGCTGCATCCAAAGTCTCCGATGCGTATGGCCGTCTCGACATTCTTGTAAACAATGCTGCTCTGTGTCCCGCTTCTTCATTTGCCGGGATTAACAAGTCAGCTCCCCGAGCTCGAGAGGTTCTCCGAGACGCTTGCAACATCAATATAGCAGGCTCGGTGAGCGTAACCGAGGCAATGCTGCCACTCATGCAAAAGTCCTCCGCGCCTCGACTCGTGTTTGTGACTTCATCAACAGGGTCTTTGACACACATGTCGGACCCCACATCGCGATTCCACATCGTTGGCAGAACGGAGTATAGAATGAGTAAGGCGGCGTTGAACTTCATCATGGTTCAGTACCATTGCGCCTTGAAGGAAACTGGCTTTCTTGTCTTTGCAGCCGATCTCGGTCTGAATGCAACGGGCCTCACAGGAGATGTCGAGTCTTTACGGGCCAGGGGTGCACCAGAACCTCACATTGGTGGGGAAAGGATTGCTAAAGTAGTAAGAGGAGACAGGGACGCTGATGTTGGAAAGATTTGTGGGGAATATGGGGAGCAAACAATTTGTCCATGGTAGTTGAGCAAGATGCTAGGAACTTTTGATCGTTCTGAATCTAAGGAATTTGTTTCAAACTTAACCAGACTTCTGCTTACGAAGGGCGGCGGGGCGTGGTTTTCACCATCATGCTCGAACCGATTCATATTTGACAGTAAACCAACCCGATTGCTGAAACAATGCGTGGGAAAGCGTCCGAATTGGCGTCAAGATTGATATCTCAATTGAATTCATAGTTTTTGCTACTCTATCAGAGTTAAATATAGTTGTTTCTCTGAATCAACATACTCATCAGCTTAGCGTAAAGGCAAGGCGTGTGTCTAGTTGCAAGCTGACACCAAACCGATTGCTATGTAGACACGTGATGATTAGTCAGAATATGGGTCAACACTCACGGAGATCAAGGCGCAGCTGGGTGAGACAACTGTCTGCCTAGTTGCAGATCCTCTGCTCAGCCAATGCTCAAAAGGACACAACACATCATGAAATCGAGCCTTTTTTTTTTCTAATAGTGGAATCTACTTAGAATCTATGCAAGTTGCTTGTCAATTGTAAAATCATTGCGGGGTTGCGCCCTTCAAGTCGGTGGTTGGGCAAACCTAAGCCATTTTGCTTCGGATCTTCTTTCCATTGGCAAACACCAGGCTGATTTCACATCTTGCCTCAATTCTACTTCTCTTCACAAAATCAGAGAGATTTTCAAAACATTATGCGTCTCATCAGCACAGAAGAGCCAGTTGCGGGAAACTTTCAGATTACGGAGTTCAAAGAAGAGGATATTCCCAAATACGCCATTTTATCGCACACTTGGGAGAACGACGAGGTTACGTTGAAAGATTTAGAAGGGCCATGCACACCAAACAAGCAGGGATATGAAAAGATCCGACAGTGCTGCGCCATAGCGCGAAATGCTGGGTTCAAGTACGCATGGGTAGATACCTGCTGTATCGACAAGACAAGCAGCGCAGAACTTTCTGAAGCCATCAACTCTATGTATCGGTGGTATCAGCAATCCGAAGTATGCTATGCATACCTTGCTGATGTGCCAGCTGGTCAAACAAGTCCCCGATTACCGCCACACTGCAAATGGTTTACCCGAGGTTGGACCCTTCAAGAACTTATCGCCCCTGCTGAGTTAATATTCCTGGATCAGGACTGGGGTCAAATTGGAAGGAAATCTGATCCAAGTCTACAAGAAGAAATATATAAGATTACCAATATACCCATTGGCATACTCTCGGGAGATGACGTCGAAACTGCTAGTGTCGCCCAAAGAATGTCGTGGGCGGCTAATCGAAGGACGACCAGGCTTGAAGATCGTGCCTATTGCTTGATGGGAATATTTGATATCAATATGCCGCTACTATATGGCGAAGGAGCTAAAGCCTTTATAAGGCTGCAAGAAGAGATTATCAAGATATCGGATGATCACAGCATATTTGCCTGGAGACTGAAGAACCAAAGCCCCAGCGGGCTCCTAGCAACTTCTCCAGAGGCATTTCGAGAATCTGCCAATGTAGTTGTTGTGCAGGACCACTTAGCTACAAATAGTTCATGGACTATTAACAATAAAGGGGTCCAATTGACATTGCCCTTCATAGGAATAGGGCAGCAAGAATTGGGGCTTGCTGTCCTTCAATGCGCAGAGCGCGGGAATACCGGGTTACTGATCGCAATCTATCTGAGAGACATCTCTCTGACAATGGAACGTTTCGAGCGGGTGTTTTGTGAGGAGTTCAAGATGGTTAACCTGGGATCTTATCGGCTATCCCAATGCCCCCCAAGACAAATATGTGTTCGACAACGACGTCTCGCAAGGCAAAAGCAGCCACCATCAGCGACAGGGTTGGAGCACAGAGACCTTGCACAGACTTTTCGGGCGCAGCTTGGGTTTGATCCCGAAGAAAAAGACCAAGACGGACGAACGCATCTGTCCACCGCAGCGGAGAGGGGGGATAAAGGCCTGGTGTGGTTACTGCTCACTCGAACTGATGTCGATATGTACTCAAGAGACAATGCGGGAAGAACACCGCTCATGTACGCTTCAATGAAGGGGCACGAGGCAATAGCCGCCATGATTTTGGCCCAAGGAAATCATGATAATCATCGGAAGGATAACAAAGGACGGACCCCGTTATCGTACGCGGCAGGGGGCGGACATAGCACCATAGTCCAGCTGCTTTTGAGTCGAAATGACACGGAATACGACTTGAAGGACAACGATGGCAGGAGCCCGCTCAGTTATGCCGCCGAGCAGGGACACGAGGCAGCCGCGGAACTGCTGCTTGCACAAGGTGCCGAGTTCGACAGAACCAATACCCAGGGTCTGAATCCATTTGGCTTTGCGGTCTTGGGGGGACACAAGGCCATAATCACCATGTTTCTCAACCGAGGCGTCGATGTAAAGCTAAACCAGGGCTCGACTCAAGCGGCGCTGCACAGCGCCGTCGAGAACGGATACAAAGATCTCCTGACACATCTTCTCGATCGCGGTGCCGAAATCAACGGCAAGGACAAGCAAGGCCGAACCCCAATAATCATCGCTGCAGAGAACGGACAGACAGAAATCGTAGAGCTGCTGCTCACCAGGGGTGCTGACGCTGGTGCTACCGATAAGCAAGCCGGAGCCCAGTCACGATCGCTGCCATGGGAGGACACAAGGAGATTGTTAGGCTTTTCCTTGATAGAGGCATCGATTTCACGTCCAGATACAGCCTCGGCCACAATATTCTCTTCCAAGCCGCCGAGAATGGGCAAAGGGACCTCATGGCACTGCTTCTCGGCTACGGCGCGAGCGTAAACGCGAAGAATGGATCGGGATGGACAGCATTGACGATAGCCGCACAGAGCGGATATAGAGATGTTGTTGAGTATCTTCTTAAGCACGGTGCCGATGTGGACGCCAAGAGCTCGTCTGGTTGGACGGCGCTGATGTGGGCTGCCTAAAACGGCCACGAGGACATTGCAATGCTCCTGCTCGGCGTCACTACCGACATCAACGGAAAGGTTGGCCCGTTTGGCCAGACCCTGCTCGGTTGGGCCGCCATGAAAGGACATGAAACTCTCGCGGAGCAGCTTCGCAAGATGGGCGCCGACGTTGAAGCAGAGGATGCGGCGGATGTTTTGGTCCGAAATAGTGATAATGTAAAGCCAAAGTCAAAATTTGGCCATGCTCTAGGTAGCTACATTAAGGGGCAAGGCCGCTTCCGCTCTAGCTAGTTACCATATTTGCATATTTCTTGTCTCTCTTTCACAATCCGCTGTAATTTCTCAACCATTTCCCAATATTTCCTTGAGAAAACCAAGACCTGGCTGGTCCTCTATTCTCGTAATCCGCCTCACCAAGCATTCTGCAGCATGCCACATACTTTGGCTACGACAAGAGGTATATACTCTTTCCTTTGGCCCGATTATCGGGATTCATCCCATCGCGATTTCGACCAAACGATATCGTTGACAAGAATTGCAAGACCAGACACTGCTGCGTAAGCGGCCCCAGCCGCGGCTGCGGCATTGGCGCTGCACACCTCCATGCCTGGGGCAAAGGTCAGTCAAAACAAGTTTAGACAGTGATAAAATGAGGACCTTTTTTCTTACCTTCTGTCTTGGCCATTCTTGCAAATGTGAATCCGCAAAGTGCATGGATTCCAAGGCCACCGACGTACGAAGTGAACAGCTTGAATTTGCTCAAGCGGCGCACTTCTTGAGACCTTTCGCTGAGCGAGGCGACCCATTCCTCGTCAGTGGGCGAATCATCCCGGAGCACGGCAAGTAAGCTGTCGAGAACAACGATGCTAGCAAATGAAAACTGAGCTCTAAGGGTACAGCCTAATCGCCGTGTTAGCACTACAGGTCCGGAGGAGTCAAGAACAAGTAGACTGGGGAAGAAATGTTTCTCACCGCACAGAGTGAACCCCCTCAGCATCATAGGAAGCATCGCGATAACTGCTGCCTTCAGTAGCTGTGGTGGCACTATTTCTCTCCGATGTCAGTCAAAGATGTCCCCGAGGGATTTGCCGCTTATCGCACGTACCTCTCTCCAGAACCTGTCCGGTGATTTGCGCCGTGATCAATGCAGCGAGACCAAATGTGGACGCGAGGTACACAAATACGGCAGGAACGCATAGCGGGGGAGTGTTCGCGGTCGGAATAAGACCCAGGATAACGTAGACGGCTGCCGTGGTCAAGCCCGCCAGAGCTCCCACCTGGAGCGCGAATGAAGATACTCCATCGCCGTTGGCGTATGATCCGGTCGCGGCAGCGACAGTGGCGGCGGTGACAGTCAAGACAGTTCCGGCCGCGCTGAGCGCAAGATAACGAGGAACTTAAAAAAAAAAAAAAGAAAGCTACGTTAATAAAGCCGTTGCAAATTGCGGAGTAATAGGGACATCTTACGGTGGCGCAACCAGATGGAAGTGAAGGAAGTCATTTTGGTCGGAGGTGATGAAGAGACAGGGAGTGTGTTGAAGATTCATATGAGGAGAAATTCACTAGATATGAGATTTAAATGAAAATGTGTCCTGGGTAACAGAACTCCTCGCCACTGTTGAGTCAAGGGACGTTGCGTGGGCAGTGAATCACTGCTTCGTTCAAACGGCTCGATTCGTGTCCATATGACCAGTTCTCCCTCCTTGAGGACCACACTGAAAGATCAACAAAGGGTCCCAAACAATGACCCGGCGTATAATTAGTTTCTTGTTTATCGAGGCTCGTCCTTGAACAAAGAGCATGCTCTTGGCTCTGTTTGTGAGGTGTATCATGAGCACGGCTCCTCGAGGAATCGTAAAAATAGCGACCCGAACGGTTTCGCTTGAAAGGAATTCCTCTCAGTTTCTTTTCAGTAAAGCAAATAAAATTGCGGTCTTGCTTGGTCCAGTGAGTCTATTTCGACGTCTGACGATTGATGGACCAAATAGCCGTGTTTCAACATTTTCTGCCTTGAGAATGCCCTTTGTTGAAGTCAAAGTGTGATGCTGTAGCGTTGAAAAATCGAGCCAATCAAAGGTGATTGGAATCAGGGTGCTGTTATGAAAGAGCGAAAATGGTTTACGAATACACAAAGTCCCTGTCTGCCGCTCGGGATCCTCAATGCCCTCCGGCTAGTCGCTGGCTACATACCTTGGCATCTATTCTGAAACTACGAATTATCTGTAACTCAGCTTTTGTAGTAAATAAGGTCCTCTAGAAACCCAGGATTCAGTTTGGATAGTCTGCGTAACTCCCAAGTAAACCAACTTGCAAGTAAACAGAGGCAACCGAGTTAGTGGAATTAAGAAGTATACCAACTCAACAAGCCGACTTTCAGGCCAGTATCGTGTTCAAGACAAAACAACAGAACAAGTGTCGTGAGTGTCGTGACAGATTTATCGTTTTGGACATGCCTGAGCCATTGCAACTCCTTGTTGTTCTATCAGTTAGTTACCGAAGCGCAACTCGCATCACCAGCACACTCATCGAAACCATGAACCAAGCGTGACACAAGGAAGTTGATTGTAAACTGTAAAGTCTATGATTGATTTTGAACGCATAAAAAAATGGACTATTATACAACCCTTCGGCGGGGATGCCACCCGTCTGCCCACTCTATGCTCTATCACAGGCAAACATGAGACGAATTACAACGCCCCCAAAACCCCAAAAGGTCACGTTCCCAGACCATCTGGATTATCTGGACTGCCCCGCGAGCCGTATACCGCCCGCTTCTATATGCAACAAGTGGAATAGCAGCACACTCCGCAGGCCCAGCTCTTGGGCTCTGCCGGGCCGCGGCTCACAGGAACCACTACCTCTACTCAACACCCCCCTTTTTTTCCCTCTCTAAATTACATTTAAGCAGAGATCTCGACACCACCAGTGGCGCCAAGAGCCTTCTTCAGGTCACCGTAGATGGCGAACTGACCGGCGGTAAGGGTACCGACCATGAAGAGACGGGCACCGATACCGGTGTAAGAGCCCTTGATACCGAGCTCCTTGGCGATCTTGATGAGACGGGAGGTGGTGCCCTCACCGGGGAGACCCTTGGTCTTGTTGATCTTGGAGAGCATGGTGTCGGCGGGCTGGGAGACGATGGCAGCGGCGAAACCGGCAATCAGACCAGAGCCAAGGTTGGCAACAGTCTGCATACCGTCGGACATGTTCTTCTTGGGGAACTGTCGGAAGACAGCCTCAGAGACCTTCTCGTAGACGACGAACTTGGCCATGGTGTAAGGGATCCTATTGGTTTTGTTAGGCATGCCGGCTCTCATCTCACGGTAGATATTCAAATCTGGGTCAAAAAACTTACTGCTTGAACAGAATGGGACCGAAACCGGCGTAGAAAGCACCAATACCCTCGTTCTTGAGCATCTTGGTGAAACCGCCAATGAGACCGTTGGCGTAGGTGGGCTCGGAGACGAGACGGATACGGGTAGCCTCAAGAGGGCAGAGGGCGATATCGGCGAAGAACTCGGCGGTAGCAGAGGAGGCGAGGTAGACGGCAGTGCGGTTCTGGGAAGCAGTCTCGTAGCCGAGGAGGTTGATGGACTGCTGCTTGAAGAACTCGTAACCACCGAACTTCAGGGCACCCTGGAGGAAGTAACCAGCGAAGGTAGGGCCGGCACCGGTGAGGAGGGCACCAGCACCCTCATTCTGGACGACCTGGCGGAAACCACCGATGAGACCGCGGTTGTAGGTGGCGGGGTCGAGCTGGATACGGGTCTTGACGCTGCAGAGGGAATCATGGTCAGCCTCGAGGACTTGCTGAGGGTGCGCGTTTTGCTCTTATCCGCCATTGCCGAAGATGTGCGCATTGCGATTCGGACACGTTTCGGAGTCCATAGCAGCGGCCACAACAGCAATTGGCAGCCAGAAAAATAGACCGCAGGGAAGCGAGGAGCGAGGAATACATACACATCGACGGGGGTAAGACCACCGTGGGTGACGGAACAGCAGACAGCACCGGCAAGGGCGAATCGGGAGTACAGGGCAAGGCCCGTAAGCTTCTTGTCCTCGGACTTGACAGCAGCCATTGTGAAAGAAGAGAAAGTCGATTGAGACAAAGGACTGAGTGGAGGGAGAGTCCGAACTGGAGAGATTCGGACAAGAGGTTGACGGTGAGGTCTGGAGTGGTTGAAGAGGAGAAGGGGAGGAGAGGAAAGGAAGAAAAAAGTTTTTGGACTCCTGTAGGTGAGTTCTTTTCCCGCTTGGGGCCGGCGGGCGGGCTGGGCTTGGGGGAGCTAGGGAAAATAATGGCTCCTGCTGGGCGATCGGAAATACTCGGATAATCGGCGCCGGGCGCTTGCACAGACCCGGGCCAAGGGGGTCGCAGCGCACCAGCGCCCACAGGGTCAGAGGAAGCAACAAACTGCACTGTACTCCGTACATTTCGGCCTACCTGCCTGGACCAGCCAGCAGCGAGCAGCACACAGCCTGCCCGCCGCCCCCGGGCTCCAGCACCGGGTGTAACACCAGCCTACAGCGGCCGGGGCTGCCAGGGCGAGTGGCAGACAGACACTGCAAAATGCCATACCGCCTTTCTCACTGACACCCTCTCTCCCCTTTGCGCGGCATTTGACTGGCTGCCCCTGGGGCAGGGTGACAGTATTCCGATTCATCAGGAACAGTCAGGCTGATGATCATGAAACAGTTTGCTTCTTCTCGCCCAATGATGCGCTATAATTAATCATGCCTCACTCAGCCTTCATCACAGGACAAGGCCAAACGCCGCTGTCCTCAGCGCTAGTCCCATCTCTCACCGGATTGATGGAACACTTCAAATTTACTGAAAGGGAATTGCACAGTGAACGATGGCCGTTAGTGGCAACTTGGATTTTCGCGGTTGCGTAACAAAGGCCCGCGCACGCAATCACAGTACGGGTTCATTCGTTATCACGGCTGTCCCCACATATATCCGTCTATCTTATCGCCCATGGTTATCGCAGCCATCCTTGAATAAAGCTTCTTCTACCCGCTAGAGCAAGCAGCAAAGAGAAGAGAGGATAAGAAAAATCCTGTCCCTCTTTTGCTGACATGATTGCAAGCCCGATACTTCCCATCCAACGCAAAGGAAAAAAAATTATAGTGTCGCTTTGCCTCCGGCACCGAGCCCTCTAGCTCAAACGCCTTTTCCCACAATCCGGCAAATTTCCTCGGCACGGGCCCACCATTCACCAAGCGATGCTCACCCCCCCGCCAATCTGAGATCATGGTTAGTTTTCCGCCTTGACCAAGCGCATCCTTCACCCCTGCGGGTCGTGCTTCAATTGACCAAACGGAAGCCCAGCGCCATGGCCAGGAAATCCTAGCCACCGTGTCATATCAATCAAGGCCAATCATTGTCACAGCTTCGCGATGCGTGCAGCGAGATGCCTCATCTTGACCTCGGGGGGATGATGGCCGGGGCAAGGGTCAAAAAAAGACGACGCTGTAATCTGGCATAAATGCCTCGCTCTGTATCGTGACATGACCCAAGATGGAAAGTAAGTGCGTCAGGGGTGTTCCTGTGCGCGTCTTTTGCCAGCATGCCTCACTTTCAAGGTCCATCGTTTCCAGTGATTGGTCTTGTGCACAGTTGCCAAACCTTTGTTGCAAGTTGACAACGTAAGCTTCACAATGCCTTTATGATAGTTTTTATCTCTTATTTGCATGTTTCATACCAAGGGGATATTCTCGTTTGTCCAAATCATGCAGCATCACACTTTGTTTGAGAGTGCTTGTGGGTCGAAACACAACTTGCTTGCATGTTACACAGCGTTTCGCTGAGTGCTTTAGGTTTCATCTGTAGCGCGGTCAGTAAGTAGTAGGTAATGCAGGTGTATGCTATGTCGACCAAAACCAGATCCCGGATCCACATTTGCGACGACAGTATCGAGACATGAGCCAAAGGCACGTTGACTGTGTCGCAAATAATTGGCCTAATAGAGAAAGCCATCCTGCTCCTTGATTCCAGAGTACTATGTGTAAGTTAACTAGACTCCGAGCGCTACTCTGCGGATTGGATTAGTCGATGAGCATTGGAGTTGACCGAGATGGCAAGAACGGACTACTGTGCTGAGCAAGCTGAGTGTGCCAAACTCAACTCGTCTAAAAAAAAAACACAATTAGCTTGAGTCGAAGATATTTCAGAGGCTCAATATGCATCGCTGCGTCCTTCTCATAGAGCCAAAGAATACGAGCCGGTATGACCATGTTTGCCAGTTTCACATCCACCGCGGCGGCAATAGGTTAATTCTACATCCCCAGAGAATTTATA
This sequence comes from Calonectria pseudoreteaudii, assembly GCA_001879505.1. Lineage (NCBI taxonomy): Eukaryota > Fungi > Ascomycota > Sordariomycetes > Hypocreales > Nectriaceae > Calonectria > Calonectria pseudoreteaudii. The sequence continues at coordinate 1,268,546 of KV875233.1, forward strand.
AACAGTAGGCGAAACAAGCACATCACTTTCGAAGCCGAAGATTTTGGCAAATCAATATCATCGGTATCATTTTGCATGTGGCTATTAAACCCAACTTTTAAAGGCTCTATACACTCATCTCTACCAAACAAACCTGCACGTTTTAAAAACGCCCCAATGGACAACAGCCCGCTCAAGTACCGTTTCTTCGTCGTCCTCCGTGCGTACTCCTGTCCACATGTCCCCTGAGCACCTTTCTCGTCTCCACCAGACTCCTCTTTTGCTTGCCCTTGGCCTTGCCTAAAGTCATCAGGAAATTCTTCTTGCGGTTCTTCTCCCTGTTGCTCGTGCTCTTGCCGGCTGCCTGTAGCTTGGACTTGCGGATCGCCTGCGTGCTCTTGTGCTCGGATCGGTCCGGCTTGCCCTCCTTGGCCAGCTCCACGCGCTCTTCCTTGGAAAGCTTGCGCAGGTTGGCCGGCGCCTCGATGTGCTCCGCTGTCAGGCCGTCGTCGCGGTGTCGGTTCTCGAGCTCCTGCTGGCGCTTGCGTCGGAGGCCCAGGTTCTTTTCGACCGAGGTCGCCATACGCAGCTCTTGGAGCTTGGCCAAGTCGGCGGGGGTGAGGATGGTGGTGGTAGCCAGCAGGGATATGCGCTCCATCTCTGCCTTCTTCTCCGCCTCATCCTCTTCGTCGTCGGAATCATCATCGCCCTTCTTCTGTTTCTTTGATGCAGGCTCATCTTCCTCATCAGAAGAATGGTAAACATTAATCCATTCACCCTCATCGCTGCTGTCATCATCAGAACCGAGTTCCCATTCATCCGACTTGAAGCCATCGTCTTCCTCCTCGTCGCCGTCGGCCTTCTCCGGTCGACCCTGTTCAAGTCGTTTCTTCTTCTTCTCATCTTCTTTCCACTTCGCCAACAGCTCGATGCCTTCAATACCTCCGGCATCTTCTTCACCGAACTTGCGTTGGTGTTGAAGTCCGCTCTTCAGGTTGATCGTGGCATTCTTTCCACGATCTCGCTTCTTCAGCAGCTCTGCACCGACCTCTCGGTAGAGGGACAGTAGACCTTTTGCAGCCATCATGACACCCTTATCCTTGCTCTTTCTGTACTGAACAAGATCCTGAAGCAGAGTATCGGTCATGGCGAGAGGCTGTCTAGCACAGATTTCACGAATAGAATTGAGACCGGCGGCAGCGACCTCGGCAGCGGCGGCTTCTGACACGAACTCGTTTGCAATCTTCTGGATTAGGGGTTCCAGGACATCCGGGGGTACAAGGTTGTGCACAGCCTGGGCCAACGAAGCCAGGAACGATGTGACAGAGTTTTGGCGAGGAGTGAGGAACTTGATGAACCAGGAGTAAAGTGAGACAATGGTCAGCTTGTGCAGACCGACCAGTCGAGTGACAAGCTGCAACACCAGCAACTTGGATTCAAGAGCCAGTTTCGCCTTGGTGTTTTGGAGGTGCTTGGAGAAGAGCTGCTCCGCGAACGATTGGGGGTCGTGGAGGAGTTGCAGGGCAGAAAAGTTGAGGGGGTGCGGCTTGTTCTTCTTGCGTTCAAGACGTTTCACCTTGGAAACGGCGTTCTGGTAGGCCTTCTTTTGCTTATTGGTCTTCTTGTTGATGCCGATTTGGTGCCTGATCTTGCTCAGGTCAACCTCTTCGTCACTACTCTCGTCCTCGAGATCTTCACGCTCCTGGTCGCCACCGAGGAAGAAGCGAACAGCACCAACGACAACCTTCTCGTTCTCCGACAAGCACGCCTCCTTCATGACATCAACGGGCTTGGAATCGGTCCAGAACTGGCGCTTCCACATCTCGCGGGTCAGCTTGATGGCCCAGATAGCTCGAGGAGAGGTGCGATCGGCGGTGATGAGGTTGTAGAGGACTGTCTGGATCGTACGGTTGAGAGGGTGGTTGATGGACTTTGTGTTCGAGTTTCGCAGGTCGCTTATGATCTTCTGGAACAAAAGCGCACGCAGTGACTTGCTCGGCGACGAAACCAAGATGGGGAAGAGCGTGGTCAAAACAGTCGTCGAGTCGATCAGCTCTTTGCGCCTCAGCAGCATTAGGCTCCCGACAATCTTCTCCCGGAGCTCACGGTGGAGTATGACATGGTGCTGGGTCAGGATAGAGCTGAGGTCCTCTGGGAAAGATTGGGTCTCTTCCTTGTAGCGATCGGCGACGTGGGCAATCAGGTCGATGATGTTGTGAAAAGACTCGATGCTATCGGCCGAAGCGGTGGACGGCGACACCAAGAAGATCTCGCGCTGGGCCTCATACTGCTCCCATTGCTTCAGAAATTCTTCCTTGTAAGATCTGAACGCAGGTTAGAAGCTCATTCTTCCTGCAGAAGGAGGGTGGGCGACATACTTGGGATCGCGATTGATCTTTTGCTGAAGACTCGCGCTGTGAAAACCGGTTAGTTCAAGTCGGCCAAATGGGGTAGCCACAATGGCGCCCAACATACAAATCAGCGTCGATCTTCTCGAGCGCAGCGACCTTTCTTTTCGGCATGGCGACGGCGCTGTGGTGGCAATTGAATCCGATGCTATCGATCGGTATTCAATGTGCTGCTGCTGGTGGGGGACTACCGGTGGTTGAAAGAAAATTTCCAGTGACAGTGGCTACCGATAAGATAAGAAAAAAAGTTGGCGCGGAATTTGACCGCGTTGTGGGGAAGGCGCTGGTGACAGGGATTTTCATGTACAGACTCGCGGATGATGACCAAAACGTGAGGAAAATAATCAAAATGGTTGATGAATCTCATTCTCGTCATTTTACAAAGAAATTAATTAGAAAATGTTTGAAAGAGCCGTTAGGTCATTGTTGCTGACATTCACTCGTTATGCGCAACGACTTTGCTCTCAAACTGAATATACCAACCTCATAATAAACCCCATTCTTACACCTTTTCACATGCGGCCCTCGATCACTCCCCAACCAATAAATGAAGACGTAGCTAATATTTCTTAGAACCAAAACAACCAGAACTGTAAGAGAAGAAGGGAGAAAGAAAGAAAAAGAAAACCCTCAGTGCTATAAGTACGAACTAAAGTGAAATTAGTCTTCACGCTTATAACGGTTAGTCGATCAGGGTGCATATAGGCAGGTTATTCCAGTTAGGTAATTTGTGATGAAAACTTCAACTTGCCATGCACTCAGCGAGTGGTCTCAAAAACGCCAAAAAAAAATTATATAGAAGTAACAACACCGCCCTAAAAGCACTCGAAAAATCTAAGACCCAGCGTCTAAGCTAGGGTGTAAAATACCCACGAGTACCCAAGAATGGGTTGCCCGAAATGACCCAGAGGTCAGAATGGTTAGATATGGTCCTACCCAACCCAACCTGTGGCACCTATAAATAGATGTATGCTAAATGAATAAATATTTTTGGGTACCCATGGGTTAACCACTGTGGCTGTAAACTACCCACGGGTACCCATGGGTAACCTATACTGGTCGTGGGTATCCGTGGGTAACCCATACTTGGCATGGGCTACCCGTGGGCACCCACGGGTTGGGTATTCTGAGCCCTAGTCTAAACCATTTTGTTCCTTTGTTTGATCATCATGGCTGACTTGAGAAGACCGCCAATTTCATTCTAAACTACGCTTGGCAAACCAGTCCATCGCACCCTCACACTCCCAAGCAAGTATTATCGACCATGGAAGGAAGTCTAGAGACAAAAGTCACGCCAGCCGAGCAAGCTCACAAAGGACTCATGAGAGATGAGATAAGAGTCCTCCGCTGGCTATTTGGGTATCATAAAAATGCCCAGTTATTATCCGGCGCACGATGGCCACTTCATGTGCCTCAAACCAAGTTACGACCCAAGCTGAACTCGACCATGAAGAAAGTAAGATTTCTCAGCATTGATATTGACAGGCTCAAACAGAAAAAAAAACGGCAAAATACGCCGCTGCCACATTGGCGTTTCGGTTCTGGATTCTGAATCCCTACAAAACTTGGTGCTGCATCCATCCAAGCTGGATGTCAATCAGGCTGCGTCGGGTGTCATCCAATCATATTATTGGGTTATCAAAGATGATGACTATCTTGAAGGAGGATCCCGATTTTTATTTGGGACGTGTGAAGCAATCACAAGCATGGACCTTGAGGTAAAACTCCAAGAACTCACACGTGTCCCTAATTTTGTTCTTGTTTTGCATGGTGGGGATCAAGAGCGATCCGTTCTACAGAGGTTGAAAATCAACCCACCACTCTTCACCGTGGATACCGTTAAAGCAGCACAACACCCGCTCCAGCTATCATACAGATACAGCGTACTGAAGCTCCTTGAGGAGTTTGAAATTCCTTACCGTGGACTCCATGTCGCCGGCAATGACGCGCATTTCACGCTCCGCGCTTTGCTCATGATTGCTGTGAGGGATGCGGAACAGCATCTGGTAGGAACGGAAATACCGCTTTGGACCGCCACTTTCCGAGCAATTCCTCGGGCTCCATTAACTCCAACTAGAAAGCAGCTAAAGGCTATGAACGCAAAAGCTAGAAACGAACAAGAGTGCAAACTTCGAGAGGAAGGGGAGAAGGGGGAAACGGCGAGCGAAATGTCACCCCTTCACTTAAATCAAGATGAAGACGTCATCAGATAGTATTTGTATCTGAAGTGTAAAACTAGCAGATAGAAATGCAAAAACATCAAAAAGAACAATACATGGTGACCACTTTTTAAGCATTTGCATTTCACTGGTACCTCCATGACTCACTCCAACACGCGGTAACCTTCACTGCGCAAACATCAAACCCAAAACGTGGTTTGGTACAAGCTTGTTCTTCAAATTCTTCTCAATTCAATATGCTGGGTATATATTCTCGTAAAAAAATAACACTTCTAATTCTGCTTCAACGTATCAAGACGCCATCCGCTAGAGAATAGATCTGATGCATGACAGACAGTAAACGCAATAATAAAAATCACAACTCCAATCCCATGCGCTTTTACCAGTGAGGAGAATAAGTCACAAAGCCCATCAAGCAGCCCGCGATGACGCCGGCAGTAGGCACGGTGATGAACCAACCCAGGTAGATCCAGCCAACCATGCGCCAGTTGATGGATCGCCAGTCACCGTTGCAAAGGCCGACGCCCACAATGGCGCCCGTGATGCACTGAGTAGTGGAAACCGGGAGCTCTGTAAACTCTGTTAGAAACATAATCTGAGAAGTTTGCTAAATTGGGGGGAACTTACTGAGACGAGTGGCAAGAATAATGGTGATGACGGATCCAAGCTCCATAGAGAAGCCTCGGGCAGGGGACATGAGGGTGACTCGGTTGCCCAGGTTCGCCATGATGTTGTAGCCATAGGTCCAGAGACCGATTACGATACCAGCACCACCGAAGGCAAGAATCCAGATAGGGACCTCTGCAGAGGCGGGGATCTCGCTAGACTTCCAGATCTGGTAGATGGTGGCATAAGGACCAACGGCATTAGCGACATCGTTGGCACCGTGGACGAAGGATGCGGAGGCGGCAGTCATGATCTGAAGGAACGTGTACAGGAACTCGGTGCGGTTGTCAAAGTGCTGGGCGCGAGCGTGGATCTCCTGAACGTCACCGGCGACGACTGACTTTTCGCTCTGCGAGCTGACAATGTCCTTATCGACTCCGTGCAGAACGGCATACTTGACGGCCCACCAGATGAATTGCTTGGAGTACCAGGGGCCATCGGGCTTGGGGCCAATCATGGACTTGTGCTGAGGCGCATCGTTGGTAGGCACATCTTCGGAAGAGTTGTCAGCGCCAGCAGCTGACTTATCGCGCTGGCCCTCAACGTCCTCGGTGACAGCGGCAGCACGCTGGGCTTGACGGGCATCGAGCTCCTCGCGCGTGAGGTGGCCCTCGTAGAAGTTGCGGACGACGCCCTGGAAGTTGGCGGGAGGAGGGGGCACAGGGCCGCGGCGGAGGAGCAGAGGACCAAGGAAGACGTGGTAGCCCTTGAGCTGCCAGTCCTCCATGATGACGACCCTGTACAGCCAGGGCACGAGGAAGATGACCATGAGTAAACCCCAGGCAGCACCGGCAGCAACAATGACGCCGGGAATCTGGGCCTCGGTGAGGTTGACCTCGTAGGATCCGCCCTTCCAGATGAGGAGCATGACGATGAGCGAGGCGGTAAGCCAGAAGTAGAAGGGGACGAGCACGAGACCCTTCATGGCAGGGTTCTTCTTGAGGAGGATGGCGTATTTGGTGAAGAGGAAGATGATGGCAGCGAAGAACCCGGAGAGCATTGGGGCAATGATCCAGGCAAGGAAGACCTGAGCATCCACGTTAGAAAGACAACCTGTTGAAGAAGGGAAACCCATTACAGGTTTGGACTAACCTGAACGACACCATCTTGGATGTCAACGGTGCCATTCTCCTTGTATCCGACCCAAGTAATACCGTCGCCGCCGAGGGCTCCAACGCCCATGCCGAGAACACCACCAAGAATGGAGTGCGTCGTGGAGACGGGAAATCCCAGACGCGTGGCCATGGTGAGATAGCTAGCAGAGGCAATGACAGCGCAGACCATGCCCAGCATCAGGAGCTCGGGCTTCTCGCTGAAGGCATCCACGTCGACAACCTTTGTCCGGATGGTGTCAGCAACGCGGCCACCGACACCAAGGGAACCGCTGAACTCCATGATGGAGGCGCCGATCATGGCCTGGAGGTAGGAGATGGACCGCGAGGACACGGAGCTGGCCCACGAGTTGGCCACATCGTTGGCGCCAATGTTCCAGGCGTCCAGGAAGGCAAAGATGGTGCCCACGGCAAAGAGGTAGTCGTACTGGGCAAAAACTGCCATTGTGACGGCCAAGGATTGAAGAACAAATAAAGCAGAAGGATGACCAGGGCTTTGGAGAAGAGAAAGAAGAAGCTGGAGTGATAGGAAATTAGATGTCTCTAGAACTGGAGGAAAAGTAGAAAACTATATACCTATTTGGTTGCCAGTTAGGTTTGTCCGTGGAGCAAGTTTTTTTTCTTCTCTTTTTTCTTCCTCCTCCCAGGGACCAACATGGTCTCTGTCAATAACTACACCCCCGTCGGCAAGCTTTTCTGGGAAACCCCATTCCACCCCCCCCTCATGATGCCAACGGCGACTCGGAGCGTGGAGTCGTGGTGCGTTGAATCTGTCGTGGAGCCCACTCTCCCCTGCGCCAAGAATGGGAACCAGAGTCGTGACCACTTCCCCAAAATGGAGCCTCGGTCGACGAGAGCAGCATATGAACCCTGGTCCCTCACCCCGTCCCCCGTCCCCGTCCTCCGCGCGGGCAGCTCCAGGGACTGGATCCATCCGACCATCCAAATTGTTTCCGTTCAGGGACCCTGTCCCAGCTTGTTCTTCCCGGCTGGCTATCGGATGCATGTCGCGTGTCCAATGGAAATGGGAAAATACCACCACATCGGAACCATTTGTAACGCGCACAGCTACAGATAAAAATAAGCTTAGTATTTTGAGGGGCACATCATTCATGCCACCCACAAAAGCACTGCCTGACACGGAACTTCTTGTTCGCGTTGTGGTTTCCTTTTTACTAGCGCCGTCGTTCTGCGAGCAGGCAGGATGAAAAAAAGAAAGGGAACACGCCAAGGGACAATTGTCAAGCACACGACACATTTCCTAATCCGTCACCGGGACTACGAAAGATGATGCAGCCGCCAAGGCTGGTAGCCAGGGTCCGTTGAGCTCGCTTGTAGCCCTGGTGTCGGTTTCGAGTTGAACGGGCCAACTTGCTTCGACGCTAGATGCTCTTTCGAGAGGGATATGATTGCTAATGCACAGCTCGAACGACTCGTCTCCCGCTCGAGGCAACCCGCCCGTGAATTCGAGTTACCGTTACATTGTGTGGACTTGCTCCAACCCCATGGTTCCAGTTCCGGGGGGGGAGCAATCGACAAGGGGAGTTGCAGTGTCCTCCCTCCCCCGTGGGAGATTCAAGCCATCTGATAAGCCGGTCTGGTCTTCCCGCGAGCGAGAGAAACAGATATTCGTCCCGTTTAATGCCTAAATCAAGCAATGCCGGTTGCGATTGAGGCACGCGACACATGTCCCTTTACGGCGGCGTTAAGGCAGGCCAGCAGCGATGCCAGCCAGCCCCGGCGCACCAAAAGGCGGGAAGGTTAAAACACAACTTTATTCCCTGACAAGGCATGTGCATTCACGATCGTCGCTCCTGGAGAAACCAACCAGTCACAACAGGGCATGGTCTCACGTTGCCAGCGTCGCAGGGCAGATTGGCTACTGGAGACCCTTCTGGGGGCCCCCTGGGGGTGGGTAGGTAGGTAGCCCACTTTGTGAGCCAACCCTGTCAACGTTGCGTAAACGACAAATTCGCAACCCCCAAAACACCAACGTCGCGTCCGACATCTTGGCGCTCTTGCTATTTTTCTCATGCCCTGACGAGAAAAAAGCCCTCTTCTCTCGCGCCAAGAGACCCTGTCAGATCCGGCTGGCCATACAGCGCTCGCGCCTTGCCCACGTTGCGATCCAGCCCCATCTTTCATCTCTTGCTTTATTCGGCCTCAAGCCTTGGCAATAGCTCGGTACAACCACCGAGGCTGCAGGGCTGGATCTGGATGGGGCCTTGCGAGAGAGAAGAAAAAAAGATTCACCTCAACCAGTTTTTTTCCAGCCGCAGAAAAACTTTAATCCAAACATTAAACTTGAAGCGTCGCGTAGGCTCACCCCAGAGATCAACGCTGCCCTCTCACTGTGTCTGCCGCAAAACAAGCCCCCCCAGCTGTTTTTTCTCCACTGCCGACTGGGCCACCGTTGACAATTTCTTCCGCTTCTCTGCTGTGCTCCGCATGGGCTGGTTGACCCTTCGGTCTCCAAAGAGGAATAGCCTCTACCATGTCGTGACCGCTATAGCCACACGCCCGAGGCTGTTGACCTATCGCACGCCCTTCTCGTCGCTGTCAGAACATGTCGCAAAGGGTCCTATTTTCGTTCCTCCTTCAAGGTTTCGGCGGAGTGATCGCCGGGGCCAAGAGCATGGTCGAGACAGTCCATGTAGCCAAACTTGTCTGCGGCACATGGGACCAGTGGTGATATTCGTACCATCTTGACTGAGATTTTTTGAGAGACTCTCCACATCCATCGTACCCTAATTCTAGCCCTCTTCAATAATCTGAGACGGTATATCCGTCTTGGGAAGGTATATGCTCATTGTCTGCGTCCCACAACATACTCTCTCGGTCGAAGATTTGGTCCGTCAGGCTGATGCTAGCGATTGGCTTGCGCGACGTGAGGTGCTTTGTGCGTCGTTTCCCATGGACAATTCTCTGGTCGCTTGACACTTGAGCGAGATAATTAATCCTCGTCACAGCTTGATTCAATTAGGACATGACTCGTAGTAACTATGCAAACCCATTGGCGTGCCTCGTGATCCAATGCTCGCTGGGTGTACAGATGTGGATCAAGGGGCAGTCTTTGCTCGAGCACACCTACGCTACCATCCCCAGGTTTCGGACTTCGTATCAGACTATCCTCTCTTTCTCATGTGTAGCCTTCGATTCAGCGTCATCAATAGCTACAAGCATGCTCTTTATGGGCTTGGGAGAGAAAGTTGATCGTAATCAGATAGGTTTCGGATCATATCCATTACTGGACGCGCTTAGCTCTGCCTATTGACTTGGAACAAAGACAATTTCACCGGCCTTGGTCGATCACTTATACGGCAAACTATTTCGAATTTACCACAATATACTTACAACATCCGTAGCTGTGTCACTCAATGAAGTTGTAGACATGTTTAACTGATGCAACTCGTCCCATTGCAGGAGGACTGGCCTTGTTCGAACTGAACACTCTCAGCCAACAATTGGTGCCAGCATTGCGCCCCTTGCTTATAACCCCCCTCCCCCGGACGCCGCTGGGGAGCTGAGCGCTCACAGGTTGCAAGGCACACCTGTTGAGGGTCGCCAAGGTTAGCCGATAGACATCTGATCTCGGGATATAGGGGTATATGCGAAGCGTCTGCGCCCTGAACCAATTCATTGAAGAAAGGTTCGAAGTTTCGGGCATGAATAACAAAGCCTCAAATGAAATAAAAGAAAACCGCTCGTATAATTTTCTGGTTAATATTCGTACATCTCTTGGCACTTGATACGAAGGTTTTTTTGGGTTATCCTAGCTCGCACGGCATGGCCCGTCCCGAAGCATCCGGAACTTGAGTGGGGGCCAACGTCGCCAGCTCCAACTCCATTCTATACGATAGGTGCTTGGTATTATTTTGTTGTATTTCTGAGCTGCATGTTTTGGTTCATTGAGTCTTGGACATGCTGCATTGCAACCAAGATTCCCTGGATAAATAGCTTAGGCGACCGAATGAGCTCACATCTACAATACTAACGGGTAAAATTACAAAGTCATGATAGCGTATTCTAATGAATTTCGTATCATTTGGTAAAAATTTATATGTACCATTCAACCTACTTCCATGAACTTATTATTAATTGGTTCGACGGAGGGATAGGAACTGGGTTTTCTTTCGAGGTCTAGGGTAGCCACAGATTGAAACGGCTACATCCTTTTAATGCGCATAGCACAGATCACAGGGCAGAATGTTGCATAGTTAGACCGAGTTCCGAGCTAGATTGCCAATATTTTATACCTCTATGTGACTGGTGTGAGAATCATTGTTCCAATTTTGTAACTTCACAGCTAGGGGCATGAGGCTCGATTGAGACCCACCTCAATTTGCATCCACTCCACCACAATGCCACACAACAAAGGCCTCAATCTCATCACCACCATCAACGAAGCGTGATTGGTTTAGTGGTAAAATTCTCCGTTGCCATCCGAGCAGCGTCGGGGAGCCCTGGGTTCGATTCCCAGATCACGCAGACGATTACTTTTTGCTCCTTCGTCCCTTTTTTCCATCATCGTGACACCGAAGAACTTTGACCTCATCCCCCTCGGCCGTTTACCAATCAACCAGCGTGATTGGTTTAGTGGTAAAATTCTCCGTTGCCATTCGAGTAACGTCGGGGAGCCCTGGGTTCGATTCCCAGATCACGCATTCGATTCTGCTATGACCGAGCGGTTTATTCTTTTGCCGGCACTTCCTTTTTGTTTCTCTCATGCAAATGGTCAAGATGTGCGATTGACTGGGCACAGGCAAATGGTAAAGATTATGATTTGTATTCATACTTATAGGCAGGTATAACAAAAGGTTGCAGCTATGAGTCTGCTTTTGCTGGTGCCGTCTCTTCCTCAACAACACCTCCTTGGACTTTCTCTTCGTCAATATCATGTTGAAGAACATCATCTGTGTTAATGAACGAATCAACCACTTTCTTGTAACTGGGCACAAAGTTGACGCAGAGCGGATATGACCAAGCAGCCACGAAAAAGACCAAAGGCACAACCATCGCCTTTCCGGTTCCAATGTGATCCGAGGCGGCACCGGTCAAAGGCGGGACGCATGCTCCCCCGACCACGCCCGCCACGATGAAACCGCTTCCTCTCTTGGTGTGCCGCCCAAGGCCTCTCATACCCAGTGCAACGATGGTGGGGAAGCAAATGGATTCAAAAAACAGGACGACATAGAGGAACGAAATACCGGCTGTTCCGCGCTGTGTGATGGAAGGGGCGATGAAGATGATGCACATTGTCAAGAATGCTAAGAATACCTTTCGCGGGTTGATATATCGCATCAATATCACGCCTGTAAATCGACCAATGGCAAAAGCTGCTTGAGCTCCAGCAAACAACTTGGAACCCATTGAGTCGCTCGTGTTTTTGCGCGTCTCGGTTGCGTAGTTGATGAAGAAGCTAGCAATGGCTACCTGTGCGCCAGTGTAACAAAACTGTGCAAAGGAAGCATGGAATAGCTTGTACTGCTTCCAAAATGGTTGCTGATCTGCCTCAGATTTGCTTTCCTGGGCTTGGAACGCCATGTCTGCATCAGTAATCTCGGGGATGGTAGAGAATAGAAATAGGGTCGCCAGCAAGAGGACAAAGACAGCAATTGCAAGATAAACCCATTGTACATTAGCGAGGGCCTTTTCGTCGTCAAAGTTGAAGAAAACGTAGGAACCGAGGACTGGTGCGATGACGGTACCGATTCCGTTGAAGGCCTGCGACATGTTGATTCGCATCTCCGCGTATCTTGGGGGCCCGCAAACTGTAAAACCATTAGAACCTGTCGCCAGGTTGGAAGCGAGTATAGAACGAACCGGTGATGAATGGGTTAGCGGCCGTCTCGAGGGAGCCTAGTCCGTTGCCAATGATGAAGATGGAGGCGCAGAATCCCCCAAACGACTTGGCCTTGATGCATGGAATCGCGATCAGGGCGCCCACACCGTAAAGGCAGAGGCCCCAGATGAACACGGCCTTGTATGAGAAATGACGGAGAATCCAAGCGGCATGGCCTAGGGAAGCGAGCGGGTAGGCGCTGCAATGGCATTAGAAACAATTGAAGGGATTTCATGGCGCGAAGGCATACCCGAAATAGGCGGCTTGTAATCCTGCAGATCTGGCTCGGGTAATATTGAGCGTCACTTGAAAGTGCTTGTTGAGGGTATCGAGGAGGCCATAGCTGAAGCCCCAGAGGAAGAAGAGAGTCGTGACGAGGGCGATGGGCCAGATGGATTCGCGCAGCGTCAGCTCTGCTGCCTTTGTGACTGTTTTGTCCGAGACCCTGAGAGAGCGCTTCTTTACGAATTCCTTGAAACCCATTGTGGACAGCTGAAGCGGGAAATATGGATGCAAAATGGGAGGAGTATCGAGAGGGCAGCTATTTGATGCTGCAGAGGGGGAAATGGCCCTGTCTCGTGCATTATCTCGGTCGAGGCCACCCCGAGCCTCGGGCACACTCTCGGTGAATTTGGAGCAGGCAGGAGCTGCTACTGGTCAGAAGGCGCGCTGAGAGCCATTCGTGATGTCTGGGGAGGCAGGCGATGGGCGGGTCGGCGATATGGCACCAGTGTCATCCGTGATGCGGGGAAGCGTTGGAAGTGACCCCATGGGGAAGCAGATCCCCGCTGCCAGCAAGGGTCATGGATGCATGGAAGGTTAATCGAGGCCGGGATCGAAGCAATGATGGCCCGAGATGGTGGCCAACTACCTTTTTATTTTATTTATCAAGGGCTGAGAGCGTGGGATATCGTGGTGCTATGGCGTCCAACTCGAAGCATCCGACACGAAGCGAGGCAATCCCGCCCACGCCCATGACTCGGGTCTTGCTTCACATTTGAACTGCCGTACCAGGGAGCGAAACCTTGGTGCAACCTTTCCAACCAATTTGGACACCCCAACGGCATTTGTCCTGGTGCTTGACCCACGGCAATGACACTTCCCCCGCATCTTCAATTGAACAAGTGACCAGCACCTACCTCAGGTCCCACTTCGTCGCCACGAACCAGACCGGTATTCGAATTCGAATTAACTCCTGCAGCCCAAGTCGCAATTCTCGTACTCTACCCACCTTGTTTAATAAAAGCAGCCAATCTCATCAACTACCGACCTTTTTTGGGGGGGCTCTGCGACAGCTCGTCCTAGCGACTCGGCTGACACCAATTTAGCCGTCAAGGAGCTTCCCCTCCCTCCCTCTTCCCCCTCCCCCTCCCCATCCCCATCCCCTAGCCCGGGTTTGGGATGCAAGCAACGTTGCCTGCTCAGCCTATGAAAGCTGCAATTGGCCATGCCACTTCCTCGGCCCAACATTTTCGCACCAATCTCTGAGGCGTTTGTCCCGCTTGAACCATCACAAGTCAGAGTGGGTCGTTGGCCGTTGAGCGCGTGGCGTGGCGTGGCGATGAAACGTGGATAAGCATAAAACTCAACCAAGCTGTGGCGGGAAAACATGTGCCAGCCAATGTCTGATCCTAGCTGCCGTGGTTCGCATCCGAATGGGTGAGCTAATATCCATCACGAGAGCCGTGTTGGCCTAAACTGAACATGGGCATGATAACTGCTATAGACGTACAATCCAACCCTTGGATGGTTGCCAATCCGATGTTTTGCTGCATGGGGCCCTTGCTGAACGACAAGTGGTCTTGGGATATTTAGCTAAAGAAAATAAAGAGAACCCCTGAATGAATGTAGTCTCTCAAGGGCAATCCCCAAATCTTCTTGTAGAAACATTTTCGCCTGAGAAACCCGGTAGATTCTGGCTGGGCCCACTTGTGCAGTGGCTGGTTGTTGTGGGAAGCACTTCCGTCACAGTCACTGAAAGGTTGCATTGTATAATTCAGCATTGGATGAGGATAAAAAAAAGTGCGGCTCATAATCATCATTTGTTATCGCGTCAGCAAAAGCATTGACTAGAAAAATATCCTTGAGCTTGAGGGAGACATAGTACTTTTTATTAAGGACTGACTATCTGAAATCGATGGAACATGGTACTTTTAATCCCTTTGGCGCCCTGGCGCTGTCCTAACTCACCCATTGCTGATTGGTTCTTCGGTAAAGTGCCCTAAAGCTAAAGTTTGTAATTGATTACATATTAGAGAAGTGAAAAAAATTATTCTTTTGGCGTTTTGAATTTTGAATTGTTCTTCCCCCCCATTCCCCTCTTTTTTTTTTCTTCTATTTCGTTTTAGCGGATGCGTGCCTTGCACCTGCGACAGTTGTTTGGATCGCCCAAAACGCAGATCTCGACGTAGATGGCAATGTAGTATTCGCCTTCGCACTGGAAATCATCCTTAATGGCGACGGTAAAATCGTTGAATCCCTTCTCTTCTACCGCCAGGGAAGCGTACGTGTCTGGGTTGCAGATGTTGGGGCTGCCAATGCCATCCGAGCCGCCGTCGCAGCCAATGTAGACTGCGGCAGCAGTTGCAATATTCTGTGGCTGATTGTCGATGCTCACCCTGACAATAATGTTAGTGTAGTCGTTGCGGTTGTTGTCCAGCTGCAGAGAATAGCGACCAAAAGTCCCTTGGTCTGCTTGAAGAATGCCTGTGACGGTGGCTTCGAGATCAGCATGGCAGTATCGTAGATAGTATCCCGGGTGGTTGTAGCAAGAATTTGGATGAGATGACAAAGCAAGGTCCGACAAGGCATTTGTTTCGTACCCGCCAAAGCCCCAAGAAGGAACCAGCTTTCCATAACATTCGGGTGGGGAGCCGCTGTAAGACTTGCTTCGCTTCGCGAATCTCCCGACGTTCCGGGGCTTACTTTTAACGGCGGTAGGCTGGCTGCTTCTCTTCGAGTACACCTCCTGTGTGTTGTCATCTTCAGCGGTCTGGTCCACGGTTTCCTGCTCGCTGCTGTATTCGACGTCCTGATGAGTGGCCTCCTGACTGGTATGATGGCTTGTATGGTCCTGGCTGACCACGCGATGGGCATCATGGTTGGCGTGATCGCCGCTGTCATCGTGAACTGTATTATCATGGCTGACATCATGGCTTGTGTGATCCTGGGTGGATCCATGACTGCTATGATCATGGGCAGACACATGTTCAGTATAGTCCTCGCCACTATGTCCTGTCTGCTCGTGAGTGGCCTCGTGGCTTGTTTGACCGTGGCTCGATCCATGTGAGGTGTGGTCGCTACCACTTTGTCCTTCATACTCGTGACTTGTTTGATATCCAGCATCATGACTGGTGTGCTCTTGGCTGACCCCATGTCCAGTGTGTTGCCCCGTTCCATGACCTCCACCACTGTTATATTCACTATGTTCATGGCTAGCTTCATGCCCCTGGTATTCATGTCCAGAACCGCTCTGGCTATCAGTGTGACCATCATGCTCATGATTGTGAGAATGTTGGTGGTGGCCATGGGAATGAGGGCGAGGCTCGTCATGATATTCATGATACTCGTGGTATTCATAATGACCGCTGTGGGGACGCCCATGGTGCTCGCCATGGTGTTCCTGAGGCTGCCCATGATAGTTATGAGACTCTTGATGGCCCTGGTAATGTTCTTGAGTTTCTTGATGGGTTTGGGGCTGTTCGTAGTGTTGGTCATGTGAATGCTGTCCAGAATGAACTTGGCTGGTATGGTCATGGTCAGCAGAATGAGATTGACCGCTATGTTCATGCTGACTAGAATGTATTTGACCAGTTTGACTGTGGTCGGTCGAATGGGATTGGCTGTTGTGGTCATGCTGGCCGGAATGAGCCTGGCTGGTATGGTCGTGAGCAGTGGAGTGAGATTGATCGGTGTGTGCATGATCGCTGGAGTGAGCATGGCTGGTATGATCGGAATCAGTAGTATGTGATTGGTCGCTGTGTTGGTGTTCAGAATGAACTTGACTGCTCTGTCCATGTCCTTGACCGCGATCGGCCTCGTGGCTTTCGACAGAATGGCCGCTCTGAGTTCCTGGGTCTGCTGGCTTACTTGCTGGAGGCTGGGAGGCGGGTTCGTTTGAATGAGGTTGTGACGCTGGTTTGTCAGCGTGAGGTTGCGATGCGGGCTGCGAAGCAGGTTTGTTAGTATGAGGTTGTGAAGCCGACTTGTCTGTGTGTGGTTGAGATTCTGGCTGGTTTGAATGAGGCTGCGAGGCAGGTTTGTCTGAATGAGGCTGTGGCACTGGCTTATCAGTGTGAGGTTGTGATGCGGGCTGCGAAGCGGGTTTGTCTGCAGAAGGTTGCGAAGCAGGCTTATCTGAATGAGGTTGTGACACTGGCTTGTCCGTATGCGGCTGCGATGCCGGCTGGTTTGAGTGAGGCTGAGAAGCAGGCTTGTCAGTGTGAGGTTGTGACGCTGGCTTATCAGTGTGAGGTTGCAATGCGGGTTGCGATGCGGGCTGCGATGCAGGTTTGTCTGGATGAGGCTGAGATGCCGGCTGGTCTGAGTGAGGCTGAGAAGCAGGCTTGTCAGTATGAGGTTGTGATGCGGGCTGCGAAGCAGGTTTGTCTGCAGGAGGTTGTGAAGCGGATTTGTCTGCATGAGGTTGTGGGACTGGCTTATCTGCAGGAGGCTGCGATGTGGGTTGCGATGTGGGCTGAGAAGCAGGTTTGTCTGCAGGAGGTTGCGAAGCTGGTTTGTCTGAATGAGGCTGCGATACTGAATTGTCAGTGTGTGGTTGTGATGCTGGCTTGTCTGCCGGCTTGTCTGCTGGCTTGTCTGCTGGCTTGTCGGCTGGCTTTGCAGATTTGCTTGTCGGGGGTTTCTCTCCTGGCTTGCCCCCTGTAGAGTGTTTAGTTCCGCTTCCAATGCCTGTGTCATGATTAGTTTCCTTCATGCTCTATCTCTGGGGTTTTGCTGGCCTACCTGTGGTGGACTTATCTGCGGGCTTGTCTGCTGGTTTGTCCGTGGGGCCCTGTGATGTCGGCTTGTCCGCAGGCTTGTCCACTGGCTTGTCTGCTGTTTTATCCGCAGGCTTGTCAGTAGGACCTTCCGGTGTTGGTTTATCCGCTGGCTTGTCTGCTGGCTTGCCGGTAGGGCCTGGTGTATCTACTGGTTTATCCGCAGGCTTGTCTGCTGGTTTGTCCGTGGGACCTTGTGATGTGGGCTTGTCTGCGGGCTTGTCAGTAGGACTTGCTTTATCCGCTGGTTTATCAGCTGGCTTGGCTGCTGGTTTGTCTGAGTGAGGTTGTGATTTGGGCTTCTCTGTGGAAGCGTCTGAAGTTGTCTTGTCTATGGGCTTGTTCGTGGGGCTCTGCGATGCCGGTTTGTCCGCAGGTTTGTCTGCTGGTTTTTCTGAGTGGGGCTGTGATGCTGGACTTTCTGCAGACTTGTCTGTAGGAGGATGAGATACTGGCTTGTCGGCTGGCTTCTCAGCGGCAGGCTTCTCAGCTGGTTTGCTTCCTTTATTCCCAACACTTTGAGTACCATGCCCTCCCCCCTTTTCATGACTGGCTCCCTTTCCTGGGCGAGTGCCCTTGTTGGGATCGACTTTGCTGCCATGGCCTGAGTCAACAGACCCAGTGGCTTTGCCAGCGGCCTTTTCTGTGTCTTTCTCGGCAGTCTTCTCTGCACCTTTCTCGACGGTACTTTCAGGATGTTGGTCGGCAGCCTTCCCAGCACTTTTATCCTGAACTTTTTCCTTGTTTCCATGTCCGGAAGAACCCGGGTCAGATTCTTTCTTGCCACGGCCAGATTCCTGATCGCATTGCTGTTCGCAATCATAATCACAATCAGGGCCGCTACAATCCGAAGGGTATTTTCCTTGCTGAGCATTACACTTCGTATGGCAAGCCGTATCCTCTTGGCCGCAATCACCTTGACAAGGAGAGCCATAGTGGTACTCGTTGCCATAGTAGTGTTCATGGTAGTCATTGTGCTTGTGATAACTGTAGGGTGTGCGGGGCTCAAGCTTTTCAGGCACTCTCTTGCGGATGGTCCTATCACTCGTTAGGATTGTTGGTCCTTTTCACTAGATTCATTCTCCTGTACTTACCGATGCGGTATTAGCTTGTGAGCCGGTAGTCCGTAGTATCTAGAAATTACATCAGCTTCTCATTCGGTGTTGGAGCAGACGAGAGGGAAATCAGCATACCCGGGATTGCAGTCAGGGCATTCTGTACAGCAATAACTCAACGAGAACCAACAGACGTTGTCGGTGACACCGCGGCTGTGGAGTTCATACTTCTTGTAACCGTGGGCAATGGTAGCTGTGATTTGAATGTAAAAGACCCACGAACCATCTCCATGAATGGGGCACATCTCTCTGTAGGAACCACCATCTGTGAGGGAGAAATAGGGAACGTGGCACTTGACCTCTTTGCAATCCTTTTGAGGAATACAGTGGCCGCCTTCGATGGTGTATACCGGTGACTGGTCGGTCGGAGGTGCCTCACGTTGGACGTGAACTGATACATCTTCGTACTTGTAGCGATTGATGCTAGAAAAATCGAAGACTAGGCCCTCATCCTGGAAGTCAAAACAGACCTTTCCTAGTGCATCTTGTGGTTCACAGTGAGCGTCTCCAATACAGAGATCCCAGCAATGGCCGGGTTGGTTTCCTAGATGAGGGAAGACCAGAGTTTTTGAGTCTGGAACCCAGTTCCCCCTACCAACTCTGCTACACCCATCAATGCCGTGGCAATCTTCTCGAGGAGGAGGTCGTGTGTCGATGTATGCATATTTTTGATAGGCTGCAGTGCCCATGGCACCCTGAAGGGCACACAAGAGAAAGGTTCTCATCGTTGCCCCCCGGAGCTGACTGGATGGAAGGACGCAAAATCGATGAGAGAGGTTGTCCTGATTCCCATTCCATTGTCATCAAGCTTGGGCTTTTGTACCCAGCTTTTCCAACACAGGGAGCCATGGTCTTGTTCGAGAATTGCTCAACCCCGCGTATGGGAGGCTCAAAAGAAAGACTATTGTGCATCGTAGCCCGAAGTTTCTGCTGCGTAGTGGAGATATGAAAAGCTTGCCATGAGGGGTATGCGATGTTGAAGTTGATTTGGCTTGGCTTGGATGACAGCTGCATCTGAACCCAATTCGGCTTACTAAACGATTGCATGCTATAAAACGACTGGTGGGAGTGGAATCGAGAGCCATATAGAGAGCATGTCATGGCATTGGTACGCAGGTGCGATTGATGGTGTACTCAGGGGCGAAACTGTTATTGGGTAGCTAGGCTGGCAAGGGTCAAACGAAAATAGCTATGCAAGAACGATATTCCGAGAAATGTCAAGAATGACGAAATTCTAGTCGCTTAGTTAATCTATCTCCTGTTCGGCATTGGGATCAGAGGCTTCCCGAAGCAAAACCAAAGTAAATGTTTCAGATGACTATGCAGTTACGCCATCGCCCGCGACCACGGTTTCAGGGTTTCTCCGCTCAGGCGAGGCGCACTAATGTCGCAGCAGCTGAGGAGAAGCTCTCGACTACCGGCCGAAGTCGGGTGCGCAAGGCCAGAGTTTGATGTGAGTAGCGTCGTGTATGGCACCTGTGTGACAGCAAAGAAGGCGGCATTGATCGGGCCTTCTCGGTGACAGGGTTCGAAGTGAGGCTAGCCAGCAAGCAAGCAAGCGACGACGGCTAATACAGGCCGAATGACGACGCGCTTATCTCGTCGGAACAGATTGTGCGAGGATGGCAGTATAGCTGAAGGAGCTGACTTGCGAGCTATGACGAGACGGGCATCGTGTCTGACACAGCAGAAGCCGGCACGAACTGGTAGTACAGTGTGACGCGGCACCGGCCCAATTAGGCCAGCGAAAGAGATGTGATGGGTGACAGCCGGCACATGAAATCCACAGACTTGGTTGGCAGCAGTCCTTTTTCGTCGAGCTGCGTCCACTGATGCAAGAGTGGCGTTCGAGAAGCGCGGGAAGCACGCGGGGCGTACCCGTCCTCTAGCATGGATGGGCAGTACAGCGCCCCCACCCAACTAGTGAAACGTACAGTAGCGGTGCGAGTGTCTGCCAATAGTGGTTGAAGCGGAAAGGGAGGTAAATGCCATGGTGCTGGATGGTAGAATCTAGAACCGAGTGCGCGGTCATCTGTCGTTCGATGTTGCAGCTGTTGGCCTGAGTGGCTGCATTCAGTTCCGCTGATTGTTCAGAGAACACCACCATGGGGCCACGCTGGGAACACGCAACAATAACGCCCACCACCACCAACAGCACATGGCGAGCGCTACACCTGCCGGAAGGGGAATACATATTGCAAAATTGGTCTGGGACATGGGTGATCTAGCTTTAGCACGAGGGTTTTGTTGTCTAGTTGGCGAATTGGAGGATGCGATGCCAGCACCTGCATCCAACTGGCCTCGGATTGCCGGCGGCGAGGTCGTGTGGCCTAGATAGCACTCTGTTCCCGAGAAAATTCAGTAAAAAAAGTCTCGTTTAGTTGGGTAATGACCTGTATCCCCCACACGTTGAAATTCGCTGTACACGTCAAGCACACGCCGAGTTGGGTAGGGCTGGTGCTCCTCGCTCTGTTCCATTTCTATTTCCGCCCTTGTCCACATTTCCTCCCCTCTGTTCCTTTCTCTTTGTGTCTTATCTGCTCCTCTTTAAATTCCGGCTAGCAGGCCTTCGGAATACCTCTTTTCTTTTCCCATCTCGAGTCCAATCTCTTTTTTTGTTTTTTTTTTGCTTTTAGGCTTGCCTTAGGTTTCAACTATCTTCTTCATCATGAAAGTCGCCGTCATCGGTGGAGGCCCAGCTGGCCTGGCAACTCTCAGGTTTCTCGCTAAGGCCCACACGTTTTTCCCTATTCCACCCATCGAGGCTCGTCTTTTTGAAGCCGAAGCTGAGATCGGAGGCACCTTTGTTTATCGAGTGTACGAGGAGGGGGAGGTATGCAGGCCACATTCTGAAAATGTCTAACTCTGCTAGTTCCTTTGCTGATATTTTATTTCAACTCGCAGCTTGTCTCCTCCAAGTATCTCACGGCATTTTCCGACTTTAGATTCCCCGAAGGTGCCCCTGATTTCGTCACTCCAGCAGTCTACGTGCAATACCTCAGAGATTACGCAACATTCTTCGACCTCTGGCCGTATATCCATTGCCACACCAGAATTGAAAACATTCGCCGCGGACCAGACGGCTATGGTCATATCCTCACCATCAATAAATCAGATGGGCCTGTGGAATGGGCTTGCGATGCTGTGGCAATCTGCACTGGTATCAACGTGAACCCAGTCATTCCCACGATCCCTGGCATCAATCAAGTGCCAATTGTCCTCCACTCTTCCCAATTTAAGGCCCGCGCCCAGTTTGGAGAAAACACCAATGTCGTCATCTTGGGGGCGGGGGAAACAGCCATGGATATTGCTCACCTGGCAGTTACCGCCCCCACCAAATCCGTCACGCTTTGTCATCGGGATGGCTTCTTTTGCGCACCCAAGGTATGTTACCACACGATTATAAGAAACCCCACCTGCTTATTCTAACAATTCAGATCATCCCTGTTCCCCAGTTGATGAATTCCGCAAAGAAACATGGCGATATCATTCCAAACAAGCCAGTAGACACTTCTGTGGCCAGTTTGTTTGATACGGCCTATGCTCATCCAACTTTGCAACGAAGCCAGATGCTATGGACTTGCTACGATACGTGGATCAAAAAGATGCACTGGCTCATCTCGGGTACTGAAGAAGGCCCTGATCAATGGGTTGGTCAGATCAGCCCAGATCGAAAGTACATGGATTCCAGTAAGTACCACATCAGCGCGCGAGTTTTATATAGGATACTAAAAGTCGCAGTTTTATTGGTCAAGTCCCAACGGGCTATTCCTTACTTGAGTGTTGGTCACAGGTCGACCTCTTGGGCCAACCGCCTGCGGGGCTGGCTTCTCAACGTACCAATCAAAGACATTGGAAACAAGAGAATCGATGTGCGGAGTTGGCCCCGATTGATTGACCAAAATAGATGCATGCAATTTTCAGCGACGGATGCTGCTTACGAGAAGCAGCCGCATGAAACTGGGCTGAAACCCGACGTTGTTATCTTTGCAACTGGCTACACGCGGGCCTTTTCTTTTCTCGGAAAAGCGTATCCGGATGTTTCCCATACCGATGTCCGAGGTATTTACAAGAAGGGGGATGTGTCAGTTGGTTTTATTGGCTTCGTGAGGCCCGCAATTGGTAAGTGATTCGTCGCCCACTCAAGTCGACTTCGGCCACTAACAGAGCGATAGGTGCTATTCCCCCTCTCGCTGAACTCCAGGCTCAACTATGGGTCCTGCACCTCCTCCAAGATCGATTCCCAGGACAGGTTCCATCTTCACGGAGCTACGAAGCGGTGGAAGCATATGAGTTGGACTATAAACTCCACCCTCGCCAAAGCTATGACTTTTTCAACGTCAAGCGGGCTGTCGATCATGAGAGTTATGCCTACCAGCTTGCACTAGATATGGGTGCGGCACCGACCATTTCTCATGTCATGAGCTTAGGCTGGAAAATTCTCTTTACCTGGGCAATGGGTTCTAACTTTAACCCCAAATTTCGGATGATCGGACCATGGAAGTGGCAAGATTCTGAAGAAGTTATGCGTAATGAGCTTTTCAACATTGTTAAGCAATCGGGCGGCTTTGTCTGTGAGTAATTTGGCACCCTTGACGCTCGTTCACGATCGGTCTCTAATGTCGCTTCAGATCTCTTTACTTACACAATTATTCCTTTTCTCTTTTTTGGCCTACTGAGTTTGATCCTTCACGCCTGGGACGCGATCTCTGATACCCTCTCTGTATTTGTGCCAAGTAAAAAGGCTTCCAGGGTTGAGGGAGGATATGAAGATCGTGAACAATAGTGACTTTTTGATGAATGGATGACAACGAAGGCATGCGATTATGTGTTAGATATTGGGTCTTGGGTCCTGGTTAAGGGTATGGTCTTTTTGGAGGTGGTGCGATTGTTTTTGGAGGATTTTTTTTTTGGCCACGAAGCTTTAGTATTAATTTAACTAGTAAATTGGTGCTGATCACACGATTCGCATCGAAAAAATATCGTCTTGGACATGAACAGTGATTGATCGCCAAACGCTTTGAGCGCAATCGTTCAATCTTACGATACAACCTACCGTTGAATGATTGTCAGGCTGGTATTCTTCTTCTCTAAGTTGCACTCTTGCCGTTTTCCTTGAAAATCCATGAAGGCTTTATGGTACCGGGTGTGACGCAATAGTGCCGTAAGGCTAATGCCAAGCACCAGTTCCATTTCCACCTCCGTCCAAAGAGTCGACACCAAGTTTATAGATCATCTTTTTGTTGCAGTGCTATTATTTCCATCCGAGTGAAAATGCATTTCTTAGATATCCAGACGTCAAGGAGACAACCAGAAATATGGGAGGCATTTAATGTGGGGTTTGGTCGCAAGCAGAGCCGGCGGCATCAAAAGAGGTTTGAGGTTTAATGCAACTCTTTTAACTATAGGGAAAAGAGAACGTTTGGATTAAGTTTTATCAGTTGCGCTCTGTTGTGATGCCATCACGGATGGCTTCACTTCAAAAGTATGTGGCAAGGCATGATATAGGCACTCACTGGAGGAGCGCTGGGGTTTTGGCGGCAAGCTTAAAAAGTTTAACACATCAAAATCTAGATAGCCTTATTCATGGGTGTCTAAGACATAAAGATTTTTATGTTTATTAGCCTATACAAAAGTAGTATATAGATACCCTATAACTTGTTTGTCGGAAGGCAGATTGGTTACAGATATGCAATCGGACTCATCGCATATGCCCTTGACATCGACTAGATTGAATTGATGGACTCTTTTACCATGTTTATTTAATCCAGTATATGTTAATCAATTCATAAAACTGCATCATCAAATGGTGGTATTGTAATACCTCTGAAATAAAAGATGATCCGATGTGGGTGATGCAGTCCAATGATGTACCCTTTGAATGTAGGCGTAGGTACTGGCAGTTGGACAACACTCAGCCAAAACCACGCAAACATGAAAGGCAAAAACAATCCCGAAGTACACACAAGAAATGATCTTTAAGAATTTTAGATATTGAAGCATTACATTTATTCATTTTAACTAAAATGTGAAGATGCAGAACCCCATGCTGCAAAGTCGACAATCATTCAAGTGTTGCGCTATCGATAGTCTATACCTTATTCGTCACCGCGGTGAGGGTAATGTGGGGAAGCTCACCGAGGCGAACCCATTAGTTTTTTCCTTGAAGGCTGGATCGCAAACGCAACTTTTCTAACAACCCGCCCAAAATGACTCCAGAAACGGTTCAGCCCAATCAATGGGTTGTCCTGCGGCTCCCCAATGACAATGTGCGTGTCTTGCAGGTCGTTCCAAACACGTGAGTTCTCCAAGTTGTACCCCGCAACCTGCCGCCGCAGCTAACCATGAACCCAGGACCATTTCGCTGGGCAAGTATGGCTCGTTCCCGACCAACCTCATAATCGAGCGCCCGTTCCACTTCACCTACGAAGTACAAGATAAGCGCGAAGACGAGACGTTTTCAAGGCTGCGCGTGGTCCCCGCCAAAGAGCTCAACGCCGATATCCTGGCCGACACAAGCGCAGAGGCGGGTGAGGGCGAAGATGTCATTGCTCCGACCGATGGGGAAGAGCTCACGTTGGTGGACGAGAGTGGAAACGTCGTGGTCCGATCTAACAGAGAAATCATCGACGACAGCGCGCGACAGACGCTTTCCAACGAGGAGATTGAGGAGCTTAAGCGAAAAGGCACAGCGGCGGGCAAGGACTTGATCGCAAAGCTGCTCCTTTCGCACACTGCCATCGACCAGAAGACGGAATACTCTTTGGCAAAATACAAGCTGCTCAAGACGAGAAAGTATATCCGTCGCTTCACAATCCTGCCTCTCGATGTACCCCAGTTGGCACAGTGGTTGCTCGAGCAGAAGGATTCATCCAGGATCCTAGACATGCGACAAGAGCTGATGGCTTTGGTGGGGTGTTGGTCAGATGTCCACTTTAGCAGCGCTCCGACCGAGGATGATATTAAGTCACAAGGTGGCCGATGGTTGGTGGTAGACGATACTGGTGGCCTGTTGGTCGCTGCCCTGGCAGAAAGGATGGATATTCTGCATCACCAGCCCTCAGACAACGAGGTCTCTCAGGAGCCATCCGAAGAAGCGCCCGCGGAACCTTCTACCGCTACCGAAACAGAAGTGCAATTGGAAGAGCAGGAGGAGCCAGAGACCACCGAGGCTGCGCCATCGCAGGCCCAGCAAAAGAAGCGGCCTCCGCGAAAAGGCGACTTTGATGTTCCCTATGTCGCAACGAATACCATCACCCTGGTCCACGGCAACACACAGCCCAGCCTTGCCCTCCTCAAGTACTTCAACTACGACAGCACCAACCCCAACCAGCCCTACCCTTACCACCCCCTAGCTACCAACCTGTTGCCTATCTCATGGCTCCAGCTCCTTTCGCCTCAAGAGGATGATGCTTACAACAGCAAGCCCCCGGAGGCGACACCTGAGGAGATTTCGTCGTGGAAGACTAACCGCCGCGGCAACTACCACCGCAAGCGCCGGCGCTGGGCTCGCATCCGGCACGTGGTGGACGCAACGCGCGAGGGCGGCTTCTCTGGCCTCGCCGTTGCCAGCACCATGGAGCCCATTTCCATTGTGCGCCACACCCTGCCGCTCCTCGCCGGTGGCGCCCCGATCGCAATCTACTCGCCGACCATTGAGCCGCTTACAGAGCTTGCTGATTGCTTCAGCGTCGCGCGCCGTGCCGCTTGGGTGTCCAACCCTCCCCCCGAGGCCGACGGCAAAACGTCCGAGGAGCTCGAGCGCTGGGAGGGTACCCCCGAGTTTCCCCTCAATCCAACCTTGCTGTTGGGCGTGAGCATTCAGAGCAGCCGCGCGCGGCGATGGCAGGTCCTCCCGGGACGCACACACCCCTTCATGATGGGCCGGGGTGGTGCAGACGGCTTCTTGCTCACAGGGTGGAGAGCGGTTCCAGTGGAGGGCAAAATTGAGGCAAGGGGCAAGTTCAAGAGGAGAAAGATGGACGCTTAAAAAAGGACGAGGGCTGTTTTTTCAACTACACCAAAAAAAACGACGTGGCTAGGAGCTTGTCGGAGCATCTCTCAGACATGCGTGCAGTTAGTCAGGACACCGCACACCATGATACCCCTGAATAGACCTGGACCTGCGCCAACTCCGTTGCTAGAAGCTTTGCAAACATGACAGGAAACAAAGGTGCACCTTGGATGAAGAAAGAAAAATAATAGGTCTCTTTTATACCAGCTCCTCAAACGTGCGCCCTCGTGGTAGTCTTCTAATATCGTCCCCCTGATGTACTGCCATTTACAGCGACTTGCCCATAAACTTTCTCTTGGTGAAGCTCAGCCACCACTTGCTGGGCTTGGTCTCGTCCTCATCGTATACCCTTGCCAATAGTCGAACAGCAAGCTCCTGTCGGACCTGCGACAGGTACTGCTTGAGTAGCTCGGCCTCTTGTCTGTCCCGAGGGGGCTCGTACATCTGGAAGCAAATAGTTAGCAAACTGATTCGTGTCCTTGTTCAGGCCAATCCGTTTCTGAACCACAACGTTCGTACTCGGGCTGCGAATAGATAAATAAGAAAAAAGCTCACCTGGTTAAGAGGCCAGCCAGGGTCACCGGGAATGGCAAAGTTGAGGTCGAGAGCGAGGTTCAGGACATCCTTCTGAGCATCGCGGGCAGAAGCCGTAGGTCGGATCTTGGTCAAGCAGTCGCTGACGAACCAGATGCCATAGACGAGGAGGCGATCGGCGGGACCCTGGATTTCAAAGTTGCGGAAGAATGTGTTGGCGCGGAAGAGGGCGAGGACCTCGTCGAGGATATCGTAACTCTCGCTGTCAGGGTCGGGCGACTCGTTGGCCGGGAGCGGCGGGGAGGGAATGGGCAGGGGATAGGCCGGGCCGCGGGTCTTGGTGCGGAGAGGGAGAAGTGGGAAGTTGCCGACTAGGCGGGGGACATTGGGGTCTGAGTTGAAGACGGAGTTGTATGCCTAGAGCGCTGGTGGTTAGCTGGGAGGAGGAGGAGGCTGATGATGATGGTGTCGGGGGATGCGGAGCCAGGAGTAGCGGAGAGCAGACGGCGGTGCAGCGGCGAGGAAGCCATGCGATGCGGCAATGGGATCATCAATCGAATTGGGGAGGTCATACGGGCATCTTGAACAGCGGATGGCGAAACCGCGCGGTAAAGCTGTTCTATGTGGTAGAGAGGTCAAGTCGCAGTTGGACTTTGGATGCGCTCGTCACTGGCGGGGCTGCCGCAGCTCACGAAGCTGTCGTCAATGGTGTGGGGCAAACGAGGCTGATTGGCAGCGGGTTGATGCCTTACGGCCAAGGTGAGCTCTGTCGGTCAGGAATCAGGCCACAACTTAGGATGGATTCTAGGAGTGGCGATGCGGAGCTGCGCCACGTAGCTGCCTTGGGCTTAGTCATACAAGTTTTGCACGTTGGCCCGCTGTGATGACTGATTCCCAGATCTGGAATCGTATTGGCGGCTGCCTAGCCCCACCCGCCCGCTCACGTGAAGACGCTTCACCTTCGCGCCGGTTCCACCCGCGGGAAAGCGAGTAGGACGTGGCAAAGTCGCGCACGCGTCCTTTTTTTTTTCTCTCCTGATGAGTTGGTACAAATGTCTCAATGCGGTAATTGGGTGGGTGCACCAAGGGTGTACCAAGGGTGAGTGGCTGTCTAATGCTGCGCTTTATTTGCCATGTATGGCTCATCGAGCCACTCGTGGATCCACTTGACGAGCAGAATGATGTGCCGGGTGCCAAATATGTGAATGTGAAGGTGACGAAGAGGAGCCGGCCCAGCGTCAAAAGTGGTGGCCTCCTGCTTGTGACAGGTTTCAGCTGCACGGTCTCGTCACCTCCTCCTCTGGGTTTTTCACCGACCTTCAAAGCGTTCCACCTGTGTCCCGTCCTCAACAAACCTCCATCCACCCATTATCCCACATCTTCGGTCTGTCGCAGGAATTGGCAGAATTTTTTTTTTCTTTCTTTTTTTTAAGGTTGCATCCATCTGCGCAAAATCCACGGCCGCCGGTGCTGACGGCCCCCTTTTTGCTTTTTTGCCGGCGTGACAAGGGCGTAGCCCAAGCCCGTGCAAGCCGCTAGTCCTAAAACTTGCGCTGGATATAAACAGGGATCGTTGGGCGCGTCCGGAGACGGAAGGGCGTTAATGAGACTGAAGCAAGAAGGAAGCAGACAACAAACACCAACAACCTGATTCTAGGCAGAGACACAATCACTGTGCGAGACTCCATCAGCGCATCACCCAATCTATGCTTGTCTTTGAGTAAGTTTTGCGCACGCCCCCTGCGAGACTTTTCTCCATTAGCCTTCCTCCCATGGGCAGCCTTTTCCCTTATATCCACCTGCCCTCGAGCTCCCCACGACGCGCCCCTCAGCCTCCTTCAACACCACCAATTTGCTAACAGCCTCTCTCAACATCAGCCTTTTTACCTCCGGCAGCTTTGCTAAACAGCTGCGCAGCCTGATAGAGATGGCAACTCCCCGCTCCTCCGGCAGCGGGGCACCCTCCAACTCGTCTTCGGATTCTACACCTGCAACATCTCAAGCACCAGTCCCACTCCCCAAACAGCAGCGACGGCGCCGTCGCGTCTATAGCCCGGCGAAGAACTCCCTCTACGACGTCTTTCATGAGCATGCTGGCACCTCGCTCTTTGTTCGCCCCATCTGCTGGAGCGACCTGCATGCCCAGCTCCTCGGCGCACGATGGAAGGAGCTGCCTCCATGCGACACCCCCCAGCCCGTCTCGATGCCGGGCTCACCACCATCCAAGGGTCATCTGCGTCCATCGAACACCATCATGACACTGAGCGATTCGCTCACCCAGATCCTTCTCCCCGACGCCATGCACCCAATCCTTTGCTCCAACGCTGTGAAGACGGTCCTCATGACGCTATGGCCCGAGCCCTTCAGCAAACCCCACTATCTTCCCGAGCTTCACCTATACTTTGGAGGTCGCGTGTATAGGGATGCCGTGCGCGCGCAAATCATGTGGAACTTCCCCTGTGATGAGACTAAATCGTCGTATTCCTCGTTTCGATCGGTTTCAACGCGACCCGCCGAATCGTTTAACACGCCTGGGCTTCCGTGCACCCCTTCACAGAGCCCCGCCAACCTACCCATGATGTGCTACATTGGCAAGAGTCAGCTTGCATCCATTCGGAAGAACCTATTCAGAGTTGCATCAGGACCGGGAAGAAGTTGGAATGAACCTGTTTACCGGCTGCAACAGCTACGCGCGAGGCTGCTCGTACCATCCAACTCGGATCAAGACGCGCACTTTGTTGGCATCTTTTTGGCCATGGCCCAAAAACACTTCTACCCAGCTCCTGCACCATCATCCAGGAGAGATACGCCGATTGGTCTCACCAAGGGCATTCCACCAAGCCCCAACTTCCAAAACGTCACTCTGCGAATTCTCACCCACGACACAGAGACATCCGAATTTATCGTGTATACGGGGCACGTGACAAAGGAGTTTCTTGAAAAATTCCACAACCCATTTGCTGCACCGCCAGGTGATGATGAGGCCGCGGTTTCCGGCATCAAGATTGAGTACGCACGCGTTCCCATCTGGCCGATCTTAGGTCTGCGCGAACGGCTCGGCAAGGCGCTGGGACACGATTTGGTTGGCCAATTCAACACCGAAGAGATTGAGACGTGGGAGAAAGACCCTGAGAAGCGCGAGGGCACCAAGCGGAAACGTGAGGTTCTGTCAGAGGTGCTAAACGGCAGCTTTGACGAAGATTCAGAAGATGAGCCTGCGCTCAGTGCAAAAAAGCGCTGCCTGAGCGAAGGCTCTCCTGTGGGCGTGGTGGTGTGAAGGCGAATATGAAGGGCGGCGAAGAAGTGTTTTACTTTCAAGCATCCCCCTTCAGAGGGACTTTCTCACTAGCGGGTTGCGATTTTCTACTTTTGGGCCGGATGGCTATGATTTGCATCAAGACCGAGGCCTCACAGGCACATCCAGGGCGGTATGGCGCAACGGGACTACCGGGTGCATTTGAGAGGTACATTGATACGGAGCATATGTTTGCGGGCACCATGCCCAGCACCAGCATGGGATACAACTTTGTAAATAGTGGGTGCGCAGTTTTTTTCTCTGAGGTACATGTTATTGGTGGACAACGATTATGACGGAGATGAATAGACGGCATTACTCGACAGTCAGTGGATTTAATTCAAAGTTTTTTCGCCACGGCCAAATATCCAAATGGGGGTTTAGCATGGTTCGAATCACGACCACGTGGGTCGCGAGATCTATCAACGTGCGGCGATTCGAAAAAAGAAAAGAAAAAAGTGATTACCTTTGCATCATCGCCTCAACACTCTATCTCTACTTCGACCGGGATGGGCAGCCGCAGATGCAGGCGAAAAGGACTCGGTCAATGACCGACTCAAAGAGCAAGCTCTCTACGATGCAGGGCGACTCTAGCCGCGGACCCGGAACGGAGAGTCTACCGACGCAGGTTCCTCACAGTGGACCAGTCAAGTGAGCCTCGGAAATGAAGCGGGAGATGAGCAGTTTCCTTGTGAATGCGGAGAGGGAGCAGGTGGTTCGTATGATGGGGGGCGGTCATGATTGACGGCTTTTCCTTGTTCAGCAGGAGATGGTGGGTGAGAAACGGTGATGTCGAGGTCGGATTATGCGGGCTTACAGCTGCAGTGGGCTGCAGCGGGAAGCAGCTAAACTTAGCGCCCCCTCCAGGGCGAGGGGCAAGGGCACCGAGAAATCTGCCGAAAGAGTTGGTCGGGACGACTGGGTCCGGTATTCTGGGCCAAGGGCAAGATCGCGAGCATTTCCCAGTTTGTCCGCCCGGTGGGCTGATGGGCTGTCTTGAACGCCTACGCCTCACCCTTCCATGTCGCTGGGAAATGGCAGGTATGCTAGACAGGCCTGACTCTGGTGGCTTGCGACAAGACTGCCGTTCGGGCCGGGGCGAGAGCTGTCTGTCTCGTCCCTGTCGCCGTGGCATGGGTCGTGACAGATGACATGCTTGGCTGACAGCCCCAAGCCCAAGGCCTGCAGATGGCAATCGAGGAGGGGGCGCAACGCAGACCAGAACGTCACCACAACCCTCCCCTTCAGACAGCATGCGTACCAATAGTAGCACGCGCTGACGCCGTGGAAGCCCGTAGCATTTACAAATTACGCAGCGTGCTTTAAGGGAGAGAGATAAACCAACCTCGGGCGGTTTTCATCCGGCTCTCGTCGCTTAGGATTAGAGTTGGCTCCCCGCATTTTAGGGCCTCTAGTATGGAACGGCGCCGCCTACCCCAGATTCTCCAGTGGCCCGTGGCCCCCTTGAACGGCAAGCGATGGCGCTTGCGCAATAGAATGAGTTAGGGAAGGGAGGAGCCCTGACCACCCGGCTCCAGCTCCAGCCCACTGTTGCACCACCTACCCAAAATGGCAAGACCAGAACAGGACCAGTACATCAACCAGCTTTGCAAGCTGCCTTTGTCGGGTGCTCGGCGCTGCAAGCCCAAAAGTAGGAGCCAGGGGAGTCCCTTCCTTCTCCATGCCTTCTCCCATGGCGAAATCACCGGCAGATGCAGTGCCCTGGCCATCTTGCCGTCGCCCTCGCATATAGACATGGATAAGCATCTTATAACGTCCACTGAGAGGTCACAGGGCACACACCGACAGCAACATAGTGTGTCCCATCATTTGCTATTCGCAATGCGTCCAACCCGCTCTCATGCGCGGCCTTGATCGGTACGACTCTTCACCTGCTCTAGGCGCTGCGAGATGCCACCCCCTCCTCTCCCAAAAGAGGACATGATGGGCGCCCTCGCCCGCCGCACCGCAGCCTGCCGAGGTCGATGCAAGCTGCCCAACGACTTCAACTCCTAAGAATTGAGCATCAAATTGCCAGCCCAAACATGTGCTTCTCGCTCTCGTCCCGCCCGTCCACCGATCCCCCCCGCTGCGGGCCCCTGAACAAGCCGCCCAAGCGGCCCCGGGGCACGTTTACGGATCGAAGCCCGGGGCAAGGCGTTCTCTAGATCCGCTGGCCTCGTCCTAGACGCCGGTCTTGGTTTCCCTTTTTGAAGCTTCCGGGCTTGCGGTGAGCGTGGAAAGCGGAATGTATGCACGAGAAGAAGACCATCACGGCGGGGATTAAGCATGTTCTAAGAGAAAAAAAACCCCGTTCGTGCGGGGAGGGTCAGATTGCCAGGATGATGTTCCCAACTCTCGTGTGATTTCGAGTTGCTATATACGAGACCGAGCAGCAGAGACCTTTGCTTGAACCAGGGGAATGAATACTTCATAACCTGGCCGTTTTCCCGTCCCTAGAGAGATTCATGATGGTTCTTGTGGACAACACACTCCCCCCTTTTCCCTCCTCTACTCTTCTGTAGTTGTTGTCTAGACAAACAGCAACTCTGTTGCGTTTCCATTGAGCTCTCCAAGAGTCTCTGTACTCTCTAGTTTTGTTCTAGACGCAATAGTTCTTGTCGAGCCTCATCTCTGCAACACTTTGTTAGCCAATTGTTGACAACATGAAGTCTCAATTCGTCTTGTTCACTCTGAGCCTCGTGGCACGGGTGCTTGCGGCTCCGGCTGCTGCCCCTGATCCCGATGGAACCATCCACGAACGTGCTGACAAGGTTACTGTATCGGTTCCATCCGGCACAGTCATTGGCTCGAGCAGTGGTGGCATCGATTCTTTCAGGGGTATCCCCTTTGCCGATCCACCAACGGGCTCCCTGCGTCTCAAGCCGCCCCAGAAGTTGTCCACTGCCCTCGGTACCTTTGACGCCACCGCTCTGGTTGGTCCGTCCTGTCCTCAGATGTTCATCTCGACAGGCGGCACCAGCGTCATCACTGAGTTCCTGGCAGACTTCCTGAGCATCCCGTTCCTGCAGGTCGTCACAGGCCAGGAAGACTGCCTCACCATCAACGTCCAGAGACCCACTGGTGTAAAGGCGGGAGATGGTCTTCCAGTGCTCTTTTACATCTTTGGTGGTGGCTTTGAGCTGGGAAGCAATGCCATGTATGACGGGACCAGTCTGCTCAACACGGGCATTGGCCAGGACCAGCCCTTCATCTACGTAGCCGTCAACTACCGTGTTGCCGGTTTCGGCTTCATGCCCGGAGCCGAAATCAAGGCCGATGGCAGCGCAAACCTAGGTCTCTTAGACCAGCGCATGGGTCTCCAATGGGTTGCCGACAATATTGAGTCCTTTGGTGGTGACCCCGACAAGGTGACCATCTGGGGCGAGTCCGCCGGTGCCATCTCTGTGCTTGACCAGATGGTGCTATACGGGGGCGATGCCAACTACAACGGCAAGCCACTATTTCGCGGTGCCATCATGAACTCTGGAAGCGTTGTCCCCGCTGGCCCTGTTGATGGCGCCAAGGGCCAGGCCATTTATGACACTGTTGTCAAGAACGCCGGCTGCTCCAGCGCCAGCGACACGCTCGAGTGCCTTCGCGGCCTTGACTACGATGACTTCCTCGATGCTGCCAACTCTGTCCCCGGTCTCTTGTCCTACAACTCCCTGGCTCTCTCCTACTTACCCCGCCCAGATGGCACTGTCCTCCCCGACAGCCCGGAGGTGCTTATCAAAACGGGCCAGTACTACGCTGTCCCCATGATCAACGGCGACCAGGAGGACGAGGGAACCCTCTTCGCCATCTTCCAGCCGAACCTTACCACGACGGCCTCGTTTGTCAGCTACCTCAAGGACTACTACTTCAGCGAGGCCACCACGGCGGAGATCACGGCCTTTGTCAACACCTACTCCACAGCTCTCAGCGCAGGCAGCCCCTTCCGCACCAGCATCCTCAACGAGATTTTCCCAGGCTTCAAGCGCCGTGCTGCTGTCCTCGGCGACATGGTCTTTACGCTGACCCGTCGTCTGTTTCTTCAGACGGCCGCAGACGTCAACCCAAGCGTGCCCTCGTGGTCCTACCTCGCCAGCTACGACTACGGCACCCCGATCCTCGGCACCCTGCACGGTTCCGACATCCTTCAGGTAATGTTCGGCCTCGTGCCCAACAACGCCATGAGGAGCATCCGCACCTACTACTTCAACTTCCTCTACAACCTCGACCCCAACAAGGGCGTCACAAAGTACGACAACTGGCCCCAGTGGAGCGATGACAAGCAGCTCATGTGGTTCGAGACGGCAAACGCAAACAGTCTCTTGGATGATGACTTTAGATCCGATTCTTATGATTGGATTGTCAACAATGTGGATATTTTGCACGTCTAGTTTTTTTTTTTTTTTGCTATCCCAACTTGGATAAGCCATTTATTTGTATATATGTAGTATTCTTGCCCATCTAGCACCAAAAATGCAATTTAGCCATAAAATGTAAAAAGGCATCAGTCAAATTCATCTTCGGAAATGGTACTACAAGTAACAGTGCAATCCAACCAACTCTTGAATTATTGAAATAGAGGTGCTTCTTCACCGCAACTACTACAAAACATCAATCCTGGCTAAAATAGTTGCCATAATATGCAAAGGGAAATAAGCCAAATAAAAAAAAACTGAGAAATTGTTGGTGGATAAATGCACTTGCGCAGACGCTAGATCCACTTATCTTAGCCAGAAATACTGAGTCTTGTGGTCTTTTCACAGGGGTCCCATGTAGCAAAATGTCAAACTGACAATCATTCAAGGCTTTGTACAGAAAGATTCAATTCACAAATTTATTCATTATATTGCTACATTGCGTTCGGTTGTTTTGGAGAGGCCTGCGAATAACTCATCCGCAGCTCCTCGCCCCCATTTATATTGGTCTCCAAACTTTTATAATTTACATAGTCAAGCATATCCGTTGGCGTTCAACCACTCCTTGAGAGCGGCTGAGTCACGCTCGCGGTAGGCAGCACGGCCACGGATCTTGTCGAGAACAGTGCCAAGGGTGCGGTCGAAGCTCTTGGTGTCTTTGTCCTTCATGAATTGCTGGATGTCATCAATAACGGCAATGTCAGTGAATCGGCTCAAGCTGATGTTGACGTATCGGTCGACAACAACGGGGTTGCCCAGCTTGGTGATAACGGCATCCCAG
The DNA here is from genome assembly GCA_001879505.1 of Calonectria pseudoreteaudii. NCBI lineage: Eukaryota > Fungi > Ascomycota > Sordariomycetes > Hypocreales > Nectriaceae > Calonectria > Calonectria pseudoreteaudii. The sequence goes on from KV875233.1 coordinate 1,303,881, forward strand.
TTAGCCTTCATAAACTCCCACTGAAGCGGGCGACCAATAACGTTGGCAGACACTGAGCCACCCAGAACGTGCATGTCGCCGCTAGGAACGGAGTTGGAAGGAGGAGACTGGTTGAAGTTGAAGGGGATAATCTCCTTCTTCAGGAGCTCGGCATCCTTCACAAGACCAAGAACGCTCAATGAGAAGAGCTTGCCGTCAACAGATTTGGTGTTAAACCACTCCTTCTTGAGAATCTCCACGGCGCGAGCAGGCTCCTTGGTGATACCAGCGCGCCAAACAGCGACACGGAGGGAGGGGTAGATGGGGTTGGCTTCGGGGTTTTCAGCCCAGGCGTTGAATCGCTTAAAGGCCTCCTCAAGGACCCTGTACAAGTTAGTTACGAATTTGAGGGAGGGAAAACTGCGTGAATCTTACTCAGGGTGTCCAATGGCAACAGCAGTGCCAATGAGCTCCTTTCGGAGAATACCGGTGAGGTAATCCTCATTCTCAGGGAACTCCCAACCAACTTCCTTAACCTTGTCGCTGATGAGCTTAAGAGTAAAGTTATCCAAACCCTTCTTAATGCTCTCGTCCTCGCCGAAGACGGACTTGACTTGAGCGATAGAGTCGAGGACCTGTCGCCAAACCAGGGTGTGGGTCTCCTTGCCGAATCCCTGGAGGAAGGTCAGGAGGGCAGGTGTGGTACCGTTTCCAGCAAAAGCAAGATCGGCAGTGGATCCAATAATGGAAATCTTGTCCTCGGTGCTCAGCTTGTCCAGCTGGGTGCTCAGCTTAGCAAGTCGCTCCGGAGGGTAGTTGACACGGTAAAAGCCAGTGGCGCCACTGTTGAGCTTGTAGAAGTCGTCATCAATATCACGGATGGTGTCCTCCTTGGAGGTAAGGGAGAGGGAGGCAATACCTGCCTCGCCCTTCTTACCCTCCAAGCCCAGAGGAACCCACCAGGTAGTGGTATCATCCGCGGGCTTGACATCACCAGTAGACAAGAAGCGAGATTGCTTGATGGAAATCTGACCGGGTTTCTCATCAACAGTCAGGACGGGGTGGCCAATCTTGGAGATCCAAGGGTCCATGAGCTGGTTGATATCCTTGCCGGAAGCATCGCTCAGAGCCTGCCAAAGCGCAGTGGTCTTGGCGTTGCCGTAGGCGTGGGCCTTGAGGTAGTTGGAGACACCCTTGAGGAAAGTCTCAACACCCAGGTGGTTGGCAAGCATGCGAATAGCTGAGCAACCCTTGAGATAACTGATGGAATCAAAGATCTGGTTGACATCGAGAGCGTCACGAACGGGGACGTGGATAGGGTGACTAGCTCGGATACCATCGAGGCGGAAGGCAGCCTCCATACCCTCGTTAACAAACTGGGCCCAAACCTGCCAGTCGGGGTGAAGGTGGTCAACAGCGTGCCAGCCGACCCAAGTAGCGAAACCTTCGTTGAGCCACAGCTCATCCCACCAGTCCATGGTGACAAGGTTGCCAAACCACTGGTGAGCCAGCTCGTGGGCGACAACGTAAGCGACAGAGTTCTTGAATCGAGGGTCCGAGGTCTTCTCATCGTACAGGACCTGAGTAGTGCGGTAGGTCACGAGACCCCAGTTCTCCATGGCACCGTGGGTGAACTCGTGGACAGCAATGAGATCAGACTTGGGGAGAGGGTAGTCAATGTCAAAGATTTCGGAGAAGAAGTCAATGATCTTAGGGGCGTGCTGAAGAGCCCAGTCGCCCTGCTGCTTGAGACCACGGGTGGTGTAGACACGGACAGGAATCTGCTTGCCGTTGTACTTGCGATCAGTGAAAGCCTCGATATACTCGAAGTCACCAACAGCCCAAGCGAGAAGGTAGGTGCTCATGACGGGAGTGGTCTCGAAAGAAACAACCTGCCAGCCATCCTTGGAGGGACGAGTAGCCTTGACAGGCATGTTGCTCAGAGCGACTTGGTCATTGGGGATCTCAATCTCAAAGTCAAAGGTAGCCTTCAGGTTAGGTTCATCAAAGCAGGGGAAAGCACGGCGAGCGTCGCAAGCCTCAAACTGAGTGCTGAGCATGTAGTGCCACTCATCGTCTCGGGGGACAGAAGCAGCAGGGGTCTCAGCGGGCTTGTACTTGCTGCGGTAGAAACCAGCCATTTCGTTGTTCATGATACCCTCGAAGTCAATGACGACCGAGGCCTTGGCGGCAACGGGCAGTTCCTCATCGAAGGTAATGGTGGCACGCTGGGCCTTCTCATCGTACTTGAATGTGGTTGACTCGAAAGACTTGGTATCGACGGTGACCTTGGCGTGAGAGAGCTTGAGTTCGAGAGTGTTGACGATGACTTCCTTGGTGGGCTTGACAATTTCCGAATCGATGCTGTAAGTGGGGGGAGGAGAGGTCAGCATGGCGGAGGCGCCATGGAATGGGCATCTTGACGTACGTGACAGTTCCCTTGTAGGTCCAGTTCTTGAACTCGAGGTCCTTCAGGGACAAGAAGTAGTTGCGGGGCTTGACATTGTCGGGGAGGACGTCGCGGTCATCCATCTTGAGGTTACGGGCGAGACGAGCTTGGTGGGAACAAAAACGGCGAGGGATGTAAGACAGGAGGCTGCTGATGCTCCAGTCGTCAGGGTCAGTCAAACGTCAAGCTCCAGGCAGACGAGATGAAGATGGGAAAAGAGGAGGTGTGCACGGCAGGATGAAATACAAAGGGAGCGTGACGTGATAAGAGGAGCAGCTACAAGCTCGAGGGGAGGGACACTGAGGGACACCGGAGCACGGTGCCCCACTTCCGCGGGGTCGTCGCGGGGCCACTTCCCAATGGGAAGCTTCGGTGGGACACCAGCAGCTGCACCTCGCACCCCCCAAGCTGACGAGGTCCCCGGGCAGCTGGGAAGGGAAAAAGCAACAGGGCCGCTAAAACGTACCTCCGAGCACCGACCCGAGTCGTGCGACTCCGGGACTCGGCCAATGGCGATGCATGACTTCTCACGGAAGAAGCAAAAGCCCTGATAATGGTGCTGCTGGTGCAATTGTTGCCGATGCTTGGCTTTGACAGGAATCCGATCGCTAGTGTTGGTCTTACACCGGCGGATAAACGGCTGATGCCGGGCCACTGGCTCTGGGCCAGCTGCCGCATCAGGCCCATCGACGACCACGACGAGGACATTTCGGCGACGCTGCCACCCGTCCTGGTCGTAATCAGGCAGGTCCTCGTTCGTTTTCCGCTGGTTCTGACGGGTCAATCGATCCCGAATTGGGTGTTGCTGGGTCTTTTTGTTCGGTCCTTAACCCACTAGACGCCCCATCCGAGGAACCTTTGTATGGCTGCTGGGAAGAAATTTTGTGCCTGTACCAGAATTGACGCTGGAGCCCGCGTCTCCCGCGTCTGGCCGCCAACAAGCGAGATGACATGGTCCGTGTTGAACATGTTTCGTACTGTGCACCGCACCGTGTGTCAGGCAAGTATGGCATTACAGTACGATGTGCATTGTTGTGTTGAACCAGCAAGCTGGACAGGGAAGTTGCCGAAATAGTTGCTCTTTGGTTGAAAAATTTTGTCCCATTAAATGAGACATGAAGTGACATATTATGAATGAAACAACAACGGTTGACTTAGTATTAGCCACAAACTGGGCTCAACCGTCACCAAACCAAGCAAAAAATCAAGAACCAGCTCGTCTGATCCGAATGATTACTGCGTGATCTGGGAATCGAACCCAGGGCTCCCCGACGTTGCTCGGATGGCAACGGAGAATTTTACCACTAAACCAATCACGCTTCGATGGTTGTGGGATCGTTAATGGAGTCCATGATCGTGTTACAGTGAGGCCATTCAGAGTAGTCATGCAGGCACGTGTTCAAGAAGTAAATCGTGTTAGAAGCTCCAGTCCCAAAACATTTTTCCTGGAATATATATCAATTTCTCTTTTAAATTATATTGCTTGTTGTTGTTGCCGACACTTTTTGTTTAGCTGGGTCTGTTGTCATGTTGATTCAATTACCCTATACCAGCTACAATTTCGAGAATAGGATGTCCCTTTCAATGTACTCTGTTTTCTTTAGGGAAATGAAAAGAACATCTGTGGGCTAAGAAATATCAACAACAATAATTTAGTTTTGTTCCGATAGCTACAATGTAAAAACACCTTTACCGAGCAAGCTGTGCTGTACGTTGATCAAGTGACAACGGTATACTGCTCACTTAACAACTACCCAATTGTGTAACGTTAAAAAAGCCCACAACACGACAATTAAAAAAAAAAAGACTAGTTATATAGCCCCGTCGTATAAACCAAAGTACCTTCATCGCTCTACTACACCCAGATGATTCAGCCCTTGTCTGATCCCCAACATCTACCCTGCTCACCATTTCACACCACCGCTGAGCAGTATAGAGTTTAATTGCAGCTCCCCTTTCATCAAGCGTGATTGGTTTAGTGGTAAAATTCTCCGTTGCCATCCGAGCAGCGTCGGGGAGCCCTGGGTTCGATTCCCAGATCACGCATTGAAATAACCGGTAGTCATTCCGGGCTTACATTTTTGTCAATTCTACGTTTTTGTAGGTGGATGTCGTTCACATCAAGCCCAATCGCACCCTTAAACCGGCCCCCCTCAAAGCCATAATTAGACGAAATTGTGTTTTTGTTCCCTTGTGGTATTCTTTTGGACATGGAATCAGAGATATGGTGTTTGAATTCCCGGTAGCAATGTCCTGATCATGTTCCTACTGCTCCATTCATTTACTTCACGACTATATACTTTTTGTAACTGTGGGTGTAGATTGCCATCCAAACTAGAGAGTTGAAATAAAAACTTAGACATAGGTCAAGACATCCGGGTTCCCGCTCCTTCTGAATAAAGCTCGGTTGGGATTATCTGTTCTTTATTCAATCTTCAACCGCGTTACCCGATCGTCGTCATGCATATTTGTATTGTTCTATTTGCTCTTCAATTGACTGCCGTTTGTGGCTCCTGGGTGGTCCCCAGGGACTTGGAGGATGGCGTGTACCACATTCTTGTTCCGCAGGACAATACCACAGCGAAACCGACCATCTTCAAACGATCGCGGGAGACGATGGAACTCCACCACGAGCACACCATAAATGACCCCGATGTCAACAAACCAGATACGTGGGATGACAATAAAATATCGTTTCGCAAGCTTCCCCTGCTCAAAAGTCCTGGAGATCATGGAGGAAAAGGGAAAATACCGTTCAACGCCTATGACTGCGTCTACAACGAGCCCGAGATGCTGGAGGACGCCTACGTCCAAGCCCGCGCCAACCTTTTTGCGTACTGCACCCGCTGGAGGATACCCCCGAGAACCGTTCACATTGCTGTTGCCAAGCAGGGAGACGTGATTGCGTATGCTTGCTCGTGGAGCATGTGGAACAACATCTGCTCGCCCCGCGAGTTCACCTGGGTCGAGGAAAAAGTCTGGAATACCAGGTGCGGGAGGCTGACGCCTGCTTGGAGCGCATCCGGGTGGTGGAAGAAGACGTACGGGAGGGGCTGGATTGGCAGCACCATCTGCAAGACGGATATCTACGGCAGATACCTCCCCAAGGTCACCAAGAACGTCTGGCTGGGTCTTCCTCCAGATATGGAAAACGACGATCAGGAGCCCACCAGGCACAGGGATGGAGAGAAATGGGAAGGGAAGGTGTCAAAGGAAGAATCAGGTTGAACTTGGAAGGGCCAAGTAAGAAGAAGTGGACCTGTATCTCCGATGGAAACTCGGGAGGGTGATACAGCAGCAATGGAGCATTGCTGGTCCCGACTGGCCACAATTCAACCCCTTCATGTTACTCGCTAGAATTTGCCAGTTTTTTCTACTTTTAGATTTACACAGTTTCGATTTACTGCCATTTAATTCATAACAAAAAATAATTGCTCCTTTCGCCATGAAAGTGCATGTCGAGGGGGGATGATGGATGCATGGTCTAGCTCAAGAGATCGATGACGGTGCTACTAAAGCACAAAAAAAAACTGGCTCTTGAAGGAAATTCCTGCTCATGAGTACGTGCATCTGGGGGAACAAAAAGAATTGTAATGGAATCTGAATTGATCAACCCAAGCGTTGAAATAGGCCAAAAAGAAGGGTCTGGCCGGGGATTGAACCCGGGACCTCTCGCAAGCTATGCTGTAGGGTTTTCCCTAAGCGAGAATCATACCACTAGACCACCAGACCGAATATGCTCTTGCATGCTGATGGGAGCGTTGGGGAGCCTTTTCCAAACAGCTCGCACTGAGCCGGAAAGTGTTGAGTGCACCAGAGCAGAGGCTGTGGATGAACGAGACGGGAAAGCTGAGATGTAAGCGCAGCACAGCGACTTTGGTAAACTTGGCGGGGCTACTGCCACACTTGTATCAGGCCCAGTGCCAGCTGTCATGCGGGGGGGATCGTTCACGGCCAGTCAACCTGGCTTCTGTATTGGCTGGATTGCTTAGGCCAGGTTGGGCAGCTGTTCGAAAGATTAGCTCGATTTTCTAGGCCCAATTAGACCAAACCAGGTGAGCTTGTCAAAGAGTTGCTGTTGTTGTTGTTCCAATGCTAGCTGCTGCAGTGGATAGTTGGTTGTGTGGCGGCCTGCAAGCTATCCCGGGTCGGCACTTCGGGCCTCGTCTCCGGCTTGAATCCAGAGCAATTCTCAGAGAAACCTAGCAACTGCTTCAAAGCTTATGATCGACCAGGTTCAACGTGGGGCAATTCTTGTGGACTTTTAGGCGCCCTCTTTGATGCACGCACCTATTTAGCCTATTTACCCAAGTGCTTAAGCTTAAGTGGAACATCTACTGGCTTGCCTCTCAATGGCCTTGAATATTCCATCTTGGTGATCTTATAGACGGTGCAAGAGATTTTTAATGAAGCTCCCCATCATGTTAAACGAAAGCAATGTCCTCGACGTCGAGGCCCTGATAACCCAGCTCAGACTGGAGGAGAAAGTCGACCTTCTCGCGGGCCAGGGGTCGTTCCGGACCACGGGACTTCCCCAACGAGGCATTCCTGCGCTGATAGTGAGTCGAGTACAAGAGCAATTGCAAAATAAAAAACAAAGTATACTGAGGGTGCGATTAGACCTCGGATGGGCCACATGGGATTCGTGGCGTGAGGTCATTTACCCGCGTGAGTAGTCTCTAAACTGCTGAGTGAAGAGGGTTGACATTTCTTCTTGCCAGACCCCCAGCTGCATGCTCCCCTCAGCTACGGCCATGGGCGCGACATTCGATGCTCCATTGCTTTACCAGACGGGAAGCCTGCTTGGCGAGGAGGCAAGGGCCAAGGGCGTCCATGTGCTTCTGGCGCCGACGGTTTGCCTGCAGCGCTCGCCGCTCATGGGCCGCGGGTTCGAGGCCTTTGGCGAAGACCCCTTTCTCAGCGGGATGCTCGGCTCGGCTTACATCAACGGGGTCCAAAAGCACGGCGTGGCGACCAGCATCAAGCACTACGCCGCGCACGACCAGTCCAAGGACTCCATCGAGGACAATGTCTGCATGACGGACCGGACCCTGCGCGAGGTGCACCTCATGCCGTTTCAGCTGGCCATGCGCCACTCCAAGCCCTGGACGGTCATGACTTCGTACAACAAGATCAACGGCGTGCACGCAAGCGAAGACCCTTTGCTTCTGAAGCAGATTCTGCGTCAGGAATGGAAGTTTGACGGCTTGGTCATGAGTGACTGGTTCGGAACGTACAGCACCTCTGAAGCCATCAATGCCGGATTGGACCTCGAAATGCCGGGCCCTACACAGTTTCGTGGTAAGAGCTTGAGCATAGCCGTCAATAGTCGCAAGGTTCCGCAGGCCGCCGTCGATGAATCGGTACGGAACGTGCTGAATCTGGTCAATAAAGTCAAGGCAGCCGAAGCAGCTGGGAACGTTCCTGCGACAAATACTCCGGAGCACCAGAAGCTGATACGAAAATTGGTCGCGGATGGAATTGTGTTGCTCAAGAACAAGCGCAAGATGCTTCCAATTGATCATAAAGATGAGAAGTCAATTGGTTTGATTGGCGACCATTTCAAATACCCTGCCCTATGTGGTGGAGGCAGCGCGGAGGTTGATCCATACTACTCTGTTACCCCATACGATGCCATTGTTGAAGTTGTCGGCCATGAAAGAGTGTCCTATGCACCAGGATGCCATTGTAAGTGCTTTGGTTTCTATTCCATGAGTACGGCGCGAGAAAAGTTTGCTTCCGTAGCTAATCGCACCCCCAGCATTCAAATTCTGCCCCTATCTCAAGACCCTGACCCGTCCGAATTCCCAGGACCACGGATGGTACATTGAGATATTTGGAGACAACCCCGACGAGAACACCGGTGCCAGACCCGTGTACACCACGACTACCGAAAAGGACTTGATAGACGTCCCCGAGAGTCTGCACCAATCGCTCCCTCGAAAATTCTACGTCAAGGCGCAAGCGACTTACACCGCACAGGGCGCTGGAAAGTTCCGGTTTGGGCTCAGCACGTCTGGAAAGGCAAAGCTCAGGGTGGACGGTGAGGACGTTATTGATCTTTGGACGAGCCAGCCTCCTAAGACCGATGACACGCCCTGCTTCAACCGCCTATCGATGGAGAGGTTTCACGATGCCAAATTGAGCGACGGGCAGAAGCTCAGAATCGAAGTCATGCTTGTGAACGAAGATATCGCAGGAGGTGTCGGGACCGCCCTGACGCTCGCGGGACGCCTGGGCGGGTACCAGCTGATTGATGCCGATCAAGCCCTTCAGGACGCAGTCGAGCTTGCCAAGAAGGTGGACATCCCCATCGTGATGACCGGGCTTTCTTCCGAATATGAGTACGAAGGCAGCGATCGCAAGCACCTCAGGCTTCCAGGCCGAGCCGACGAGCTCATCCACGCTGTCCTCCAAGCAAACCCAAACGCGGTACGTGTAGTCTGTTTTTATTTTTAAACGCATGCTACAGAACTAACAAAAGATCCAAGATTATCATCACCCAATCGGGCCAGCCAATTGAAATGCCCTGGGAGCCGCAGGCAGACAGCCTGGTGCACGCGTGGTTTGGTGGGCAAGAAGTCGGACACGGGCTGGCAGACGTGCTCTTTGGCGACGTGAACCCTTCGGGCAGGCTGTCCGTGACGTTCCCGCGATCGCTCAAGCATAACCCGTCGTACATTTCGTTTGGTAAGGCTGACTACAACATCATGTACGGGGAAGGCGTTTTCATCGGGCATCGGTTCTACGAGCAAGTTGACCGAGACCCCCTGTTTTACTTTGGATACGGCCTCTCGTACTCGACGTTTGAGTATTCGGACTTGAAGGTGCCGGAGTATTTTCAGCCGTCTTCCGATGGGAATATCAAGGTCTCGGTCAGTGTTAAAAACAAGAGTCCCCGTCACGGCGCCGAAGTTGTCCAGGTTTATATCCAGGACCCTGAGAGCTCTGTGCAGCGGCCGCGGAGAGAGCTCAAGGCGTTTTCAAAGGTGGAGCTAGACGTGGATGAGACGAAAATGGTTGAGGTGTATCTGGACAAATACTCTTTGTCGTTTTGGTCCGAGGAGGTCTCCAAGTGGAAGGCCGAGGCTGGCGAGTACATTGTCATGGTTGCATCCAGTGCTAACCCGCAGGATGAGATTGCAAGGACCAGCTTCCACCTCCTAGAGTCGTTTTATTGGATAGGACTGTAGGAAATGAAGAATGATTTTTCGGGATTCAACTGTATCATATATGAATAATTCATGCCCGATGCAGATCGATCCCCAGCTCATCATGTCATGTAGGAGAAAAAAAAAATAGTTTGTCTATTCGGCGTAAATTGAGCACAGGTTCATAAATCATTCATCATCTTTCACCAGTCAAAATTCTCGCAATGCAAATCCACACTCGGCCCATCGCCGAGCATGCACCGCCCAGCCGCCGCTCTTGCATCCTTCATGAGCGTCGCGGGACCGCAAACGGCCACCAGCACCCGCTCGTGGCTCTCGGCCGACTTGGCCGCCCCGAGAATCGCCTCCTCTACTGAGAGCCGCTGGTACTTTATGTCGAAGAGACTGTCCAGGTCCGTCGAATCGGCGGCCTGGTGCCGGATCTGGCCGTCGATGCTGGGCCAGGAGAGCCGCTGCAGAGGCTCCACGGTGCCGTAGTTGCCGATCTGCGGCACAAAATCCCCCGAGGCAATCAGCGCCGGGGTGCTCGTGCCGGGGGATGAGTCGTGGTATGGGCAATTGGTGTGCGACTGCCCGGTGACGTGGAGCGCCACGGCGATTTTGGATGGGTGATTGTTTAGTTCGTCCAAGTGGTTCGCAAACCAAGTCAAGCTTTCTGTTTTACGAAATCATCAGCATTTTAGTCTGTTTAGAGTCCCTTTGTGTGCCCCGAGTGAGAGAAGAACCTACCTTTATTTCTTACTGTCCAGAAAAAGCTCATGAGCTGGCGTGAATCCGGCTGGAGGTTGGACATGAAGCTATTGGCTAAGCCAAACGTGTAGGCGGCTCCGCTCCCACCAGCAATCAGAACCACCCTATCGTAGTGGCTCAGGTTCGGCAGCGAGCCGTAAGGTCCCTCAATGGATGCTCTCACTGTCCTGCCAGGGTACATTGCAGCAAATCCCGCGAGGTTTTTGGTAAATCCGGACCGAGTCTTGAAAACCATTTCGACCCCCGAGGCCGTGTTGGAGACCACGGTGAAGGGGTGGTACTGAAAAGCCCTGATGCTGGGAATCCACACGAAGCCATGCGTTGCCGGCTTGAACCCCTTCAGGGGCTTCCTGAAAACGAGCCTGATGCCCTGGTTGGGCAGCGCGTAAACGCCGGCTTCGTTGTCGTAGAGGTTCGACAGCGTGCTCGCCAGCCGAATCAGGCGGTCGATCCCCCACAGAGCAGCCGCGACGATCATGATGGTGGGGAGCTTCTGTCTCCAGACCGGCCGGTGAAGCCCAGCAAACAGTATCGTGACGGCAGATCCCAGGATGTGGCTGATGTAAAAAGTTTCGTACCCTCGGTTTCGAAGCAGGCCGAACAGCAGGACCAGCATCCCCAAGCTCGAAACGATGCCCTCCAGGTTAGGGCTGCGAAAGAGAACGTCCCATCGCTTCTTGTAGAAGCAGAAGCGCAGCACGTAGAAGAAGGCGTGGAGAAGCACCTGCGCTACGGCCGTGTATCCAACGACCCGGTGAAATGTATTGAGGCGGTTGTAGGTGTTGGAAGTCAGAGGCCCCAACGGGGTATTTCTCATGCCCAAGAAGACGGCAAGCGTTATGTTGGCAGCGCACACCCTATGGGCACAATTAATATTACTTACTTACTTACTAATAAAAAGCAACCTTGAAAAAAAAAAGACACATACCATCCAAACCTCGCCGCCGGGTCGTTGAGTTTCGGTATCGAGACCTGCGTAAGGCATAGATAGACGTTGAGGAGAAGATATGCCAGTACCAAGATGGCGTGGCCTACCGAAGGGAACCCTTTGGTCTTTTGAAGAGCACAGCTTCTGCATAACCTTAAACGGAAAATCCCAAGTTAGTCCCTTTTGATCCTTTATCAATCTGACGGTTAGGTTTCGTTACCGAAAGGCTCTTAACCCAATTCGAAACCCAGGTACCCGCCGGAGTATCCTCGAAGAAGAGAGTCGGTATCTGGCGGCAACATATCGCCCCCAGTGCAAAACGGTGAACAAGAATATCAGGCCCAGGATACTCGCGGCCAGTATTTTCAGAATCCATTCGTTCAGCAGCTGCCTGGGCTTTATCGGCTTCAGCCCGTTCCCCAGGATCGACGACATCCTTGCAAAAAAAGTCTCTCTCGGTGGTGCCGGTGCCGCTGCTATAACGCAAAATCCACAATAGCAGTATTCATGCTCCAAAAAAAAAAATCCCCTCGTTAAGAAAAAAAAGAAAAAAGAAAAAAATAGCACAGACAGTTTCCGAGAAATAGACCAAAAAAAAACAAAGACCCCTTCCCTAGGTTGTATTTCTATCGGACAATCCCGCCGCTTCAACTTACGATGTTCAAGCGCCGCGGTCCAAGTGACAGGGCTTATATGCAGCTGACACTGACATGGGCTACTTGCTACTGTCTTGGGAGGAGGGGGGGGCGGGATGGATGGATGAATCGGGGTGTTTTTTTTTTCTGTTTTAGAGTGCTTTTTACATGGCGGGGTACATTTACCCGGGAGAAAGGGTAGAGAGAGAGGGGGGGCGGTGCTGATTGATAAAAAAAATAACCAGTGGGAATTCCGATTAGATCCCGATGGATCCCGACATCACGGGGTTCGGGATTTGCTTTAATAGTTGTTTTGATATTGGATTTTGTTGGAGGGCCGAGGAGGGAGGAGGGGGGTCAAGAGGTCGCGAGAGCCTGTCACGGGGGATATGTTTGGTTCAGCGGATGTGTTAGTGCTGAGGCTAGTGATTTATGCTACAAGTGTGCCCCCCCCCGTGGGAGTCGTTGTGTTGGCGTTTTACTGGATCTTCAACCGTCTCTCCCCCACGCTTGCGCCAGCGCTGCTTGGCACGCTGAGCGACATGCGCTTGTGATTGCGCCTCTGGACCCATTCTCTCACTGTTCAAAGGCTAAAAAAAAAAAAAACAGAAAAAAAGGTTTGGATGAGGCGCCTCATCCGCGTGGGTTTGCGCCACCAACGTCGTCAAGTGCGCTACTGATGGATCAACGGATCAAGATAAGAAATGGAAAGATGCCACATCTGCGTCAGGTCACATTTCTCTCATCGGTCACGCACGCATTATTCACTTTGGACTTTGGATATACGTAGGTAGGTGTGTGTCTTTGAACTGATTCATCATTTATTCTAAGTAAGTCATGACTCATTACTCATTACTTGGTATAACCATAACCATGCCCTTCTCCCTCAAAACCCATTAGCCTAGAACAAAAAAGCAAAAAGCACCATGGTCAAGCACAGAGCGCGCGCGTCTAGGAACGAGCTCATGCGCCTTCCTGCGGCTGTGACCTGCGCCTGATTTGATGATGTCGTCAATGTCGATGTCGATGTCGATGTCGATGTTGGTGTCGGCGTCGGCGCGGAGACGGACGATGTCTGAGAGGGCGTGGTCGAGTTGCTCGACTTTTGGAGATCAACACGGAATGCGGATGGCCTGGCCGACGTGGCCTTGCCATTCCCGTCAATGTCGAAGATGTACAGGTTCAGATCGTAGCCGCCGTACGTCGAGGCGCCGACCAGCACCCAATCAACAATGGTGAGCGCCGACAACCACCCGTCAGTTTCCTTGGGCGCATCCAGCGACGAGACGGCACGCAGAGCCACCTTTCCGTTCTGGCGGTCGATAATGGTGGGGACGAGCCGGGTGTTGATGTATCCATCGTAGACGGCGGGCAGGTTGAGCATGTCGGTGCCGTTGCTGATGAAGCTGGTGAGAACCAGGCCCGGCGCCGCGCCCTCGGTCTTGTTTACGGAGATGGTGATGGACGAGTTGAGGCCGTTGATCGTGGAGGCGTATTTTCCAGCAAAGTTGCGCTCGGCCTCGGCTCTCGCCTGCTTCGACAGCGCAGGCATGATGGTCTCGATGAGCAGGTCGCCAATCATGCCGGTAAAGGCCGTGCGAGTGGCATCGGTTGCGCCCGCGAGGATGCTGAAGCCAACGTCAAAATCCGGGATCAGGACCAACCACCCGCTGTGCAGTGAGCCCTCACCCGACTTTGTGTAGATATCGGTGACGACGGCCGTCTCCGGGTCCGTGTACCGGATAATTTCCCAGGGGGCCCCGACCGAGGCCCCGAGCCGGGCCGTGTGCGAGCGCGGCTTCATCCACTGGCCCGTCACCTCGGGGGAGAGGAGCGTACTGTTCAGGATGCTGACGCCGGCCTTGGACAGGTCGTTGATGGTCGAGAAGGCACCGCCCGACGACTTCGTCATTTGGTAGTCAGTCGTGTAGAGCGACAGGATGTCGCCAGGGATCACGGAGCGCCCAAGCCGGTCCGCTGTCAGCGAGCTGTTGCTGGAGCTGGAGTCGTTCATGCCGAGCGGCTCAAAGATTGTCTCGGAAAGGATGGTATCGATGGACTTGCCCGTGACATTCTCCAGCACCTGGCCAAACAGGATAAAGCCCGTGTTGGCGTAAGCGGGCGAGCTCCAGGGGGTGAAGGTCGGTTCACGCTCTCGAGCAGACTCGAGGTAGTTCTGCAGGTCCTCTCCGCACTGCATGTTGGTAGGATCCTTGCATGGGATGGTGGACAGGAGTTCGTCCTTGGTGGGGTCCAGGGGCGGGAAACCCAGGGCAGTGTAGTCGAATGAGAAGGCAGTCAGCTCGCCGGCAGCAAAGGGGAAGCTATCTCGAGGCACGCCGCTGATCTGCGAGGCAAGGCCAATAGGAGTGATCCTGTCCCAGTGGACATGAAGTGCGCTATCACTGGCTGCTTCCTTAGCTGCACTGGCTAGCTCGGGGAAGAACTCGGTCAAGGGACGGTTCCAGTCGGATGGGTCCAAGGTCAGGAGAGCAGCATAGACCGAGAAGACCTTGGTCACACTTGCGATGCGGTAGATGCTATCGCCATTCACCTCCTTGGTTCCGTATTTGGCGTTGAGGGTGAGGTTGGAAGCGTGGTGGTATTGTAGCTGGGTGGCGGCGTCCTCGTCATAGAGCGAGAACATGCCTAGAGAGAAGGTGAGGTTCTTGAAGCCAGTGAGCTGAGCGCTCGTTGATGTCTGACTCTGAGCGAGAACCAGATCGAGAGTCGATGTGAAGTTGTCAAAGCCGCGAGCAACATAGCTCGTGTCACTGGTGAGGTCGCGTGGGGGCACATATCGAGGCCCGAGATAGTCTGCGAGTGCCGGCGTAGCACTCAGCGCTAGAAGCGCGGGTAGAAGTGGTGTAAGCATATTTTCTTCTTCTTTGTGGCTTGAAGATGAGGCGGTGCCTCCTGATGATAGTTATCCGGTGTTCTTATTAGCCTCGTGGCTCATTGGAAGCCGTGGTTGAACGGATCAAGCGTCTGTTTTATGTCGTGCGTGCCGGCACGGCCAAGCCAACAGCTCGAAAACGGGCATGCATGACCCATGATGCACAAGGCGGAGCCCAACAGTGACGAAGATGTGGCACAGCAGCGGGGGGGGCGCGGCAGGGCAGAGCGTTTCCTGGCACAAAGAGTTGAAGGCTCTCTTCTTAGTTGACGGTTGGGTATTGTCCCATGTCCGCTCGCTGCCGGGTTGGAGCCGATGCCCACTTTTAGTTTCACCAGCAGCAGCCTTGATGACGTACCGAAGGCGTGTTCTCCACAGCCAGCCTCCCCACCTCCCAGACTAGCCGTCATGATGTGGTCAACCAGCTAACAGCCTTGTTTTTTTTATTGTATACGGGCCAACCTCTCAGCATAAGAAGATTTTGGGGCATTGTATTTGAGCTTGTACTCGGCATGTGTATGTGCATGTGTGCGTGTGCGTGTGTGTGTGTTTCTCACTTCGAATACAAGTCCTCTGAATGAGCTGCTCGTAGGAAACTTCCGCCTTGGTTTCACCACGCACCAACAGCCAAAGCGCATTACATTGCCAAGCGAGGAAGGGCTGTGTCTGGGATAGAAAAAAAAAACAGAAAAGTTTCGCCCAATCATTTCGCCCACGGCCCCAGCAGCGGTGTACACGGTCCTCCCGCACATCCCCGGTTCTCACAGTTATTTTGCGGCACGGCTTCGTTACTTGATCAAGCCCGATGCGGGTTTTAAACATGCGGCATGCACTGCTGCTCATGCCGATCATACGGAGTCCAAAAAAAAAAAAGACTGTTTGGGCGGCTGTGGATGCGCGCGTGCGTTCGGTCTCGCTCCCACTTGCCGGCAAGCCACCACATGTCTGCCACATGGGTGTGTTTTGGATGCATATGCATCATCCGCATTTTTGCATCCGTGTGCCTGACTGCTCGTTTACGATGCGAAAAATTTCCAGGCGTTATGTAGACATGAATAGCTTCGGGAGCCCGTCCGCTTTTGACGTGTCGTTGTGTTGAATCTTTTGCTGCTTGGGCGCAACTCAGATTTAAGTGAAGCCCCGCTGCCAACCTCCCGTGGATCACCGCCAAGGATCAGGATCCAAGAGGGTCGCAAGGCCGGAGAAGAGCATCATAAAAATAAATCATGTCTAGACTATTAGCATGCGCATCAAGATAAACCGATGCAGCTCTAGTTTCTGGGTCCTTTCGAATTGCCGTTGTTGATTTAAGTAAGTTGATGAGCATACTCAGTGCAACCAACGGCCATCTTTCCTATTCTCTTTTCAAATCTCGGCCGTTGTATATAGAATGGAGCAGAAGGCTGAGATACTGTGAAGACCAGTGCATTGTAACTTTATTTTCAAAAAGTGATAACATTGATCTCAGACTCAATACTCAGCCGCAACCTCTGGGTCAGGGAACGATATCCCCATTACCTCTTGCCAATTTCCCAAGAAGTGTAAGATGCCAAGTTCCAAGCATGTCAGGGATAGGATTTTAAAATAGGAATAGGCAATAAAAACTCGTAGCTCTTCTGAGGCTTCAAACCGTGTTGAAGAGTGAGCCGCACGAGAATCAAAGTAGCCGTCCATCGAATGCCTAGGTTGATTAGCCAAACCTATTCTATCACACTTCAACCAATGGTCCAGTGGTTTTTTTTTTTTTTTTTTTTTTTGCTTTGAGCCTGGACGACTGGCAGATTGGGAACGGCGTCTTGGTACACGGTGTCCCCGGTCCCGGTA
Organism: Calonectria pseudoreteaudii; assembly: GCA_001879505.1. Taxonomy (NCBI): domain Eukaryota; kingdom Fungi; phylum Ascomycota; class Sordariomycetes; order Hypocreales; family Nectriaceae; genus Calonectria; species Calonectria pseudoreteaudii. The sequence continues at coordinate 1,320,514 of KV875233.1, forward strand.
TGCTTATTCCGTGCTTGGGGTCTTTCAAATTTGATCAACCATTTAATACCTTTTTATAGTTCAGACGCCTCTTATCCCTGCCGCAACGAACCAACAAGGGAAATGAAAGAATTCAACAACATCCACGAGAAGGCCTGCATAGCTTACAGAAATTGTTGTTTGGGTATTCTTTTGGCATCGAGCAGCAGTTTTGTTAGAGATGCTAAACGATTCACAGTGACGGCGATTTGTGGTGGATGACCAAAAGTAGAGAAGGTAGGTACCCAACCTGATGATCTGCCATCTCCCCACAGATGGCTCCACCTCGTCCGCGCTCCGAGCATCCATGTTCATGACTTCATTCTGCATGCTGCCTCTCCGCGGAGTTGTAAACGCCGATGGCCAAGCCCTGTGGTCTGCCCTGTCCGCCTGAACACACCAGCCGCTGCTCCGTCGACAGAAGAGGCCAAGCCCCCCCGATCGCCGCAAAACGCCTTGAGCCACACTGGCAACGACGCCGCCTTTCCTTCGTCACGGTATTTTTTTTTCTCACTGCGGCACAGTCTGTTTCCCCTCTATGCGCCAAGATGCTGAGAGACCGTTTTGGCTGGCTCTTGGTTGCATTCTGGGCAGAAACTCCTCGGCGGAAGCCCCGCCTTCCGAGGCTGCCCCAGGAAACCGATCCCGACGACTTCATCGGCGCCAAGATGGCGCCCCTGAGGAAGACAAGATGTGCGCCTTAGCAGGAAACGGCATCATTTTGTGGCGCGCTGAGGTCCTCCCCGAATAAATACATTTTAACCTGCTCAGCCCAAGACAGCATGTGTTGGTTGCATGCTTGCCTAGCTGTCCAACGCAAGCAAGGATGCTAGAGCGCAGCGCCATAGGGGTGGGTGGGCGATGAAAGCCCACTCTCAGGCTGCCGCCCACTGTCCCCAGCGATCGTTCCCCGATTCTCCCCCTCCGTTAATGCCCGCCCCCCCCGCACCAGTAGACACTAAAGCGGGTGACCGGTTTCTTGGCCCTGACTTCCAAAAGGGCATTTGGCCCAGCACATCTCCGTTCCGAACGTATCCGAAATCCATGGCCAGCTAGGGGCCCCAAGAGAAAAAGAGAAATAGAGAGTGAGGAGGGAAAAAAAAACGGGTTTCCCCTTCAAGAGGAGAAGACGCCTCGCCGAGTAATCGAGCACCGCCGCCAAGGCCCCTGTGGAGCAGACACAGTAGACCTGTCACCCGTAACAACCCTGGCACAGCCACAGGGCCGCCGCTCCGCGACGGATAGCGTCTTCGGTGGGACCGCGGCAGTTGCAAAACTCGACGTCGGCAGTGGCTCAGAGGCGCTTAGGGAGAGCCCCTCGGGCCACGCAGCCCGCCGAGTGCCCGTTGCATTTGCGCCCCGACGGCGGTGAAGTTGGGAGCGTGTAAATGGGTAATCTTCAGGGAATTTGGCGTATTGGTTGAACAAGTCAATTGCCACTTCAAGCGGTGCTCCCGTAGCATGACTTCATTTCATTTGAATACGGAATCCGCCACAGCCTGTCTCCATGTCCAAGCTCTTTTGACAGGTTGACCATTGGACATTCTCACTTCTACTTGCGCACTCCTCATGTTGCATCCGCCTCCTACCTGCTTACTTTGACTCCTTCTTTTTAACTTCCAAACTCCCTCCATTGGCATTGTCTCTCTCGAACATGGACAAAACCTCATGATTATCATGTGCTGCCACCCAATCCAGCGGCGACCACCCTTCGTCATCTTCAGCCCACGGGTCCACGCCTTTGGCCACCATCTTCATGAAGTTGTGCTTCGATCCCTCTCCCATTCCATGCAGCAAACTCCTCCCCTGGTTGTCTCGCACACTCCAGTCCACTCCCAGTCGATCAAAAGCCTCGACAATAGAGTCGAACATATCGTCTTCGATCCGGTTAACCACACAGTGAGGCATGGTCTTCAAAAAATGGATAGGATACTGTCCGGCCTTGTTTCGGCAATGGACATCTTCGCCGAACGCAGCAAACCTCTCGAGCGCCTCCAGCAAGCGCTTGAGCGCCTCTCTTTTACAGTTAAGAGCCTCGGATGCCAAGTAGTGAAGCAAATTATTCCCCAATGGATCAGCAGCGCCCGGGCTTGGACCACACGACAAAACATAATCGATCCATGCCAAGGCGTTGCCATCCTCACTGGGGTACCAGCCGTACCATCCCAAAGAAGCAACTCCGTAATGCATGGGGTAGTACCCAAGCGCATCGGCCTCGTTGACAAGCTGAGGAATAATGGTCTTGATATGTTGAAGAGAGGCAAGCTTTTCATCCGAGGCCATGCGACTTCCCAATATATGGTGTAGTGCATTTCTGCCCAAGTTGTCCACAGCATATGGGTCGGCGCCGCGATCAAGGAGTAAAGGGATAGCTGGGTTCCTTGTCTTAGACTCGGAAAAGAATGTGGATTTACTTCGCTGCCGTCGGCAAGCCGCAAGCAGCAACGTTCTTCCAGCAGCATCCCGGAGCTCCAAGTCCAACGTAGGCAGCTCAAGGATGGGGGCGGAGAGGCCATTGACACCGAGAATACTGTGGATAACTCGCTGCTCACATACCCGCCACTCCCAAAGGTCATCCTTGAATCTTTTCACATTATTGTCTTCCTCCCACTTAGCATCAGCAAGAACCTGAGGCATCTGATTCTCGAGGCCGGACGGGCTTGACATGTCATGGCTCTTCACGAGGTATGTCTCCAAGGGACACGCGCCTGCTCTTAAGAGAGATTTAATGAGATTCTCGGCCGCCAGATTCTCGCTGCTTGTTGTTTTATCTAACTTCAGCCTCTGGCCAGCCACCATAGCTAGAACTGGCACTTGAAACAACTCTGACGGCTCGTCAAAGTCTGTCTCCTCCGAGACGTCCCTTAGGCTTTTATTCAGTGGCTTCGTTAGCGAAGAGACGCCTTCAGCTGACAACAGTGTTTTCAGCTTAGACATGACCAAGTTCTTGGAGGATATGGCGGATTCAATGGTAGTTATGTCGACTTTCGCCCCGTGGCTGATTAACAGCTTGACAAAGTCGTCGTCTCTCTGAGCCCAGGCGAGACAATTTTTACCCCTACCATCAATCGCATTAACATCAGCTCCAAGACTTATTAGCATCCGCAAAGTGTTTTCAGCATCCTGTTTAGATTGTTTGTAACCCGCGCGGGAACGCTTTAAAGCGGCTTGAAGCGGCGTCATTCCAGCCTTGTCTCGAGAATCAACATCTGCGCCCTTTGACACAAGGTATGGAATTCCTTGGGCTGCTTTCCACCAGCCAGCCGTTGTTGCCAAGACGTGGAGCGCATTGTCGTTGTGTACATTCTTCTTCTCCACCAAAACCCGGAGCACACCCATGTTAGGCCGAGTGGCATCGCATGCCCTAAGAATTAGGTGATCGCCCCATGATTTCGTCATAAGATGCGAAAACACCCTCTCAGGGGGTTCCATCGGATGCGTAATGCTATCGGCGGAGCAGCAGTCATCCAAGAGCTTGGAAAAGCCGCGTCTCGCAAATTCCTCGAGCGTTGATAGATTGCCATTCTCACCCCGGGTGAAATCAGCCCCACATTTTTGAAGATTTTCAATCAGAGAATATTGTCTTGATTCCAAGAATTTCTCAATGGCATCTCGATTTACTTCTCCAGGTTGTGCCGGGTAGGCATCGCGAAGCACTCGCATCTCAGATTCGCGGCGAGCCTTGCTCATCAAAGCCGCAAGAGGAACATCATCCGAGATTGTCCATCCCAAGATTTCAGTGTAAAGCCTCAAAATAACTTCAATCGCGTAATCATCTTGATTTCTAGCGGCGAAATCCATCGCATCAAAAATTTCCTCCTGGGCCCATTGGCATGTTGACGATGAACTACTTTCGGCTTGGTAAAGCATACGCACGATCTCCTCATATCTCATATCATATTCGCGGATATCAAATTTTTGATATCTTTCGATGTAGCTTCTGGGACCGGATCTCATCCTCCCACTAGGTCTCCAGGTATCTGCAATCCCAAGTTTAGTTTGAGACATGGCTTTGTTCCCGGTTTCCTCTGGCAGTGTTTCCCATAGGAGCTTTTCTTGGCGGAAAAAGGCACATTGCAGAATTGGGGGAAACCATGGTTCTTCTAATGTAGTCCCAAAGCGACCATGATTTGAAGGTGCGGGCTCTGCGCCAGCATCGAGAAGTAAGGCAACGGACTCTGGAAGGCCAGATCTGCTTGCATAGTGTAGAGGTGTGTACCCGCTCGCGTTCGCCTGGTTGACAAATTCTTTGGTGCGCCCAAAGTCTAAACTCTTCATCCAGTCAAGGATTATGCCCAGGATATTACCTTTTCTATATCTTGCAGCGATGTGTAGAGGATTCAAATTCTCCCAGTTAGAAACAAATGGGTCGGCTGCGGCACGCTGCAGCAAGATTACTGAGTGCTCAGAAGTCGATGCTGCGTAGTGAATGGGTCTGAAGCCTGCGCTATCTGGAATATTGATAGCCTCGGAATTTTCCATGAGTAATCGCAGACAACGTTGGATGGCATGAAGACGCAGGTTTTCCCGTTGGAAGATGAGATGCAAGGGAGTCTCGTTGGCGATATTGGGTTGATGGATATCGAGCCCAATCTGGATCAACTCTTCAAGAACCAGCGAAGAATATTCATTAGATGGATTCAACTCATGAACCAATGTGTTTCCTCGGAAGTCACGCTCAAAAGGCGATATCCCTGCTTCGATCAAGAACCGTAATACGTGCTTGAAGCGGTCGGGTTGGCAGTAAGTTACTTTACGCCCTACAGCTTCGTGGAGAAGATTCCTTCCGCGATGATCTCGAATTTTCCAATTAGCAGATAATTTTTGAAAAAAGTGCAAGTCCTGGATTGTGAATGAGAGACGACCATGGCCGATGATGTTGAACACTGGAGTGCGACCTTGTGAGTCTTGTGCATTGACGTCGGCTCCGTGATTAATCAGAAGTGAGCATATCGATTCAAAGTTAATGGCCACGTCTTTATGTTCTGATCTCAATGAATGGATCATATGCAAAGCTGTTTCGCCACGGCCATTTCTTAGATTTGGATCTGCACCGGCATCGAGGAGTTTTGAAATAAGGCTTTCCGTTCTATCAGATTCATATCCACCACACAAGGCTAAATGTAGTGGCCCATTTCCATCGAAATCAGCCACTCGGCAATCAGCACCTTCATCCAGAAGCTCGAAGGCGAGAATGGAGCTTTCTTTAATGCAAATAAGGAGAGGAGAGTTCCCATTGCCGTTCCTCTTGTCAAGGTTTATTTTCCCTGTTGCGAGAAGAAGCTCAAAGCAATCTTTGTTTGCAAGGCAAGTATGGAGTGCTGTGAGACCTTTTTTCGACTCCAAGGTAGGATCGGCACCAGCTTCAAGTAGCAGCTTGACAGCTATTGATGTTTTCGCGAAGTGTAGCGCGGCCATCCCCTCCGGATTTGTTGCATCCACGTCAGCCCCTGCTTGGACCAGAAGTGAAAACCCCCTGTGAAACTCTTCAGAGTCGATAGGATGTGAGGATTCCGAGTCTTCCAAGAGGATGTGGCAAAAAGCCGCTATCGGGGTGGATGGCGAAGGCTTCAATTCGTGCTGCCCTCCCACCAGAGCCCAGTCTTCACTTGCGGCCTTTTCAAATTGAATCAACGCAGTTGCACCACCGTTGATTAAGGCTTCGATCGTGTCAACATCTCCATTTTCAGAGGCAACAAATAAGGGCGGTGGTTTGCGCTCATATGTTTTGTTGGGATTGACCTCTGAATCGTCTAGGAATTGTCTCACAATGCGTGCTCGCCTCCAGTATGCCGCCCAATAGAGTCCGCATTTTTGTTCTTCTTCTTCTTGTAGGTATTTGAAAATAGTACTCGCTGTTTCCAGGTCGCCGTTTTCACAGGCAAGCGCGATGGGTGTTTTCCATGTATCACTGCTTAACAACAGACTGTGAATCTCCCTATTTACCAGAGCCATTGGGTTCGCACCAGCAGCGAGCAGAAGCTTTGCGATCCCCGAGTGACCGAGGCTTGAGGCCAGATGTAGTGGCGTCATGCCATGATAGTCATCAATTTCAGCTACTGCACCAGCGTGAAGTAGAACTTGGACACAGCTTGCCTGATTGCTGTGCGTGGCTGACCAGATCGGAGTTCGTCCCATGTCGTCCACGATATCCAAATTGGGTTTCTTGTGACATTTTATCAATCTTTTCAGGCAATCTATAAGCCCGCAGAATGCAGCGATATGAAAATCGGATACGTTGCGAAGATCGATGTCCCTGTCACTGGCAAAGTAGTAGGTTTCCGGCCACCATAACCCCAACCATTGATACCTGGCCGTATCATTAGAGAGAAGCCGATCTATTTTTTGGGAAATTTCATGAGGATAGCTTCTAGTCCAGTCGTACTTTGTGGCGTGTCGGTGCCAATTCTCACCAGCGTACGGCAAGAATGGAAATTTCAATGCAGTTTTGGGTATGGCTCTTCTGCCGCCGTAATTTTGGTAATATTTGTCTTCAAGGCAACCGCTCAGCATATAGCTCAAACAAGCCTCTGCAAGGTGATGGTGGGTCGACTCAAACTCCAAAACTGGGAAGTCATTAGAACCTTGTGGTCTCGTGCTCCCAATTAAAAACTCGGTAAATGAATGATGGACAACGCTGATGGTTTGATCAGGTAAAATCTCCAACAGTGGTCCACACGCGGAGCGAATCAAATCCTTGTTGTTTTTGATGGAAAGCCCGCCATTGTCCACAACCGTTTTCTGAATCAAGTCAGACAGTTCAAGTAATCTCAAAGGTCGTACAGCGTGTGTGACCCATCGCAAGATACGAAGCTGGTCCGCTTCGGGAATTCCAGATCTTCGCGCGTGCTCTTTCAGTATGTCGCAATACATTTGATTCAGATTGAGAGGTAATTTCTGGAGAGTGGTTTGGATATCAGCATCCGCACCCAAGATCGACTTCATCGCAAGCTTCGCATAGAGAAAGAGTCCATTGGCCCGTCCTGGGACAGCCTGCTTGATGAGCTCTTGATCGCTTTCGGATATTGAGGAGCATTTCAAAGAGTGCTGGACATAGGTAGCAATGTCCATATCAACAAGTCGCTCGTCCATCCGAATCTCGACGTGATTCTTGCGCCTCATGGGATCCTCAACTGCAGCAACCAGTCGGCTGGTCATCAAAACTTTGACAAACGACGGACGAAAATTTCCAAGATTAGCAAGCTCCTGGATAAAATCGTCATTTCCTTGGTCCATTTCATCCAAGGCATCCACCACACAGTAGACTCGAGGGAGTTGGGACAAGGCTGTCCGAAGATGCGTCCAGAGGTCAGCAGTTGAGACGCTTTCGACGGGCCTTTTCCCCTCTACATAGTCTTTGAGGATTAGTTGTAAAGGAGGAGTGTACTTGAGGACCTGATCCAGCCAATCTCTAAGCAAATTGACAGGTTTGTGGTTTGCTTCGATGATTTGGCGAAAGAAGAAGTAAAGAACCGGTGCGCCTTCTTCGGCGAGCTTTTGTGCTAATGTAGCAGCAAAGACGGACTTTCCGGACCCCGGTATACCCTTGATCCAGAGAAGGCCATGATCTGGGCTGTCGTGCCATTCTTGATACTTGGCGAGGGAGGGTAGCCAAGCCCCAGTTCCATCAAGATGCGCTGCGAGGTGTTTTCGATACTCGCATCCTTCTCGATCATATTCGGTCGGGCTCAGCCACTCCCGGATCTTGGCGATGGTTTCCGCGGACTCTGGTAGAATATTGTCCTGGTTGTAGTTGCTGACATCATCCCGACCGACGACAACAACGTCCTCATCCTCGCTGGAGATTGTAGAGGCGCGACTAGGCATTTGGAGCGCCGGTTTGCCGAGTGGGAACTTTTTGTTCTCAAATCTGGAGTGACGATAATGAAAGATCCAAAGTGTGCGCCGAGATGACCAATAGGTGCATACAACGCTTGAGCTGGGGAATCTTTTTGTTTCTTGAATGCAGCAAAGCGATGTTGAAGGGTGGAAAATGAGTGTTAATGGGACCAACACGTCCCAACCAAGATCAAGCCTCAGCTCGGCCCTGGTTCTGGACGAGTCTCATTGGGTTGGTTGGTTGGTTGGTCGGTGGGTTTTTGTCGAAAACCGTAGGCAATCAGTCACACGGCGTAATCGGTTGGCGTGGTCGGTGGATGCTGCTGCCTTAGCAATTAGGAGCGGAGGTGGCATGGTTCCCAACCTGTGTGGACAAGACAGTCGAGATTGAGAAAAAAAAAGAAATCATTGAGAGAGGCTAAGATAAAATTTCCATACTATACATGAGAAAACCAAAGCTCAAGTTTCCCAAAAACACATTGCTAAATGCCATCAGATTTCGCTCGCTACCCCCATGTTCCCTTCCCGTCTAAAAATGCCAATACCAAAACGCCGTCGCTAATGCTGCACCAGCCACACGTGGCGGCCGGTAGGTCCATCTCTCCCATCATACACACGAAGAATCGTAAGAAGCGCGCAAAGGCGACTATGAGCGGCGGTTGCTTGATCGGCGGCTGCTTGATCGGCCTGCCTGGGTGAAATCGCGCTCCCAATCTGCGACCATGCCGGCACTCTGGAAATATCCGCGGTCGGTATTGGTGCCGCTGACATAGAAGCGTTCGTTCGGGTCTGTTGTGGAAACCCAGGTGTCGAAAGCGCCACCGCTGGGCTGGCTGCGGGAGCCACCAGTGTAACCACTGGAGCCAGAGGATCTACCACATGTTAGTAAAAAGGAATTAAAAAAATCTTATTACTACAAGAGAACCTACCGGTTGCTGGTGGAGTAAGACATCTTGGAGAGTTTTTGTGTAATTGTGTGTTTTCCGTAGTAGTGCAGCTTGGTATTTGCGATTAATGTCACTTAAAGCTTAGCGAGTTGCTGTGTCGCTAGAGAGGGGTGTGCTGGGGATGTTGGAGGTTGGCTAGTTGGTTTGTTGTTGGATTCAACTACAGTGGGAGCAAGTTGTAGCGAAGAATCGTAGTCTTGAGTGAATACAAGTCTGAGTGTGAATGGCACTTGACACAAAATAGGATGGGGACCGAGATATTTATCTTCAATTCCGCAACATTGTAGAGTCATATGTCCTATCCATCATTGCGCTGCCCGCATACGAAATGGAAAAAAAGGGAGAAGCATCGAGGGGTGGGGTGGGCTAAGGCGTGGTGATTGCCGGGCAATTGCGGCACACTTGTGTGGTGCGCAATCGAGCACTCTGCAGCGCCCGAAAATTCGCCCATGAGGGAGGGGAAAGCGCATCGTTTACCCTCGCCATGGAAATTACAATCAAATGTCACCGCATTGGAATTGTCGCCGCCATAAACGTGGGCTGTAGGCTAGGTCTACGCCGTGCTGGGGGCCGCTGCGGCAGGGCAGGCGGGCGAGATCAGCGACTACTGGCTGACAGCAGCTGGCCTCTCTCACCCCCCAGTGTGAAAAAGCTTATCCTTGGCGGATCAAGCCGACGGACGGTTGGCCTGTCTACTGACCTGCAGTGAACTGGACAGGGTGGGTGGGCATCGCATCGACGAGAATTGGAACTATATTTTGCTGCGCATTCTTTAGACTTGGCTTTGATTGACCGGCAGGATAGTGTCGCAGTTGCGCTCCGCAACTGTGCGAATGCGCGAAACAAGACGAAACAAGACAGAAACCGTTGCGTCATTGGGTCATTAAAGTGCCGTTTCGGCCACAGCTTTGACAATGAGGACAGCTGATTGGTCCAATTTTCTCGCCACCCGCCTGGCTGGGCTGAAGGAGCCAGGGTACGAGGACCGAGCTAGCGGGGGGGCGCCAAAGGCAAGCGCTAGCGGGATAGAGGGAGTGGGGCGCGAGCAGCCCAGTTCATGGCCACTGTCCCGCTATGCCTCTACGTTGCGATGCGAGTTGGGGCGGCAGGTATGCTAGGAAAGGTCACAGAACTTCATGGCAGGTCGGGGGTCATTGTGGCTGAAGCTGATCTGAATGGGAAAAGTGCATTTGTTTCAGGTGAATAAGGAGATGAGATGCGGCAAAGCACATGGGAGTCTCGGAAACGTCGTGCAACTCGACGGCCAATCAACCATCTGAAGATATACACTTGACCGATTTGCTTCCAGGATCGCCTCACTTCCTCGTTCTTGGCTTCAGCATGGGCCCCTGCTTGAAGGTGTGGCGATGAGCTGCGGCCCCGAATGAATTCAATTGACGTCCTTGGCATCTCGGTAATCATGGTCATAGCTTCGAGGCAGATGATTCACGAGTTTTTTTCTTATTTCCGAAGAAATTTCGTCGTCGTTTGCCAAGTTGCATTGCTGTTGCGTGGCATTGGCATCAAATCACCATCCACATTTCCAACCGCGATGAGTAAAATACAACTGGGGCTGCTGCCTTGCGACGCGGGTTGTCATACGTCAGGCCATCATTCCGGTGAGATTGCGCAAAACCAGCGAGATGGAAGCATTCAAAATGGGGGACTCCATGATTCAAAGCTGCAGCTGAGGATATTCGGAGCTGGAAAACGGGGCAAGGAGCAAAAAGATGGTGGATGTTGGTGTCTCAGGCCAAAAGATGGTGGTGGTCACCATCAACCCATCACGAAGGCCAGACCAGTGGCGCAAATGAACTGGTCCCGTCTTGGGGTCGGGAACCTGGGGGGTGGGAACAGGTGCAGGTGCAGGTGGGGCCCCTTTTTTACTCTTTGGTTCGTGGGGCGTTCGCGTGAGCGCCCGAAGTGGAACAAAATCACACATCGGCGGCGTTTCAATTGTGTACCCAAATGTGTGTGGTGGCGCAATGCCAAAGAGAGAAAAAAACAAGAAGAAAAAACTGGTTGAAATTTTTCTGAGGCTGTGCTAGATTCTCATCTCAGACCCAGTCGCAAACTGCATAAACGTCCGTGTATGTATGGGGAGTGAAACGAGATTTGCGATGATGGCGCAGGAAAGCGAAGCAACCAGGGTACAGAGGACAACCCCGAGGCGTTTGCCGGGAAGAAGAAAAAACTGGCATTTTGCGGCATCTCCAAGGCCGCTTATTGGAATATTTTGTCGGGAAACGGGTTTGTTTCAGGTGACAGTGATGTGTTGTCACTTTCTCCTTGAGCTTTGCAAGTTCTAGGTGCAGCAAAATCTCGTCTTGGCTCCGCGGGCTGCCTAAGCCACATGCCCAGCTGCCTGCTTGCCTGGATACCTGTCAAGGCAACCAACGGGATCCACCGCTAACTTGACTCAACGGCCAGCTAGGCTCTCTGTCAGGTATGACTCAATTCATGGCCATCACTACACCACAGTATAAGTCTAAATTGTCGTCGCTGAAGTGGAACCACCACTTGAGTTCTGTTGCCGGTCACGTGCGCATGCCGACGAGTGTGAACATGGGCTGATGTATATTTCACCAACTTTTTGATCCTCTGTAATTCTATATTGCGGCACAATTGGGAGATAGGAATACTCCTTGGCTCAATGATCTAGTGACGTGCACTGAAAGACCAAGGGATCACCAAGCGCTGCCTATTGTATGCCGCTGCGAAGTGGAATAAGCTCGACACATGGGGACGTGCGAAAACGTTCAAAGATAGTATTAGTTAGGTTTCCATACATGTCATTTGATGAACTAGCAGTACTATCTGAAACGGCACGGGACTTGCACGGGATTGGAAAGTGAGCAATGAGGCTTACTGATGTTGGGCACAATCACGCGCAGAAACCTGCAGCTTATCATAAAGAAACCGTACATATTATCTTTTTTGATACTCATAACCATTGTCCTACGGACTAACCAACTCTCATCGGGTCATACTATATACAAAAAAGAAGAATATTATGTTGTCGAAATATCTATCCAAGAGAACGCTATCCAATCCACGCTTACATAAGAAGGGCAATGACACCAGCAGCAGCGGCAACGAGCTCGAAGCCACCACCGACGCGAGCAGCGGCACCGGTCACGGGAACGCTGGGAACGGGGGTGCTGGTGCCAGTGGAAGACTTGCTGGTGGTGGGGTTACCGGCAGAGCTGCCACCGCCGCTGGTGGGCTTGGTGGTGGTGCCAGTGGTAGTAGAGGGCTTGTAGCCACCGGTGCTAGCAGCGGGAGGCTGGTAGACGGAAGCAGGGTTGGTGTACTTGGGCTGGCCAGGAGAGTTGTTGCCGCCAGTAGAGCCAGGAGCAGAGGGGGTGGGGACCTGCTTGAAGCCAGTGGAGCAGCCCTCACCAGTGCAGCCCTTGCTGGGAGAGGTAGCAACGGGGACAGAGGGAGTGGTAGAGACAACGACGGGCTTGCTGCTGCTGGGCTTCTCACCAGAGGAGGGGCTGGTGGTAGAGGCAACGGGGACCTTGGTGGTGGAGACAGCGTAGGACTCAGTGGTGACGCTACCAACGGGGCAGTTGGGGACGCTGGAAGGGCACTTGGTGATGGTGTAGACCTTGGTGGTGTACAGAGTCTGGGTGGTGGTCTGCTCCTCCTCAGTGGGGGGCTTGGAGTAGCTGTTGCCGGAAGAGGGAACAGTGGTGGTACCAACAGCGGGAACGGACTTGGTGGTAGAGACACCGGCAGCAGGGACGGAGGAGGTAGTGACGCCAGCGGCGGGAACAGAGGTGGTGGGCTTGGGCTTCTCCTCAGTGACGGGGCAGACGGTGGTGGACACGGCGTAGGTCACAGTGGTAACGTGGCCAACGGGGCAGTTGGTGACGGTAGGAGCGCACGAGGTAACGGTGTGAACCTCAGTGGTGTAGATGGTAGAGGTGGTCAGCTCCTCGCTGGTGATGCTGTTGCCGCTGGCAGGAGCGGTGGTGGTGCCAACAGCAGGGGCGGTGGTGGTACCGACAGCAGGGACAGACTTGGTGGTAGAGACACCGGCAGCAGGGACGGAGGAGGTAGAGACACCAGCAGCGGGAACGGAGGTGGTGGGCTTGGGCTTCTCCTCAGTGACGGGGCAGACAGTGGTGGACACAGCGCGGGTCACAGTGGTAACGTGGCCAACGGGGCAGTTGGTGACGGTAGGAGCGCAAGAGGTAACGGTGTGAACCTCAGTGGTGTAGATGGTAGAGGTGGTCAGCTCCTCAGTGGTGACGCTGTTGCCGCTGGCAGGGCTGGTGGTGGTACCGACAGCAGGGACAGACTTGGTGATGGAAACACCGACAGCGGGAGTGGTGGCAGAGCCAACGGGGACGGAGGTGGACTCGTCGCAGTCCTCAGTCTCAGTGGTGGAAGCACCGCTAGCAGGGCTAGTGGTGGTGCCAACGGGGACGGACTTGGTGATAGAGACACCGACGGCGGGGGTGGTGGCAGAGCCAACAGGGACAGAGGTGGACTCATCGCAGTCCTCAGTCTCGGTGGTGGAAGCACCGCTGGCAGGGCTGGTGGTGGTGCCCACAGCAGGGACGGACTTGGTGATAGAGACACCGACGGCGGGGGTGGTGGCAGAGCCAACAGGGACAGAGGTGGACTCATCGCAGTCCTCAGTCTCGGTGGTGGAAGCACCGCTGGCAGGGCTGGTGGTAGTTCCAACAACGGGGACGGACTTGGTGGTGGAGACACCGACGGCGGGGGTGGTGCCGGAGCCGACGGGGACGGAGGTAGACTCGTCGCAGTCCTCAGTCTCGGTGGTGGAAGCACCGCTAGCAGGGCTAGTGGTGGTGCCAACAACGGGGACGGACTTGGTGGTGGAGACACCGACGGCGGGGGTGGTGCCGGAGCCGACGGGGACGGAGGTAGACTCGTCGCAGTCCTCAGTCTCGGTGGTGGAAGCACCGCTAGCAGGGCTAGTGGTGGTGCCAACAACGGGGACGGACTTGGTGATGGAGACACCAACAGCAGGGACAGTGGTGGACTCATCGCAGTCCTCAGTCTCAGTGGTGGAAGCACCGCTGGCAGGGCTGGTGGTGGTGCCGACAGCAGGGACGGACTTGGTGATAGAGACACCGACGGCGGGGACGGTGGTGGACTCGTCGCAGTCCTCGGCCTCGGTGGTGGAAGCACCGCTGGCGGGGACAGTGGTGGAGGCACCGACAACGGGAGCGGTGGTAGACTCGTCACAGTCCTCGGTCTCGGTGGTGGAAGCACCGCTGGCGGGAGCAGTGGTGGAGGCACCGGAAGCGGGAGCGGTGGTGGAGGAGCCGGAGCAAGAGTAGCAGTCGTTGTCGTAGAAGTCGAGAGTGCCACCGAGGTTGAGGTCGATGTCAATGGAGAGATCGACGGAGGCACCGAGGAGAGTGCACTCCTTGCTGCTGGAGTCGTAGGAGAAGGAGTTGCAGCCGGAGTAGCTGATGGCAGCCGAGGCACAGACCTCGACGGAGGCCTGAACCTCAACGCTCAGCACATCGGAGCTCTTGGAGGAACCCTGAACAGCGCAGTTGCATCCACTGGGGGTGGAAGAGGCAAGGCTGCAAGAGGGAGCGAAGGTAGCAGAGGCGGCGCCAATGGCGGCGGCGCCAAGGAGGAGAGAGCTCTTCATTGTCAAGGTGAAACGAATGTCGTAAGGATAACGAATGGACTTAGGTCGGAAAACTCGTGGGTTGCGTTTGTTAACGATAGTGGGCTCCAAGAATGGAGTGAATTATATAAAGAGACAAGCGAAGGAAAAAAGAAAGAAACTTGTTGACAAGAGTGAAGAGGATGAAGCAAGAAACAGGAAACGTCCGATTCGATCCTCTTTAAATGGACACGAGCTGCAGCTGCAACTGCACGACCGACTCATGTACAGACCGGGATGGGGCCGGCTGCTCATCTCTGGAGCTGGGGTCATTTCGAGAGAACCCCATCTCCTCCTCAGTACATACGTCTACACAGGGGAATGAATCGGGCCTGGTCAGAGCCACCGTGGGAGGAGAGAGAGAGAGAAGCCCAGGAAACAGAGGGGGACCAAGCCTACCGCCAGACGACGAGCAGGGGTAGCGGTGGGAATAACCAGGAGTCTAAGCTTTATCGGGACAATACGAGGCCAGGTGTGTGGTGGGCCAGAACTCTTCGAGATGGGATTGCGGGCACACAGAGTTGCACTTTTGGAGTTGGTTGCCAAAGACAAAGACGACCAGCACATGGATACAAATCGTCGGGCTTGTGCACAAATCCGGTGGGGGCCTGCATAACTTCTGCAAAGGTGGGCTTCCTTGGCGCCAGCGCACCAATTGCTTGCTTTCTGTGCCTGTGTACCTGGACATGGGGGCCACCCACCCCCTCCCTGGCCCTGGATCCCCTGCACGCATGCATGCGTGTGTTCCCACAAGCATACACGCCCGTAAACCTCTCTGGGCTGTCAAACAGGGCGCCCGCACCCCAGCCAGTTCCTCTCGGGGGTGGCACGGCGGTGGGCGACAGCGCTACGCACGCCTGACCCATCCGGATCGGGAGGCGTCGCGGGAGCCCCTTTGGAGGCGTCGCCGGCGCTCAAATGACGGCGGTTTTACACTGCGCGAGGCGTCGACTAGGAGCGTCAAAAACGCTCATGATGTAATACCCGTGAGGGATTCCGGTGTGCTCCATAGTAATGACATCAACCGCTAAGCTGACTGCCGTTGACCCACGCCAGCGACGAAGAATAATGTGTGTTGTTTTTTCTTCTTGTTTTGTTTTTTTAATTGTCTCTACGCACACAAGCCGGGGTTACCATCGGTCTCGGTTCGCATGGTCTTCTGGTCATTTCTCGATGCGGCCCTCATCTGCTCGCTCGTATACAAAATACGGCCCATGCGTGCGTGTGTGTGGTCGGACGCTCTGTGTGCCCGCGCGCACTTATTCGCCCGAGGTAGGGATGAACTACCCTTGTAGGGTTCTCCCGTTCGGCCTTCCCACTCGCACACAGGCCGACATGGTTATTTTTAGGGTACCGCCTTTCTCGTCGGGATTTTTTTGGCCCAAGATGTGCAGGAGGATAGTCCCTCGCTAGCCCATCACTGTCCTATCCCAGAGCCAAGGCCTCTCATTCTACCAATTCTCCCAAAGACGATCACCACGCGCAAGCGTCAAAACTCCTGCCGATCATCCCCTTTGCCAGTAAAGATTGCTCAACGGCCCCCATTTGGATCTTCCTTCTCCCAGATTTCCCCCTTGTTGCTTCGGGAGACCAGCAGCAATCATCATGCAGCATTTTGGTTAATCTTGGCCCTGGGAGGATCATCCCCTCGAGCCTCTCCACCCTTCCGCCTTTCTTTATTGTTTATCTAGACGCTCATCAATATCGTTTTAGTCTACAACTTGTTCTATTTTTTCTTGGCCGGTTTATGACCTCGTGTTGTAGCCAACGGCTTTCTGCAGCCATAATCCCTCCAGCCTGGATGTGCCTGGGTTGCGGCGCAGAAGCTGCAGCGCACCTCCCATGTGAATGCTTTTTTTTTTTTCTTACCAGTCTGTTCTTCTTACTCATACGTACATGTTGCGATGTGTCAGTCCTCCAATTTGGATACCCCGGGAGCAAACCCAGTCGCACACAAACCGATTGGGTGGGAACAAGGCATTTTCGGCACAAAGACAGGACGCCACCCCAAAAGGACCTCTTCAACGCCCACATCCAAGACACACCAAGAGCACACTCACACCGGAAGCGGGGGTGCGGCGGGCGCTTGGTGTGATTCAGAACTGAGCCGGGCGACTTGGCTTCTGCCACGGCACGTTCGTGGCATATCGATAGATAAGTCTGCCATCTGCCGTTTGCCGTTTGCCGGTAGCCGCAGGTGGCTCCTTGCACAATTTGCGCATTATTTTCTGAGGAGGGTGCCGCTACATGACTCTTGCGCACCAGATAATCGGGTCCTTGACGAATAACCCTTGTGGGATCGTGATGCCAGTGCCGGTCCTAAAGAAACGTCCTCGCTCCGATTCATAGAAAGGACGGCACGATACGAACTTGGTAATTAATTGCTTCTGTGAACCAACACGAACCGGCAAGCCACCGCCGGCCCTGCAAGGCCAGTAGCCCATCATCTACACCAAACGATGACAGCGGGTCACTAGATTGGCGATGTTTTGTTTGCTCGAGCCTGGGTTGTCAATGCCTCAGGTATACGACTTGCCCGCAATTGGCTCCCACCGTGGCCATCGTCCCATCTCGTCCCGCCAAATCCCTGCCCACGCAGCCAACGAGGATCCCCCGCTGCACGGCAGGGAGCCCCTTGCAGCTCCCTCCCACTGCCACACTGCGGATGAGCCGTTGTAAAAGTAACGGCAGCCAATCGGTGGCTGCAGATTGCACCTGTAGACTTCAGGCAGGTCCTGTTGTCCAAGCCGCAAAGGGCAAGCAGGAAAAAGATTACTGTCTCGGATACGGCGGAGGAGCAAGATGCAAGATGCAAGCCAAGCCAGACCCCGACCAGCACATGGCCTTATCCTCACCTGCGCTGCGTGAGACAAAGATATTAGCACGGATCGGCGCGTGTGAAACAAGTGCCCCAGTGTGATGTCAGATTGGCTTCATCGCCAAGGGCCCCGCGAAGACACTCGTCCGGCTCATGCCTAAGGCCGCCTCCCGCGACGCCTCCCTTTTTTTTTCCTTTTCCCTGAACCATGGGCAATTGCGATTAACCCGAGAAAAAAGCTGGGCCTTCTCCGCCGCCCCCTTTGTCTTCTCGTTATTCCCATGATGTAGTTCCCGGCTAACTGAAGTGTCAAATTTCCCTTTCTTCCCCCACCCGCCACCGCGCCGCCTCGATTAGCGTTACGGTGGCTCGATTCCCGTGCCCGAGCACCGTGCATTACGACTGCTACGGAGCACGCAGAGAGGGCCTGATAGATGGCTTACGAAAGCGTCACCGTCCATTGTGACAGTATCGTGAGGGCAATTTACTTTGACTTTCTGATACAGAGGGATGCCATTGTCTGCGCCGCCAATCCTTGGCCCGCCCGGTCTGGACGGTCGCTGAAGCGGGCCGGGAATGTCCCTGTTGAGTCGGCTTGGCCTCGTGGAGTGGCCAATCCCCAACGTCCCGATTTTCCGGGCCCCCGTGTGTTTACAAACCCGGCCAAACAAAACATTCGGCCAAGGAAGCATGAGAGAAGGAAGCTCTGACCCCGGGCTGCCCTCTACCCACTTTAGCAGGTCTTCTGCCCAAAAAAAACAGCCCATTCCAAATACGAGTCCTCCTCTTTTTAGCCTTTGGACTGTCCGATTGTGTGCCTCTCCGCATTTTACAATTCAGGAGAGAAGAACATGTTCGAAGCATAAATCGGCCATATCTCATCGATAGATCTGATCAGCACAGATTACGCAACCAGCTTCGTCTTGATGATGAATCTCGTATTGTGGGAAGAAGCGGTTTTGTAGGGCTCGGAGTTAAGCCAATGCTTGGGGCTCCAAATATGACCACGCCAGGTTCATGCGAACCGTGCGTTTGTTCTAGTCTCAAGCTTAAGGCCAAACTCGCTCCCACCCAGGTCAGGCACCAGGCACAAGGTCAACTGCATACGTGAGTTGGCTCTCTCGTTGGTCGGGTGCAGCGCCTCTCTATCCTTGCCTTAACAGCAGGTTCTAGACCACGAGACATGTTGCAAGGATGACCAGCTGAGTTCTGACGAAAAGACTCCTCAGTCATGGGCCTTGGACCGGGATGGACCGAGGTGGGAAGTTGGGTTACATGGTGCAAGGGGTTGCAGGACCCTGTTGACTTTGACTAAACGTTAGTCTCGGCCTGTACCTGCTTCGTCAGATAATCAGGCCGACAAGGGTCGACTTTCATGTCGGTCAACATGCGCACATACCCTACATCTCACATATCTTGTGGAATTTGGCATATGTGTGATTGAGGTGGTTATACTTACAATTGGGGGGGGGGAAGCAATTCGACGAGTCAAACAAGACAATATTTGCCTGCAGTCAACTGTGGCTCCATCATGTGCTTTCAGCAATTCTTCAACACCGTACGATGCAAACTTGATAAATCTTTGAGTACCAACGCTCTTCTCAAGATTAAACCACCGGCCGGCTTCTATGTACCTCGCCGAGACATAAAAATAAAACTAAAAATACAGGATGCTTCTTCCTTCGGAAACATGAAACACAAACAAGGAGACGCATCATCATACGACAGCCACTTCGACTCAATTTCTCAGGACGTAGCGAAATCTCGGCTTCCCCGCCTCCATATCCACAATAGCCTGGTTGGCCTCAATCATAGGTCGCATCTCAACCCACGGCACAATGTGCTTGTCGGCAGCCAGCTGGAAGAGCTCTTCAATCTCTTTTGGACTGCCGATGAGGGACCCGGCAAGTCGCTTTCGCTGCGGCACCAGAGCCCAAGCGCTCAAGGGGATTGGCTCCTCGGGGATGCCCACCTGTACCAGTGTCCCGTCCAGCGCAAGGAGCTCGAAGTAGTCGTGCAAGGGCATCTGCAGATCAGAATATTAGCGCACCTCCTATATAACCCAGGCTATTCCCCTTCCCCCCCACCGCAGCGAGCATAAAGAATATCTACATGGTAAGGATTTAAGGCATACCGCGGCAGGATTTAGGGAATGCACAATTGCGAGGATGATGCCTGGCGGCTGACGCCTGAGGCGTAGAGGGATGGCTGGGGATTTGGATACGAAGGCCATCCATGATGGAGCATCGGTATGTGGGAGGGGCGGGAGCACCGGCAATTCCACCCGTGCTGCACCGCTGACAAAGGCCTCAGCAACGCAGAATGCGCTGTAGCGGCTTCCAGCAGTGCGTGCTGCACTCGCAGCGTAGTGCAACGTTGCGCCAGGGGTAAGGCCAGCCATCTCATCTCTCGCAGATCACGCGGGGGGTCTTGTCACGGTATTTTTGACTTTCCTACGTACCTTTGGTGACGACGCAGTGCAAATTATGAGATCCAGCGAGTTGGCGTTCTTCTTGACCCAGTCTTCGTCGTCATCAGTCGCGATGTATTCGTCGGCTCCCAGCGCCAGCGACTCATCACGCTTACACAGCTTTCGCGAGATGCCCACCACTTTGTCGGCGCCCATGGCTTTGGCAATGAGCACGGCAAAGTGCCCGAGGCCCCCGACGCCGACGACCCCGATGCGCTTCCCTGGGCCGGCCCCGAAGACCTTGAGCGGGGAGTAGACGGTAACGCCGCCGCACAGCATGGGCGCCGCGTGCTCCGAGGCCAGGCCATCGGGGATCTTGACAACGAAGCGTGACGGGCTGCGGTGGTACAGGGCGTAGCCTCCGTACGCCTTGCCGCCGGTGCGGTATGTCGTATTGTACGTCAGGTGCATCTCCCTGCAGTAGTTTTCCTGATCGTGGTCGCATGCGTCGCAAGGCCCGTCCCGGCTGCGACACGAGTCCGTCTGGGCTCCGACTCCCACCCGGTCGCCGACTTTGATGTCGCCCTCGACCTCGGACCCCACTCGGACCGCGATGCCGACAATTTCATGACCGACGACGCACGGGAAATCGGTCGGGCCCTGGCAAGTGTCAGCTGTCTTGTCATAGACTTTCTTTTCCTGTCTGTCTCAAATCAAAATGGGAAAATTGGGTATCAAACTTACCCATCCTGCTCGAAGGGTGTGGATGTCTGAGCCGCAGATTCCCGAGTGGGTAATCTTGATGTCAACATCTGTCTCTTCCCAGGGCTTGGGCTCGTACTGCTTCCAGATCATGTTTCCCTCGGCTGCTGAGGGGTCTTCGCCCATCCAGCCTTCGAAAACATACTCTGTATCTGTGCACATTTTGCTGGTTCTCGGGACGATGTGTATCTGACTTGGAAGCGAGGATGTTCTTGTCTGTACAAGTGTACAAAGTTCTTTATATTGATATGAGAATTGATATTGGACTAACCAGCAGATTTGAATCATCGCCGCCAAACGGGACTTTGCTTGGTTTATATCACTTCGACACGATAGCATCCTCGTTCACATTCCTGCTTCACATTGGACAGACCACCGACAGCATGACAGACAAACAGCCCCTTTCCGTTTCTTTCCGTACCATTAGGCGCACCCTGCACTTCCACGAAGTCCAACCGGCACCGTCCCACAGCCCCGGCCGCAATACTGATAAACCTCACCCATATCTCAACCCTCCACCTGTCCCTATCCTCAGTCTGCTATTCATCCATCCTTCACCTTGGGAACACGCCATGTGGAACCACCAGCCCGGAAGCCACCCGGCTCGACTCCACAGGTGTAGAAAGCATCAAGGTGAGATAACGTCACTCAGCTGGTGCCCTCGGTGAATACGTGGGGGTCCAATGGATTGTCGGCTGTTATGTCAGCCGGTTGATATACAAGTGGATGGCGGTCCTGCGATATTCAGCTAGCATTCTCCCGTGCTTCTGGAACGTGGGCTCCGACGGTCACAATGGTGTGGGCAAGGGTGAGCAGCAGCATGGTGGTTCATCATGACCCCTGGGGTTGTCATTATCTAAGTCTCGGTACTGGTATTTGCTTTTCTTTTTTAACTTTTAGTGCCGCGGGTACCATATTTAGAACTAGTGTAAAGACACTCTGGTTACGGACCAGTCGGAAAACTAGCAAGCCAGATTTTACTCCTTTAAAAACGAAAAAGAAAGAAAAAAATCACCATTCTTTCTATCAGATAAATCCCACGCGTCGAGATTACAATACAGCAATCTTTAAGTGGTGCACCTCCTGATCTGGGTCAAGGTCAGGATGGAGCGGGTTATGGTGAGACCAGTTCGGTAGTTCACCGAGGTGGGCGAATAAATGAAACACCGCCACCAAGCCAATATCAAAGTCATCCCACCTGTGCACTCATTTGCGACCGTGTCCCGTGATTTTTGGAGTTATTTGTGGCCCCCCTACGCGACTCGGTCGGGAAGACCGCTGGTGAGAAGTCGGGTGATTGTGGATACCCCCAGCCCTATCAGACCTGATGCCGCAGTGGGAAATGCCCATTTGTCCTGTCCGTGAGCGTGCCGAACGCAAAGGCGTCGCTCACGACAATTCGATATGCAGCATATGCATTTCCCAGCGTGAGAAGGACAAACAGAGGAAGCATTTTGGTTTTTGCTTGCTATGTCAACAAAAGAGTCAGCAGAGACACAATGCCACTGATCAATAAGTCCTTTCATGGACTTTCAAGAGACTATCTCATCATTGGATAGATGCAATCACTATAGTAAAAACCCTGTCTGCTCTCTGACCATGAGGAGCGCTTCAGTAATAATTGGGTCGGCGAGCGAATACTGAGTGTTATATGCTTTTTTTTTAGTCATGTATTATCTCCCTTCCCCTAGAACCCATATTCAATATAGCAAAGAAAAAAAAATCATGTTTGTTCTGCTTTGAATATTAACCAATTTATTACACCACATGCTTTCACTCTGTGATTTCGATTAAACTCTGATGATTCATGTACATGGCACCAACGCTAGAAACACCACCAATAAGAGAATAAGAGAATAAGAGAACTTCTCTCTCCTAGATCCTAAAAACAAAACAATATGCATCAGAAAGAATAAAAACATACATTTAAATTTAGAAATGCTAAATATAAACTGGAACTCGGTGTTCAGACTCAGCATTTAGTACGGAATGGTGTGATCTTATCAGTTATAGGGTAGCTGGCATGGGTACGGCGCAGGATCAACAACACTCACTGGCCAAAACCTTGATCCTAGCCAAAAACAGCCACAACGGTCAAGCAAAAATGAGTAGAAAAAAAAAAAAGAGCTAAATCCCAGAGGAATTATACTTGGGAATATAAATACTTATTCAAGTCTCATTTATTTTTAAGCATCTATTTTAGCTCAACACAACAACACTCATTGTCTCTTCCTGGGATCCCATGCTGTCGATCATTCATTTAAGTGATGTATTGGAACCTCTGTGACTATATTTAGCCAGCTGTGATCTTACAATCTTACAGCTCGCGTGTGGTGAGCGGGCTCTCCACTTCGGATTGTCAATTAACGCGTCATGGGCAGACAATTAACCTCTGTGCCCGGGTCTCGTCAAATGATAGCTCCTCCACAATGACCTCTGCTGGACGTAGCCCATCTGCGAGGCATGTCACTGTGCTGCAGGGGAGCCTTAGCTTCGAGAGTTCGGGTAGGCCTCTCGGGTCTGGTAGCACGAGTGGATTTGGAACATACTACCGAACCTCTTCTCAACTTGCTCGCATGTTTGGTCCTGTATGGAGGGTGGTCCGACAAGGAGGGTTGGCGCGTAGTTCGGCTCTCGGAGGCCCTGTTTGACATCTTGTTCTTCTGTCTCAATCGATATATGTAGGGCATATAAAAATGTCATTGTCTTGCCTGTACCGCAGGCATTGGCTGGGATTGCGTGTGAGTCTATTTGTATGATACACGCAGAACCATTTAGTAATCTGTTGGGGGTAGTCTTCCAGTAGGTGCTGTGAGCTGAACTGATAGTTGTTGTCAGAGGGGTCCTCTGATCGCATAATCTGTCGCAGGTGAATAAGCTGGTAGATGGGTCGAGCAACCATCTTTCAGGTTCAATTTGGCTCTGTGCGATTGAACAAATGTCAAGGATCGACCGGATTTGGATAGTCCAGGGATTCAATTGAATTTGCCTGTGATGTTCAGTGCAGGAAGACCATACACTTTGTTCATAGCCTCCTAGATTGCATCATCAATCTCAGCTATAGCCTCCCATTAGATTTGGAAAATAGGCCCACCACATTGCGTAATTGATTGCATCCGGTGAGTTAACATCCTCATCTCATGGTTCCTCTTTTTTTTTGGCCTCCTTGGCGGTGTCATAGCTTTTGATGGATTAAAGTGTTAGCTGAATATTTTGTTTCCATGACTTGTTTTCGCATGTGTGCTGTTGGTAGGTACCCCGGAACTGAAAGCGCTTGGAGTGGACGTTAAATTTGAAGTCGCTGCCCAGAAGGGTCTAGCAGGGCCTCGAACTAGGGCGGCATAATGAAGTTGGATATGGCGGCATGACGAGTAGCGGTTAGACTTAGGAGGAGGAAGAAGAGGGCAGTCCAATCGTCGAATTCAGGGCCAGAAGCAAGAGTGTTATCAGGGACATTGGCAAGTTCAGGGACTTTTTCGCGGGAGCCGTCGATTTCGAAGTGTGGCCACTGAGTACGAGGTTGCACGACAGCAGGCTGATCGCCAACTAATTGATCAAGAGAACAGCGCAGAGAATCTTCAGTGGGGCCGGGGGGGGGGCAATATCTGTATTGCCGATTCGCTCACGAACAAAACCAACGGCTGTACTAGATATGCCTTGAACAAACAAACTTGAAAATATTTCGAGCTTCTTCATCTGTGTTCTCAAATTTTGGTGGTACTTTTCGACATGCGATCCCCAAATGTGACAGGAGCAGGTAAGTCGCCACTCTTCGTCTTTTTCAATGAGAATGCCAGCACTGGCAAATAGAAAGCGCCACTGGTTGATGTGACAGCTTTACCTATCTTGAAGAGACGGGAAATGAGTAGTTCTGTACGCTAGTGGTTGGTAAGGTCAACATGAACAGTATGTTCCATGCCTGGGAGGCCGAGGGGACCGTTGGGTCGCGCCACAATGGCGCCAGCTATACTCTATTGGGTGCTCCGAAGCACAACATGCAGGAGGTATTGTTCATCCTGTGGTGAGCTTGGGATGTGTTTCTCGAGTCCTTGTGGATAGGCTCCGGTCTCCAATTAACACACGAACATTGCAGCTGCTGGTCCATGCGTTGTGACGTTTCTCCTTGTTGTTTTAGCTAGCGAGCTTATTCTGTGGGGTAGCTTGTGTAGTGTTTGAGGGCTTCGAGCCCGGGAGCGGAAGAAGCATTCTTCTGCCTTCCGGGCGAGCCCTCGAGGCCTCACAAGCCTGCCTCAGGTTATTCAACAAATCTAACTAATGCTCCAACAGTCCTGAAGGCTTGAGCCAGTGAAATTGGACGTGAACCCCATTGTTGTCTTGGCCCAAAGGTATTAAGGCAAATTCTGAAATGCCCCATTGTGGGTAGCTCCCGGGGATATACGAATGTAACAGTAATAGCAGCTGCTTAGGTCGTAATAGTCATCATTGTTGTTGCTCAGCGATGCCCCTGACGAATGAGGAAAAAAGGTCTAGGTTACGTGATCTATGTACACTGCGAAGGCCGGTGCCGCCGGCCTCAAGGAACGTAATTCCTCTGTTCCTAATTCAACGTTCCGACATCCATTGATTGGGAAATCCAAAGCAGGATTAAGCTCGAGGCGCAGGGTGAGTTTGTTGACGAGTTGAAACGAGTAGATAATTAAGATAACAGATAAAGGCGAAGATGCAGGTACATCGCCAGCCTGGACAATGGGGATAATTTGGTTGAGCAAGGTTTGATAGCGCTCATCAAAGCCCAGACAGTCAAATACGGGTTGGTAGCGGGCTATTTGGATTTGTGATCGAATGTAGAATCTGAGAGAGAAAGATTTTGTGCTTGCCAACTTATTCTGAAGCAATTTAAGGACTTCCTAAAGTTAAACGAATCAAGCCCAATGCATCTTTTCTTCGGGCTGAATTGCGTTGGGATGATCGATTTGGAATGCCAACACAAATTGTGCCAAGATGGTAAAATCCTCACGGCTCTCTGTGATGAACGGGCCATAGGATTGCACCCTAAGATGACCTTTGTTTCCTCCCATGCATGGGTTTGCCCCGCGCGCGTAGTTGACGTTCTCGTCATCGAATTGCCCAATATTGGTAAATATTTCGTCCTTGTCTTGGGACAACAGGAGGCGACGAGAAGAAGTTGTTAGAATTAAAACTTGGAGTTAATTGAGTTCAACTTGCTGGAAATTGTGTACTCGAATGCCGCGGGCGGTCGCAATCTGCTCATCAGCTCGCCGTCCAGCCCGTCTCAAATGTCCCGTAGCTCTGTGGCACCCTCTGTTGTTCAGTAGGACCAGTTAGTTCTTTACCGAATAAAGGCTGGTGGTGTTCCGACATGAAGGCCAAGATCTTGTTTGAGATTTTCTTTGCTATTGGGCTGAGGCGGGTATTGCTCAAAACCGCCATTTGGGCGGATTCTTGCATCAAAATAGATTAATTCGTAATAATGCTCAAGTCAAGGTCACATCGCTTTACTTCGATGATTGCCGCTGAGTCAGACGAAGTAGTAAATCTCTCCAAGATGCATGGAGCCAGATCGGATACCCTCCTGGAATCCCAGATGCAACGAAATTACCCGATTGGGAAATCCCACTCGGCGGTACTTGCTCTGTGTGGAAGAGCAAAACGGGCCCTCGACCACCTCCAACAAGTCTCCGCCCACCGGGCCCTCCACCCACCCCCGGTTTGAGGCTGCACCGGAAAAAAAACTCATTTGTAAGAAGAACACATACAAGGAGAATAGGCTCAGAAGTAGCCGAGACAAAGAAACATGTAATACCCGTTCCCCCCAACCCCAAAGCCAAACATGAGCACACTGCGAGATGGCGAAAATTCACCTCTTTCTGCTGCGGCGTTGCTTCTTGCCGCTGCCGCGTGTTACCAGTGGATGACAACGATGGGAAGTGCGAGTATCACGGCTCGGTACCTGAACTTTGAAACCGATATAAAACTATGGAGCATTGCTTGTGATAAGCTGGATCGATTTAGAACGCCAAAAGGAATTGCGCCAAAATGGTCAAATACTCGCGGTCCTCTGTGATAAACGGGCCATAGGACTGAATCCTGAGATGGCAACGCACGCAGCGGACGACGCTGGAGGAGCTATAAACACATTCGATGGGAAGTTAAAATCTCATCCCCCTCGCTCTTGATCCGTTTACCCTCCTCAGAAAGGACGTTGTGGGCGCATCTCATACACTAGATGAGAGTGTCGCCCGCAGCCAAGGAGTAGGACGACGGAACAGGCCTTTGTTTCTTCCCATGGACTTGCCACGGGGGTACTTGACGTACTACGCAGCAAAATACTCAATATTGAGAAAGATCTTGTTTTGATCTTGCGACGACAAAAAGTGACGAAAGAAAGTGAGGCGGGTGTTGTACAATCCACGCCACCATTTGTGCGGATTCTTGCAGAAGAATGGACCGATTCGTAATAAAGCTCAAGTCAAGGTCTCAGCGTTTGACCTCAAAAACTGTCGCTAGGTCAGAGAATTGCTTGTGATAAGCTAGATCGATTACAGAAATCCAATGTTGCCGGACTTATAAGGCGTTTTGATATTGGCTGGGTCAATCGAAAGATTGTATAATACTTCGGCGGTTGGCTTATCGGGCTATACTTGTGTGCTGCCCATCTCTCAGTCATTGCGGTGGTGAATGTCATAGGTTGCGGTTGCGGGAGAGGCGAAGAGTGGAAGGAGAAGGAGGAACAGGCGGCGACCGTCCGCCCACATCAGCGTCATCGTCATCATCACTGTTGCTAGCAAAGACAGGGGTGGGAGCAGGAGGAGAGGGGCGAACGGCCGGTGACCGACGGCCGGGATTGGCGTCGTCGTTATTGTCGCCGTTGATGCCATCGCTCTCGACAACAGCGGGGACAGGGGACGCGACACGAGCACGCTTGGCCTTGCCAGCGCGGGGAGTGCCCGCCGGACGTTTGCGCGCAGAATCACGAGCAATAGGCTTGCGCCCCAGGTATTTGACAGTGCAAGAAGGCGCAGGGTTGCCAGCGTAGCGAACCAACAAGGCGCAGAGCTCCTTGGACACATGAACCTCGAAGGCATCAAGAGAACCCTCCTTCTTAACACCCTTGACGGGAGTGACAGGCGCCAAAGGCACGGCGTTCAAAGCCGATGCGAGGTTGCGAGCCAGAGAATCATCCCGTGCGTGCATCGAGATGGTCTCGGCGAGCCGACGCTCAATCTCTGCCGGGTCCGAGGGCATGAGGTTGTTCTGGCAGGATGGAATATTAGCAAAACACACGCCGTGAGACAGGAAGCGTACGTACGCGGATGCGGAAATCAAGGTGGGCCGGGTGGCGGGCGGCAATTAGTCAATGGGCATACCAATTGACTCCCCCCCAGAAACCAGACAGGACCGAAGTATCCAACCTGGCGTTGGTTGCCAGTGTGAAGGGCACCGGGAGTTGTGACCAGACCTCGTGTAAGGTTGGATGCTTCGACCGTCGTGACATGGCCAAGGGGGCCGTTGAGCCTGGGGGAAGAGTAAGCACAAATTAGAAGTGAAGGTGTCAAAGCTTCAGGACTTACCTATACTCGTCGGATATTGATCCCGGTAGAGAGCGAGAACATTTGAAATAGCAGAAGGCACTCTGGCACTCCTCAGAGTTGAGGCGACTGATGCAGCTGTGGGAGTGGTAGCGAAGTGTGAGAGGACACAAGTGAGGGGGGACTCCGGATGAAATAGTACGACTGGGGATGGCCAAGACGGAAATCGCCTCCAGATTCACCGGAGCATTTGTTTGTTCAAACGTCGGAGCAAACAAAGATCCCTCCCAGGCAGTTTGGGGCAGCACCGCGCCATCTTTTTTCCTCCGATTCACTGTCAGATTCGCGGGTGCCAGTTGTTTGCCAAACACGAATTGGCCACAAGTGCGGGTGGCAACAGCTGTCGGTTCTAGCTGTGTTCACCTGGCAAATTACTCTTTGCCTTCTTGGCTTTGATGGTTTGTGAATTTCCTGTTTGTCAAGTTTCACAAACTAAAGACCTTCCCTTCACGAAACCTTCCCCTTGATGCGACAACAGACCTTGGGCCCCAGTGCAACGTGCTACCAAAGGCCACACGACCCTTCCAATCGTCGAAATGGCAGGCTTTGCAGACCTTCCTACTGAGTTGCACGCTTCTCACATTGCGACACAATGTGACCGGGCGACCTTGGTGGCCCTCAATAGCGCTTCGCGATTTCTACGAAATGTGTATTCCAAGGAGGCGTTCAAGGATGTCGTGTTGGAACAAGGAGAATCTGGTATGGTTCGAATGCTAAAGACATTGGAGGCGAATAAACAATACCACAGTCTCCCTGATATTAAACAATGTATCAAGTGCGTTTGAGTTCTACGCCCCAGGCTCTCAAACCCTTGTTGTTGAACGTTCTGACTCAAGTCTTTAGACAGGCGAGCGTTAGGCTGCTGACAGATACCGCTGATCATTCTGACGACTGGGAGAGAACCACGTTCCTGAAAAGAAATTCGCAACCAACATATCCTCTTTCTGAGAGATTGGTTGATTTCATTTGGTCAATGAAAAATTTGAAAGCTCTTCGCCTTCGATCCTGCCACATTGCCCCAACACAAATTGGACACTGCCCAACCTTGGCCATTAAGCATCTTGATTTGGATTCTGATCCAGGTACTGAGACCTTTTTTCTTGAAGCTTGCGTCCCTGGCATTCTAGAGAGCCTAAAGATCCATGGCCGATACGGAGATACAGCGATCAAGTACCCTGGTTTGCGAAGGTTGCACCTTACCCGCCTTCGCTATGGCGAAATATCAGCGGCGCTATTCAATGTTCATTTTTTGCGGATGATTACCGAATGCTTTACACAGTTGGAATGGCTTGTGATCGATGATACGCATAGCCTGCGCGATCAAACGGAATCTTTGATGACTCCGGCCAAGATTGTAAGTGTTTTTATTGATTCATTTTTGAAGCGGGACTCGGGCTGATGCTTGAGACGACAGGACCTTCTACTTGAAGGGTGCATTGCGGCTGTCAGAGAGTGCCCCAACCTCCGATATTTCGGATTTTCGCTCAGATACGAGTATTTTGATTATGATATCTACTTGGGTTCGGGCTCGGACGATGATGACTTTGGCAGAACCCGGAATCAAACTTATCTCGGTTTTTTGCGACACCTGGCTAAGAAACTTCCACAGCTTGAACAGATATGCATCATAGACGCGTTTCCATGTATTTACAGAGCGGCCAGACGGAATGGCAAAGTGGAGTGTTGGGGAGAAAAGGTTTCGAACAGGGATAACTTGGAAGGCTTCCCATTTGATCCCCTTGATCATTCTCTCCTGGAATAGGGCCGTACAGGCAGAAACCACGGAAAGTCTGAGGATCAGATGCTGGTCAGAAAAAAAAAACAGGCACAACATTCATGGATAACATGATACAGGAATGTGTCGGAGACGGACACAAGGTGGAGGAATCGCCCTACATGACACGTGGAGAGGTTGACTTCGGGTGGGGTGGATAGCGGGAGACGGAAATATGAATGGCATAGGTAGCTATGACCTTGGTGTGATAGCACTGCTCCTTCATAACCACACAAAAACACTTTGCATTGGTGCCACAGCAGGTCGCCAAGTCTAGGTCACAGCTGCATGTGTGCTGATGAATGCACTTTGGAGAAATGGAGATATCCCCGATTCAAAACGACCTAAGCGTCTCTATAAGAATATGTACAAGAGAATCAGAGACGAAAGCACAAAACATGATGTCCATCAAATGCTGTTGTTGGCCCTCTGTTCAAACGAAAAGAAAAGAAAAGAAAAAAAAACGCCTCTATCAATCCAGACGCCAAACATGGTTGAGTTTGGCGTTACCCATATACATGTGTGTGCGTGTGTGTGTGTTTTTCCTTTGCATGTCCCAGACGCCACCAAACCGATTGCTCCTCCCTCCCAAACGTATATACATGACACATACATCATCATCAGCATCATCTTCTTCACACGTTTCCATTCACTGGAGCCACGGGCCCCCATTCCTGCGTCACCTTGGGCTCCTGCACAGCCATGCCCCTGCCGCTCAACCAGGCTCGGCAAGCCTCAAAGTGGGCGTACTCCTTGGGGTGATCAGAGCGCGCGGACCGCATCTTGACGTCGGCCACCTCGAGCAGGCTGCGGCCCGCCGAGTCGCGGACGTGCACGTTGGCGCCGTTCTTGACGAGCGCCCGCATCGCAAGCTTGCGCCCGCACCTCACAGCAATGTGCAGCGCCGTCTCGCCGGACCTGTTGCGGGCGTTGACCTCGGCGCCTGCACTGATAAGTCGCTTGAGGATTTCCGGCCCGACCTTGTAATCGTCTTCCTCGGGGAGGAGGGCGGCGAAGGCCATCAGTGGGGTGTTACCATTGGAGTCGTAGTGGTTGGGGTTGACGCCAGCCAGCAGGAGACCATCAAGGAGACTCAGTCGGAGATTCAGTCGCTCGGTGGAAGAGTCGAGATCGCGAGGCTCCTTGGTCTTCTTGGCTTTTTTGTCGCCTTGAAAGGAGGCATCTTCAAGGCCGTACTTCTTTACAAGGCTGGACTTGCTTAGAGTGGCGGCAGCAAGGCAATGGAGCCCATTTTGCCCGTCTGCATACTCTGAATGCGGGTTTTCAGATGCAGACTTAACAAAGGCTAGAAGCTCCGATTCCTTGGCGACAACAGCGTCATGGTACAGTGCTGGTGAAGAGGCTGGGATGGGAGATCGCGGCGGGTCAAGGTCCATAGCCTGTGTGTAAACATGACTGATGCCCATGGTAGGCTCGGGCAAAAGTGCAGGCGGTGTCACATTAAACGCGTCGCGCTTTATGTTGGCTAGTTGTGGATACTGAGCGGCAAGGAGGTTAAAGATTTGGCGAGGGATATCGTCCGCGAGCAAAAGATGGAACAGGGTACGGCCCCAGTAATCGCAGGCACTGACATCGAAGCCGTTCTGGACTGAAAAGTGCAACAATTGAGAGAGCAAATCAGGTCTCGAAAACCACTCCCGGTGTAGCACATGAACAAAAGTTTGGCCGGCCGTGTTGCGGTAGTTGACAATGGGGTGGCATTGTTGGATGGCCACGCTGAGATGTTGCGCCGTGACCAAGCCGCGGGCGGCAAGAAAATGCAGGACCGTATTATTGAAATCGTCGCGCGTGCTCAAATCGAACCCCCCGCCAATACCATACTGGATAAGCTGCTGAGTGTCATATGTGAGACCAATGGCGTTGACGAATTTCGAATGGACAATTTCATCGCGCGCAAAGCACAGGCATGACCTCTTCGTGTGCTGTTCCGTCTCGGGGAAACACTGTCCATGTTGCTGAAGCAACTGGTCCAGGTTGAGATAATCGCCGGGCAAAAAGTACGGCCTATTTGGCAGGATCGGGGGTGCATCATCATCGCCGGTCCATTGGGTCTCAGGTCCCATGTCGGAAATGGGGGACAGGCTCTCGCCTCGATGGTTGATGGGTGCTGTGTACCGCTTCACGAGTCGTTTGACGGTTCTGATGTACTCGCCCGGATATTCGGACAAGATACGCTGGAGAGATCCCGAGGTTCCCTGCGTGGAGTTGGACATGAAAGTGGTTTTGCGAAGAAATTTTTCAAAGGGACCGGCGTTATCAAGGTCCATAGGCATCTGAGAAGGCTGTTGCTGTCTATGGCCACGTCCAGACGCAGGGTTTGAAGTGTAAGCCGGAGCATGGCTTGGGCCGGGCTGATTGTATGTCGGTCCGGGAAATTGATTAAATGGAGGGACTTCAAGAGTGGTCGGGCTGGTTCCGGCCTCTCTCTTCAATGTTGCAGGACTTGGGTTAGGGTTGAGCAAGACGGGTTCGGGGGTGACTTGAGGTGGAGGAGTTCCAGAGCTTTTGGTGGAGTGGGATCGCGTGGGTGAGAGGGCGAGCTCATTGAGGCGGCGGCCCATGTCGCTTTCGGTTCGGGGGTGAAGCCATCGCGGCTCCTTGTCCAGAAGACTATTGAGCTTCTTGTTGGCCGACTCTTTTCTGCGACACCGGAATGTCAGCTTGCGCATTCACTACTCGTGTGCGGGAACGAGCCATGGTGGGGGCGGGAATGATTTGAATGGCGCGACAACTTACCCAGGCGCAGATTCGGGGGATTTGGAATGGACGACCTCCATAATCTTGGTCAGAGGTAGAGTGGTGTAGAGGTAGAGGCGCGAGACCTTGCGCTGGGACGAGCTGGTCCAGAGCGGCGGGCGGCCAGTCATGGTGTTGTTGGAGCCGGACGGTGATGCAGATGAATATGGCGGCCTCAGCCCCAAGGGCGAGGTGGCGCCGCCGTTGTTCATTCTGAGAGTAGTTGGCGACGACAGGAAAGAAATATTGTTGTTGTGGGAGCGATCGCAGCGAGTGGGACAATTGACTGGTTGATATTCACAAAGCAATTATCAGCAGGGGACGACCCCTCGGTGACGTTGCGAGCCGGGTGGAAGCGCCATCACGAATGAGAGTGGGCGCAGGGACGCTTTGGTTTATAAAGACGGGAGCCAGGGCGGGAACCAAGTTTTTTTCTTTGTTTTCCCTCCCAGCTGGGAGGTAGGGGGTGGATGCGCCAGGTGAGATGTAAAAAGTGGTGCATTAGGCAAAGCTGGCCGCGGCCTAGGGCCGGTCGCATGGAGGCGGTGGTGGGCACAGCGCGCCGAGCGAGTTGGGTGAATAGTGAGAAACGGAATGGAGCCGGCGTGAAACCATGTCAGACAGAGAGGGGGGCGTGTGCGGGCATAGCAATGACGGACGGTGGTGGTGGACTGCTGTGGTGGTGTACGGCGAGGTACCGTGCTGTAAGCGCTGGGCTTGTACTGTATGCTCCCCCTTGTCTAGTTGTTGGAGTTGGGCCCATGGACTGTCACCAGGGCCTTGCCAGTCGCAGTTCGTAGCGCGACCAACGACGGGAGCGAATGCACCACCCCGTGTCGACCAGATGGACCAGACGGGACAGACGAGCCAGAGGGAGCAGCAGCAACAACAGCGGAAGCTAATGATGCAATAGACGCACTGCTCACACATGCAACCGCAAGGAACACCCGTCTTGACCAACGGCTTGGGCCACTGAGTCCCCCACATCCAATCGACAGCCATCAGGTCTCGGCCGGGCCTGGTCGACAACCGGCCGCATCGCATGGCTGATGCTAAAAATGAAATATGGATTAACTACGTTGTCGCCTCATTTCTCCCGCCGTTTCAACATTGATATTGCTAGGGTTTGTTCATCTTTCAACGCTATGTTCACTGCACTATGTCACTCCCTCCCTCCTCGTGTCATCCGTCAAGGATTGTTTTGGGGGTGGTTTTTTTTTTTTCTGGATCCAGTGCTGCTGCTGCGCCACCCGGAGGCCTGCCTAACAGGTAAGGCTGGCAATTTGCCTAACCAGATACTCGCCTTTCGCAGAGCAAATGATCTCAATGCCGTTTTCCCGTGATGAATAGCCAAGGAAATAGCATCAATAATTCCCATACACTATGTTTGATAGATCGTGGGGAAAAGTCAATCCCGCTTGCCGCAAACCCTTGTCTCGTTGTTGCCACAGACAATAGTTCGGTGGTTGGAAGAACATCGGGCGGAGCCCTCTAAGCGCCCGTCTTGCAGTTTGCATACTCTCCCGGGCAGCGCAGCGCAACGTGTCCGACGACAACAACAACACAGCACCACAATACCTGCATGAGGAAAAAGTAAACAAGACGCGAGATAGTCGAGATGACTCGTATCTCGAGGAAATCAACAGCCACTATCCATCACCAAATCCCATCGATCTGAGCTCTGGGTGGCCTCCAAGCTCTTTCCTCGCCTACCTAGCCCCGCGGGATCTGCCCCGCCGCGGAGGCTGTGCGACCACCACCATGTGGCTGATCCATTGTCAACACGATTGCGCCACGCAAGGCGTCCATCTGGGCTTTCAGTTTGCTCAATTCACGCCCACCATCCCTCCAACCATGATCCATGACCCATGATCATAGCCATCATACACATTTCACCGCATCGCGCATCGCGCATTTGCCAACTCCTCCTCCGTGACCTTGGAGTTGCTCCTTCCCTCCCACGATGCGGCACTAGTCGAATCTGATCCACATTAGCGAGTTGGGGGCCAGAGGCGAAAATCGCCACCGTCCCAACCTCCTCGAGGTGGACACAGACTCGGATCTCACAAGGAGACAACGGGGACAGGGGTTAGCGGATAGCATGATGCTCTGCCAAGCGCCCATCAGACTCTAGGTACGGGCCGCCGCGAGCATATACTATTTCACGCGCGAGTACAGAGTAATTGACCAAGAAAAAGGCCAACTCAGTTCCCAAACGGCCAAGAATGCGACCCGCAGCTTGCCAATTGTCCCCCCCCCCACGGCTGGCACATCCATGTCACACCATGATTGACGAGCCATCTTATCATGATTGGCTGCCCATTTCAGCAGCCACCCGTGACTTTTTCACAAGAAGCCATGGCTATCTAGCTACCCACAAATGACCTGCAAGCTGAAAACTAACAGGCCCAACTAACCCGGACCGGCCACTTCACAAGCGCTCTCAGCCGTGGTCCCGGAACCCAGCATTATGGTTCAGGCGGTTAATAGGCGAAACAAATCCGGCGGTTTGGGCTGTTGGTGCGTGCCCACCCAGCCACGCGCATCGCTGCATCGTTTACCCCGGGGATGAAACACGAGGCCAGCCTCGCTGAGCTGGCCAAGGCGGGCATCGAAAATCAACCTGTTGCCTTAGATCAACACAAGCATGGCCTAAATCAAGATTTTCATGGTATGCTTGAGAGATTCAGCCGCACATGTGATGGGTTGTGGCAATTCAGCCCCGATGTCTCATACTGCCAAAATGCAACACGACGCCACATCCTGAATCATGCAGTTTACGAAACGAGGCTCTCTGAAGCACGTTTCATCCACATCTGCGGGACCCGTTTCATCCGGTCGTTCCAGTGGGCCTCGTGTGTGTTTCTAAAATTTGACACAAACCCCAAAGAACATATCCAATATCTCGGAGCAGCCGAGCGCGAAACTAATACCGGGTTGAGCTGGCATTTAGATGCCCTCGATACTTAAATCTTACCATGGATGGGATGAGATGAATTATGCGACAGCGTCATGACACAGGCTCATATCTGTACATCGTGACTCCTTTGTAGCATAAGTAGCTCCAAATTGTGAACTGGTTGAGAAACGATGGGACTTTTATTGCTCTAGAGACATGTTTTTCCGAACTAACCCAACCCCAAGAAAAAATATGGTTCAGGGTATGTATTCATTGAATGTGGGCACAAAAGAAGAATCGTAACACCAGATGATACTGGTAGAGATGGGGTCTTTCCCCGGTGGCAGTGACGGTTGATATTCCAAAAACATTGTATTTTGCTTGGCCAATAATACCATATCGACCAATCAAGCGTATTGTGATTATATAATTGGGTCAAGGATGAGATTATCTCTCTCGGTTATTGCTGATCACCTGGGATCTGCCATTTCCACAGCCACAGGGTAGTGTTTAGTCGATCATTTGCATGACTGCAACGTTAATAGTCAAACTTTTGGCCCACCATTTCCTCTGTCAGCCTCCAGAGCCTATCCGCCTCGATAGGGCTCGTAGCCCACGGCTTGAGCGTATCAACGTACGGATCCGAAATGCGGCACTCCTGAAGGTATGCGCCGTTGTTCTCCGTGATACTGGGGTCAAAGGCGGCGAATGTTTGCGTGGCGGCGCCGACATCGCCGGGAACCACCTTGAACTCGCTCAACCAGCCTTCCTTGTTGCCCTGCATTCTGTCTATATCCCCTGTGCGAATAATTAGCCAAGGTTGTGTTTAATGGTCGAAGACGACTCACGCAGAGTGGAAAAATCTCCTTCGAGATGGTCACTCAGCCCAGAGGTTATGATGACACCTGGATGCAGACTGTACGCATGGAGACCTTGCTTTCCAAGCTTCTCGGCGAGGGAAATGGCAAAAAGCATGTTTGCAGTCTTGGACTGTCCGTAGCTGACCCATTTATTATACGTTTCTCCATTCTGCACAAGTTAGAATCTGAGAAAAAGGAAAAAAAAAAGAACTCGGTGGTTAGGAAATGAGGTAACTTGCACTAAAGTGAGGATCCGCCCATCTGATGGCGCTCATTCGGTGTCCGTCGCTGGAGACATTGACCACACGAGGCGATTCGGAAGCGAGGATTTTGTCCATTAAGAGATTCGTGAGGAGAAAATGGCCAATGTGGTTGGTGGCAAGCTGCGTCTCAAACCCGTCGGGTGTAAGTGAGAACGGGACAGCCATGACTCCGGCGCAGTTGACAAGCACGTCAATCTTGGACACGTCGTTCCAGGAGATGACTTGAGCGGCCGCTTTGCGCACTGATTCCAGAGATCCCAAGTCCACGACGAGGTTGCGCATCTGGACGCCAGGGTGCTTGGAAGCGACGGCGTCAGCGGTTTGTTGGAGCTTGGTCAAGTTGCGGCCTGCGAGGATGAGAAGGGCGGGCGATGCGGCGGCGACAGCTTGGACGAAGTGGTGTCCGATACTGTTGGTCGTGACGCCAGTGGTGAGAATTGTTTTGCCCTTGATGATTTCGGCGTAGTCAGAGACGAGCTCCTGCGCCGTGGTGGTTTCATTGTACTTGGACATGATGAAGGCTTGTGGTGAAGGTCACAGAGGGATCGTTGTTTGCTGTCGAGGGCTTGCTTGATACGGGAGATGCAAAGAAGGGACATCCATTTTCCTTTATACTTTTCAAGGAATTCTTTAATCATACAGGGGTTTTCACAATTATTCGTGCATCTTTCTTGAGATTAATCCTGATGGAAGATGGCGGTTCAACTCCAGGCCGAATGTGTAATAGTCAGCAAACTGGCTGGCGTCAGCCAGAGCCGCCGGTGGGGCTCAGGGGCGGTTTCGCAACGTCGATCTTCGGAGATAGCAGAGATGGCGTCTGCGCTAGGGAGCAGCCATGGTGGATGCTGCTGAATAATGATGGTAGATCTCTGTTATCACCGAAAAAACTTGGGGTTGCGAATTGCGGGGAATGGGGTGAGTAAAGCGATGACACTAATAACCGCCATCCCGCTATGTTGCTAACAGATCGATCATTACCTTTCAGAGGGGACTTCCCGAATGGATTATTAATTACAGTTAGATATAATGGCCGCTGAAATTTTATTTCCGGTATTTCTTAGATCCTTGTAGGAACATGAGATTGGCCGCGGTAGACTTGTGGAAGAGCACTGAGGGAGGGTTGGGATTGTGATTAAACAACTCCCATGATCCTATACTCGCGCAGATACGGCGGGATTGAGAATAATGATATTTATAAAGCTTTCTGATTAAAACAAGGTGCAAAGATCTACCGATAGGAGTCCATTCTCGTAAGTGCTGCTTCGTAGATTAACAGCGCAGTTGGACCGGCATCAACTAGCCACTGGTCGGGTTTGGCACGATGACGGTGTGGCTTCTCCAAGCAGTTGTTGCTTCAGCATGTTCTACAGCCGCATAGACCTCATCAAGGGTAAATTCCTTGACTTCTATGCCGCTGTTAGGCCCAAGGTTAAGGTGGCCATCTTCAACCATGCGAATAACACGCTCCATCGACTGACGGGTACACATCCAAGAACCTGCCACCTTCAACTTCCTAAACACAATTGAAATGTAAGGCACAGTCACGTCTCCAAACGCCCCGCCGCTAAGCACGATGCAGCCTCCTCTTTTGACTGCTCGTTCTGCCGCCGGAAGGAAAGGCGCGCCATTTACACCGCCGGGGGACCAATCATTGTAAACGTCAGCACCTGCGCCATCGGGCGTAGCAGCGAGGATAGCAGCGGTATCTTTATCGCCCTCTCCAGTCATGAGAACCGTTTTAAGACGCGGGCTGCTCAGCTTGCGCTCCAGATCCGCCAGTTGCTCCGAATGGCGTCCAAGTGCCACGACGTTGGCACCCACAGCGAGGGCGAGTTCAACGGCGCTCCCACCAAATGAGCCACCAGACGGTCCGATGACAATGGTATCAGAAACCTTGATTTTCCCAGCCTCGAAAATGGCTCCAGCTGCCGTGGAAAGGGTCGCAACGGAGATGAGATGGTTGATGCTAATGCCCTGCTCCCTGATGCGGGCTTCGTTGATGGGGTATACGTTTTCCAGCGGAACTCGTTGGTATTGCTGGAACGAGCCATCCCGATAGTCGCCTTGGGCCAGTCGATCGGTTCTTGGTCCCGGGATCCCCTTGACGTGGCCAAGCATGAGAAATATGTCAGGGTCATCGCGGCCAAACAACACCGTGTCCACGTAGACCAGATCTCCCTCTTCCAAAGCAACGGAACCGGTGCCAAGTTTGTAAACACGTCCCAGTGCTTTTGGATTGGGTACGAGCGGCGGTTCCATCAAGGGAGCCGGAATTGTCCCCTCGTAAAAGGTTCTGATATATCGTGGCAGAGGTGCCGCAATGACCTTGACCACAACGCTGCCCGGAATTGCCTCGGGAATCGGCTAGCCATCTTTTACTGCCAATGGCCCCGAATCGTATTTTGATAGTATTTTCATTCGACAAACAATAGCGCCTTTTATTTTCTATTCGACAGAGATCCCTTTTTATTTTCCCGTATTTCATCCCTTGTCATAGTTATCGTAACACCCTTCTAGTATATTGGCTTAAATTTTTAAACTAACGATTGTACTGAGGAGATATTATCTTATCTATGAATCTTTGTTCAAATGGACTCTTTTGGTGATATGGTATTAAAAGTAGTTACAATAGCCTTTCTTGTTATATAATAAATCTAGTGTTATTATTGTAGTATTATTTCTTTAATAATCGATATTTTCAGAGAATTAAATTAATCTTAAACTTTTAGTTAAGGTTATTAGATCTTATATTGACTTAATACTCTAGATAATCAGTGTAGTATTATTAGTTAGCTACTGTGTAATTGAGTAGTTTAGCCTGTATTCTTCGGTCCTTTGTAAGATATTAGTTATATCCTAATTAATAGGTATTACTATTGAAATAGCTTGCTTGTATCAGGTAGCCGATCTGTTATCAGGTAGGCTATCACCCTCATATATAACACATTGTTGCATCGGCATCTTCTTTGACTACGTGTGTATGTATGTATGTCAGTTTTACAGCGTGCGTGTGTGCGTGTGTGCGTGCATGTATGTATGTTTGAATACACAAGCCTTGAAGAAGGCCATTGTATTATTTTATTATATTAGAATATAACATTTGAAGAGTTTTCTTGTTGCTTTACCTTCAGGCTCCAGCGACCGTTGTAGTCACTGTACCATTGTATAGAAAAGCATATATCTAGGCTACCTGCTCCAAGGTTCCGACCTTATTGAGCTCCTGTTCCCTTCTCAGGAACGGACTAGAACCTCATTGACCTCAAACTGCCAATGGCTTTCCATACTCCTCTAGGACTACGGCACGCTGATTTTCGAGATTTGGCATATTGGTGACTCGTTGAAGGACACCAGATGGAATAAAAAAAAAGCCCCAAAAGGAACAA
This sequence comes from Calonectria pseudoreteaudii, assembly GCA_001879505.1. Lineage (NCBI taxonomy): Eukaryota > Fungi > Ascomycota > Sordariomycetes > Hypocreales > Nectriaceae > Calonectria > Calonectria pseudoreteaudii. The sequence goes on from KV875233.1 coordinate 1,360,477, forward strand.
TGGCAAATACCCAGTAATGTGGTGGATGAGATGAGCAAAGTGAGGAACAAATTTGCTGTCAATATATACCTACCCGTGGTATCAATATGTAGTCCAACATTCACAATTGAATGGTATCTACAATCTTCAAAGTCCGCCGTGGAGCGGAATTGCTTCAAATTGTATCCGAAGCGGCAAGGGTTGTCCTATTCAATACGCCTCAGCCTCTGCCAAGCATGTTAGGAGCTGAGAGAGAAATTTACCATTCCGTTAAAGGCCTTCTCAAAATGAAAATGCTTATTAATTTGGCACATTCGATTTTGTCATCCCTTGATAATTGAATCAGTCCATGGGTGTTTGATAAGCATAAACTCCGCACTTTGAGCGGACTTGTCTGTATCGTCATAGGGGACGAAGAGTTTTTGTGGGCGAAACTTCTTTGGGTATAACCAGGTATAACGCTAATGCAGACTGCTTACAATGGCCAGCGAATTTGAGCAGTTGCGCATCTTCTGTGTGCAATAATTGATTGACTGATGCAATCCTTCGGTTTCGGTTTCGGTTTCGACTCTGGGTTCAATGTCTCCTTGTTAACAAGACGCTTTGGTGTAAGGTAAAAGGAAAATAAGAAAAGGATTCTAGGTTCACTAAATTGCATTTAGGTGCTTTTGAAGCAGATCGTTCTGGGAAGTATGTCTGACTAGCCTGACCAGCCTGACTACCTGTCCAACCTTGTGGCATTGGGATACATTAGTGTGAGATAACGAGAGCGACAACGCCCACAAATATGAAAGTATAAGAGAAAAGGATGCTTTTGTGTTTTTGATCGAAGTCCTATGGGAGAAGAGAAAAGTCTAAATAGTGCCCCAATCGTACTTCGCTCTAAGCAAGGCCCGGTTCTACATAGAGGACGTTCTCGTAGCCTCAATTCATCAAGCGCTTCAATTTGCCTTCCAAGGTATTCCAATCTTCCTCGCTATAATGTCCTGCCCCAATATCGTAGAGGACATCTAAAGCCTTGATATTCTCACCCAGAGCAACCTGAATAAATTTTCGACAAATCTCCAAGCTATTTTGTTCGTGCAACGCAGCAATCCATATTGCCTCTGCGATATGCGATTTCTCCGTGAATTGCCAGTCGCCTTGTTGCTCAAGGGCTTTGCCTAATTCCGTATTGTAGTGTGCCCGGTATCGTTCCAATGTCTCCGGAGAATCCTCTGATTCAGTCATGGTTGGCCAGCCGTACATTAGAGGATCCCAATCTCGCGTGATCCATCCTGGAAATCTAGCATATCCCACAAATCGTGGCATTGTCTGGGCGAGGTCCCAGTCAATGAGCCCGGTAATGTTACCTTGATCATCTACCAGGATATTCTGTGAGTCGAAATCGGGTGGACACAAAACGAAATCAGGCGTAGAGATCGGTAAGATGTCTATAATAGTTTTTAATACCTTTGCCTTTGACTTATTCCATACATTTTCGTTAGAGCTTGTTTTTGAGTGTTTCTGAAGAAATGCGAAAGTAGAGTCAAATGGACCTGAGGTCACAACCTGAAGCATGTCATCTTCATCTTCGTGCCAATCATAAACAGGGCCAATAACAGTCGAGCCGGATGCATCTACCATAATTGACCCAATCTTATCGAAGGTCAGGCAGGAGAACTGGGCCATGGTACGTGATAAGCCCGTGAGAATCCTCAAGCGCAACTCTTCTTGCGGCAAGGTGCCTGAGCTACCAAACCAAACATCAGACACCGGTGTTCCGGGTATAAAGCTCATGCATAAGTATGGCGCACCAATCTCGTTGTTGGTAGTCGTATCCAGGGCGTATATCTCTGGAACCGGAATTGTCGTTTTGCTCCGAATGAGACGTATTGTGGCAGCTTGTGATTCCATGGCCTGTGCTGCGGTTGGCGTTATTCCGGAGCCCCATCCCGTAGCAGGAACTCGGATCACAAGTTTTATATTGCCAAATGCAATAATGTGAGTGATGTTGTAGGAGCCGCTGATCCGTGCAATAAGCTTGCCATCGGAATTCGATATATGCAAGCATCGATTCGCGATGTTAGAAGCGAGAAGAATGAGGGACTCTGCCGCGATAGCAACAAGGGGACCAAAGGTTTCGGGGTCTGGATCATCCATAACGAGAAGTGTTTTATTGATGATGTTCGTGTTATACTGGAAGTGAGGGGGTAATTTGAATCAGACCTCAGCTAAAAAAGGTACTAAGGTGGCCGAGGCTGCAGTCGTCTTTCGTTATCAGCTACCTAACGTAGACCCACTTGAACCAGCGTGATATTTTCCCCTCCACTGTGCGGAGCCTCCGTCGAGGTACTACGCTGAATTCGTAGCGATTAAGACAGTAAGAAAATTTTGGTACTTCATTTTCTACCTAATCTAGCTTTGTGACAGAAGCCCCAACAATCTTGACTTGTACAAAGGGCTACATAAAATTACTCACAGCCTGACGTGCTTTGCGGTGCACGCCGCCGCCGCTGCTGGGCCCGTTGATCGAGGCTGTCCTGAGTAGTCGGTTGAAGCCCTCGTCGCCTCTGCGTTTGACGGTTTTGTCGGGTGCGGCAGGTCCCTGTTGCCCCCACTAGCCGGTCTCGAAAGACGATGAATAACGCAGGCGACGAGAAGAGGTTGTCAAGCAAGACATGATAAGTGGCTGGCAGTAACAGATTTACTAGGGCAACAACCACGCTTTGTGTCGGGTTGAGTGAAGCCGGACGTGAGATAACCTCGTCAACAACATTAGTGCCTGGTACATAGTGTGCTGTAGACGCTGCCTGGATGACTTGGGACCATTTTTTGACCTTCTCGAAGTTCTTATTTATGTCCTCTTATTGTTTACGGCAGGCCTCTTCATTGTAAATGGGAATGCGGCGACTAAGTAGGTGTAATCGATCAAAAGTTATATATTTGACTATCCGATAGCCCGGGAGATGACTCCCGGGCTATAGCACTATACCCGTTGCCTCAATTGAGGTGAGATTGATAGATGCAATCGACTTTTTCGGCATTTGGAATCATAGTGCTTATTTCATGACGCTGCCTGGGGCAAAAAGTAGCTTATTAAGTATATTGAGCGACTAGGTAGTTGCAAATTGACCTTTTCGTAACGAATTCTAGACGGCGATGTAAATTGGCTTCGGGCCCTCTCCAAAGAACTTCACGTCTCATCAAGAAAGCTCCATCCCATCTGTTCTGACCGCTGCCATCGCATTGCAATTCCTTTTACAGTAGTCTCATTTTTACATCCGCTTAGAACTCTGCATTGATTTCATTAATAAGATGGTCCAACAAAGCACGTCCGGAATTCTAGCAAATGTGTAGCAAAGAATATCAGGAAATCAGTAAAGAGCTTTTCGAAAAACGAGCCAGGCACGTGAAGATTCCGTGTTTCGAAAGTAAGACAAAGGTCAAGCAAGGAGTCCCTTGCGAAAAGTTGTTTGCGTACGTGATATGCACATTGATGCGCGGTCTCGAGGCTGAAGTCGTAGGGGGAAATGATGTGAGAAATAAACCAGAATGAACTTTGCACGCTCTGAATGGCTCTTCCTTTCTCAATATGGCCTTTAACCATCATCATGTGGCGTCACACAGCGGTCCATTTAGAATCCCTTCTCTCACGTTAGCCGTTCCCGCTCGGTGCGACTTCCACTAGTTTGGTACGAGAAATTAAAGACAAACGAGGGCGTTAGATCAGCAGGGTACCTGGAGATACAACGTTACGCAACGCCATACCGAGGAACACATCGAAGCACACCGAGGCCCCCCCTCATCTTCCCCGCCCAACAGAAAATGTATCATGTCCATGGCCGTATCTCCGAGCCTACGAGTACAACTCTCGGGCCGGGGTGTACTAATAGAATGAGGAATCAGGGCACCCTCCAACCCCTGCCTTGGCTCGTCTGCTCATGATTGGATTGTGACGGGTGTTTTCCGTGGCCAGCTGCAAACGAGCAGGGATCAAGCTGTGTGCACCGACTGCTTGGTTCAGACATGCCAAGCTCAGCATCGGCAATGCGGTGTCTGCGCGATCTCATGAACGCATTATCAGATCCATTAATCCACGCAAAAGCGGGCGGCTGGTGAGGCCATTTTTTGGAGGGGGTGACAGAGGACCTTGTTGGCAGAGGGGGTGGCCCGAACTGATGAGGCTTGCTGAGAAGCGCCCGTTAGAGACAACCTGCCGATCAAGGGATTTTCTCCGCCATTATTTTTTTTTTTTAATCCCAGAGCAAGTAAGCATATTACACGACCCGGGGATGTTGTTGGTACCCCCACGGGGCATTGGTTTGGGCGGGCTCCCAGTCATTCACATCCAACGTCAGGGCGAACCAGGTTGTCGAAAGGAGGCGAAAACTCGAAGATACAGCACAGCTGATACGAGAGGGCGCGAGCGCGTCTTACTAGATTGCGTGTATGCCTCCAAGATACGATGATGCGAGGAAGAATTTTTGCGTGAGGGGCAAGGTGAGGAGCTTGTGTGGGTGGTAACGAGCAGCCCGCCTTGGATATTCTGCTTCGGCCGCCTCACACACGAAATGCTACCCACCAGACAATACTATGAATCGGAATAACACTGATGTGACAGCTTACAAGAGGAGGGGGGGGGGGGTCAAATCAGCCCCTCCCCCGCATCCCGCTTCCGCCACTGCCCTCGCCCGGAGTTGACGTCCGCCAAGGCTAGCGTAGGTACGCCGGAATAGGTAACGGCCGAAGGATTCCTAATAACAAAAGAAGTCGACACCAAAAGCATGGATTGCCAGATTCGCTCTTTTTTCTTTCTCTTCGTCATCCGCCAGTCCTAATTGTAAGGCTGTCGAGAAAACACATTCTAGGCCCATACCCTCTCACCGCAAAAGATCTACGCGGCAGAATTTCCGTCCTTCTAAGCACAAGCTCACGTTGTCAAATACAGTCCGTTAGGTCGCATCCAAACACCATCTCGACGTGTGATTTCTTTTGTCCTGAGCCAGTCGGGCTCCAACCATGTAAAGCAGAAAAACAAATGAAGGTGGCTTTCTCACCCCCCCTCCCCCCGCCCGCTGCAAATTCGTTGGGTGCCCCTTGCCAAACACAGTCACAATTGCGACTCATCTTTACAGGGCTGGACTTCTGGAAGCGGAACAAATCTAGAATTTGTCTATACCGCGATACCAAACAGGTCACGTCAGCTTGCGCATGATTGTGAAACCGAAAAAAAAATGCAACGGGCTCAAACGGGTGTGTCTAATGCTAAAAAATGTTTCGTCCTGTCTTCCCATCGCCCACCCAGAAGCCAACAGCGACCCTCCCCCGATCAACCCCCGCCTCCCTTCAGCGCTTTGCTCTGTTCCTCAATCATCCTTTTCATGCGCTCCTTTGACGCAGCAGTCGACAGAGGGGCTTGAAACCCAACCGGCGGCCGATAGTGTGGGTCGTCGCGCTCCGCCAGAAACTTGCGGAGTGTGAAAGTGGGGGTGGTGGCCCCGTCTCCGTGGTTGTGACCCGGGCTATCGCAAGAACAAAAATATTAGAGAGGGCCCCAAAGCCAGCGCAAATGACAAAGTAAAAAGAAACCAAGGATTCTTACGTTTGAGGGCCCGATCCTTGGAACGTGTGCGTAGACATGATATCGAATAGTAGTTGCAGCTGGGCTTGGAGAGAGGCGGGGTATGATAGGGTCGACTATGCGGAGAGAGAGAACAGGAGGGAGATGACGCTGGGTAGCGAGGCCATCGAATTCATGAAAGTGCTTTTCTTTTGGACCAGTAACTATGCGGTTGAAGATCGAGCTATGCACGCAATTTTTTTTCCCTCGAGGTGACTTGTGCTTAGTTTTTATACTACCCTCCAACATGACGAGGAAGGCCAGCAGCTTACATACTCACTGCCTGCCAACGGCTCGCAAACCCCCAGACCACGGCGTGTTGATATTAACACACCTTTGTTAAAGGGCCACAATCGCAAATCAATTCGTTGCCGCATGGGCCAATCGTGGAGACATCCGAGCATGCCGTCCGGCCCTTGAAAGTTAACTTTTTGCACTTTTTTGTCATATGGGCGAGCCCTTTCCGTCGTCGTGCTCCGGGTCGTGGTCCCCGACTGTCCAGTCAACTACCGCGTCCGAATCAGCTCGCTTGCCAACAGGAGCCGCCGAATCAGGATCCCTAGGACAGCAATCACTTGCAGGGACGATAGCAGGGGCCGGGGGGCCAAGACATCGAGGCCACGCTGGCGAGCAAATGAACACCCCAAGGGGGGGGGGGGGGGGGGGGGCCGGGGGGGGGGGGGGGGGGGAGGGCCCGGAGGCTGCGCCGCCCAACGGCCCCCCGGCGCGGGCCAAGGTGTAGGTGCGGCCACGAAGCGGCCAGCCGCATGCCACCGAAACGAGAAAGCGCGCGATCAGGCACTGCACACCATCTTTGGCCTCGCATAGCGTCTCACGCACACGCGACGCCGGCCGCGACGGGGCTCGCCCCCGGGATGCTTCCAGCGAATTCTTCAGTGGCAGGTTCGCGGCTGGGCGGGCGAGATTTGGTCCCCGGCGTCAAGGGGGGGAAGGGGGGGAGGGGGGTTGTTTCTGTTCTGCCCAACGAGGTGCCACGCGTGATGTGCGTCGGCTGGGCCAGATTCTGCTTACGCGCACGCCGCGTCTTCGACACCCCATGCAAAATACACTTCGTCACAAAGGGCGGGAAGCGGAAGAAGAAAAAATTTTCACCTTCACCGGTCCACGTTATGTTGAAAGCGGACAGTGAGCGTGCAGGGGGAGGAGGAGGGAGGAGGGGGGGGGAGGGCGCCATGTTAGAACCCAACGTTGGGCTCTATTGAATCTGTCATAGATGGGCGCAAATGACTCTGCAGCATGGCTTGCATTGTGGCTCGATTTGGTGGCTTTTCTCTCCCACGCGACGTGTGGACGTTAGAATATACAGTCTATTATTAGCTGACTGCCTTGTGGCTTTCCTCCCGAGACTGCCGGAGCGGCCGTGGTTTAGATATGGAGGGCTTACGAGTGTGTGCCACGAATAGCTCAAGCCCTTTTTTCAACTGCGTACTCGGGACAGATATCAAAAAGAAAAGAAAGATACAAAAAAAAAAGGCAACCTTGGCGCTAATGTATGGTGGATTCGGCGAGTGGTTTTTTTTTTTTTGGAGGGAGTTTTCTTTGTGTCAGACCGAACAATGTGCTGCAGGTTTTTTTTTATACTGGGATATTAGAGATCTTACAGTGGCCGGTTGTGGCCGGTTCCTCTCGAGCTGACAATGGTCGAGGGGGAGAGCTTTTATGCGAGTGCTGGTTCATGGCAGTGTTGGATGAGAGACACCTCCCGACAGTCATGTGAGATGATCCCAACGGCCGGGTACCACCACATTATAGTTGGGCAAATTATAACAATAGACTGAAATCCTCGTGGCATTGAAGGGAGCATGTCTTTGCAACACTCTCATTCGGTGTCGGACATGACCGAGGTTGAAATGTTGGCCCTGGGCGTGAATGGGATAGTCTCGCGAGTGACTCATCGTGCTAACCGACAAGATCTGATATCAAATAGGCGATAATTGATCCAGATTAGACTTCAAAGGGATTGCCAAATTGGGACGCTCTTGTCAAGTCGATTGGCGAGCAGTTTAGCGCGACGGGTCGTGGAGTGGGGATCGCAGGCAGATCCCTGGGAATGGTTCACAATGGGCCATGAGACAATTGTGGGATCCAGTGATTGCAAATTAATGCAGATGCGCCTTTCTATTGGAAAGCCTAAGAAAATGCCCCAGCGACGCCATGATCTCCGACGGCAGATGCGCCAAGCCGTCCATGCCCATGCCCATGCCCATGTCCATGCTCTCTGTGCAGTCATAAAATCTTTACCTGTATAACCTGTCAAGACGGTTAGATCGAGTGCTTTTACCAAAACAAAACAAAAAACAAAGCCCCTCCGAGAAAAGAGAACATACCCATTTCATATATAAAAAGCGACGGCATTCCGCTGCCATAGAGTCACACTGAGGCGGATCGCAGCTGAGCATCGATAACATTCAGTATCTCCTCCATGCGTCGAAGGTCTCCCTCTGACGCGACAGCCTGTGGCTGTGCATGCCCTGGGGGAGCACGAAGGTATCGGTCGGGGTGGCCCTCGGGGAAGCTGCTGTGGGGTGCAAGAAACCGGTTGAGGCTGTATTGGGGCTCAAAGGGGACAGGCAGGGTAATGCGAGGAGAATGATTGGCGGGAGAGTTGGGGTTGGGTTCAGGGTCTTGTGCAGCGAGGATCGAGCCATGTTGCGGTCTAGAAAGGGGGCAAACGGAAACCCACCGTATTAGTCTTACACGAAACAAGGAACAAGCTAAAAATGCATGGGGACAAATGGCAATAGTTTTAGCGGCGGCATGAAGTTCATTTAGTGCACATGTGTATTAAACGCGGTGCTCTAGTCCATCCCTCGCCAGAACAATCATCAAATGACATGATTGGGACATGAATGAAAGTTCGCACCCAAGAGAATTGGCTCCGGCGGGAGTGCCAGTGAGAGGTTTAGCATCAGCCATGCTGTCGCAATAGAGCACAGGATCGCGATGATTGGTTATATTTTAGGGAGGATGGATGGCCCTTTCTTTTACGGGTGATCTTCGAAATAAAAGCTGGTGGAGGCGGCGGGCCGGCGCTAGGGACGGAAATAACGTGCGTTGCGGTTGAAGCCGAGAATATCGCTAATCTGGCAGGGCTGTTAGCGGATGAAGAGATGCCCCAGGAGGGAACGTGATGGGAGAGGGGTTGGAACCTGACCTGTTGGATCCCAGGAGGAGGGGTTGAGCACAGGGGCCGGAACGAAGGTGAGCCAGTGAGCTGGGGGTTGCATCACACTGGGCTGGTCCCGACTGGACGGCCGTGACAGGATTCTGTGCATGAACAACACCACCTCGAGATGGTGATGGGGGAAGGGCAAAAGCTAGGCCAGGAGGGATCTTCCAAACGATGGATAGGAAATGGGGTTCGATCGTGCTGAGACGAACTCAAGATGGAAATCGAGTAAATGGGGTGGGAAGCAGGTTTTTTAAAGGGAAACGGGACGAGGACGAGCAAGGGGATGGGAGTAAGGTGTGGGGCAGGCGCAGGCGTCGAGACAGTCACAGGCGTCGGGGCCGTTGCGAGAGCAGCGGCGTCGTGACGGTGGAAGCAGACATGGTTGAGGACTCGGTGCCCTCTCCTTGGCGGAATGAGACTCGGGGGGACAGCCGTGACATGGGAGCAGGGCTGGAGGCGTGTGTGGCCGCAGAGGCGGGACGCCGGCTCAGCTAAGGTGGAGGAAAAGATGGCATACTGGTATATCCAGGCGTGTCGATACAAGGTAAAAACATGGGGAGGGACTTCGCATGTCGCCCTCCACCAGAACCCGGGTGCGAGGAACATGGCTCCCCGGCGCCGCTCGTACCACAAGGATCTGAGGAGGGGTCTAACAACCGAACGACAGGACGCCTAAGCGCGAGTGGTGAGCGTGGGGGGGAGTGAGGTTACGACTCGAAGAAACAGATCGGCATCCCGACAACCCGATTTTGCTTGTGGCGCTCTACGTTGTGGTTGGAGGTGCGGTACCCAAACTCCGCTAAAGGAAAACGATGCTGGGGGGGATCAGAGGCGATTGGATGCTTCGCCTGTCAAAGTCGGCGTGTCGGTGCTGGGGGAAGCGACCTCACGGCCCGTTCGGGGAAATTTCAGGTAAAGGAGACGCAACGGACATTCAACTCCGGGTTTGTACAACCTTTTCCTCCGCGAAATACCGATCGCGGCGCCAGATCAAGTGATTTGGCGGCATGACCATGCAACAGGATGGCTCAAATGTTTCGACAGCACGCGCTTGTCAGCCTCCTTAGCGGCTTGATGACGACAGCGCATCTCACACAGCGAGTGGGCCGCGGGGTCTAGACTCGCCGGGTGCCGCAAACACATATAAGAAAAAAAAAACTAAGCCTTGGCACCTTTCCCCAACGCCGGCTGTAAATTTATGTTTGGGGAGATTGTTCAATTTTTTTTTTTACTGTCCTGCCACATTCGCTGGGTTTGATTGGCCGATGGGCAAGCTTATCCCGGGGTCGACATGGCGCACTCAACCGTTTCTATCCACAAGGCAACCAAGCCTAACTCTGTCTGACACGGCGCCGGCTCACAAGGCAGAACGTGGCATCAAGGGTGGCGAATGTCGATCGCTTGAGATCCAAAAAATCTAGGTGATGCAATGTGATTCTTTTCGTCAAGTCTGAGCTATTTTCTCCGTGTGTTTTGCAGCGACAGGGGGGCAGCTACGAGACAGGAGGCAAGACATGCACCGTGTAAAGTGTACGGCTCCCTCACGCGCGTGTGCTGTCGCGTTGCCATGAGGTGTGGCCCTGAGGTGTCATGACGCCGATTGGCTCCGCCAGGGCATCATGTCTCGCCGACTGCGCGGACGCCATGAATTACTCGGACATCCGGGTTCGAGTATGGCATGATCCGAGAATGATGCAGGTTCGGTGCCAGCCCAGAAAAATATCCCATCCCTACACCCTGCCCATTGGCGATGCGATCGTAGGTCGAAGCCGAGACTACTTAGCTCGGAGCTGCTGCAGGGTCCCCCTCAGTGCCCTGCGTGATGTCATTCCTTGTCAGGAGCAATCCTCCGCAAAGGGTCCACAAGCTGGATGCGGGGCTAGGAAGGCCCCCAGAACTGCATGATGGGCCCTTCTGGACTATTGAACTGTGACGTCGCCGCTAGCTTCTTCATTTATCACACCTTATCGGCATGGTTTTTTGCATCCTCTTTTTCCTCGTCCTTATTCCAGTTCCCGTCCCATGGGCCCCCCCAATGACGTCGAGGCCCAGTTTGCGCTCCTTTGCGTCTCACTCCGCTTTCGTGTTCCTCGCACCCATGCTTATTTCGCCGGAGCAATCCTTTTAAGGCAAGGTCCCTCGTTGGCCTTCGTTCCCTTGCCAAACCTGATGGACCTCTCTAATCGGATCAAAGTGCAAGTGTTGCTTGCGAGAGTAAAAGGACTTTGGCACACGCCCCCCGAGAGGTAGGATTCTCTGCCAGCACGTGGACCACCGACGTCAATATCGTTTGATGATCGCCGTGGTCATTGTTGCTGCTGCCGACGAAGGCCCGCTCCAACTAATCTTTAGCCCATATCCACGGAAAGTTCGTCTCCAAACCTAGAGCACGAAGACCTCCCATTTTTGCTTTTTATTGTTCATTTCAGGTGTTTGGTTTCACTTCTGGTCCTTGTTCCGTTTTTCCTTCTTTTTTCTCCGCCATTTTCCCGTCTGTTTTTCAGCCAATTGGCAGCAATGATAATGTCGTTCGCCGATGCGCTGTCAGCCTCACCACTCGCATAACGCCAAACTGTGACGCTCTAGCTCAGGTGGCCGTTGGGATCGGCAGGACGAGACAACGAGTGAATTATTATGCCTGACTGTGGCAAACAGAAAGAGGCTAGTAAAATATGTTATTATTAGTGAGTTGTTTTTTTCCTTCTTCTCTCTTTGCGCTTACTTTGATGGTTCAAGCAAGGTGCGAAGTTGTGCTGCCGAGCGGCATGACGAAGGGTCTGACGACAAATAACGTATGCTACCCTGAGCCAACCAACAGAATTGACTCCAAGTCAGTCAGACAGCCAATGGGGTCGAATACCCCCACGTCTTTAATAATTTTGACGTGATGGGCTCATTGTGTTCAAGATTCGTTGTGTCGTCATTCTTGCTGGAGTGTGTTGCGCCGGATACAGCAAAGCGGTTGAATAGCCTATTAGAGATGGCCAGGAGTGACGAGACTTGCCAACTCCTCACTGCAATCTTTGCCCCGCTTCTCGCCTCACACCGTTCTTGCATGCCCAAAAAGAAAATGACTACAGGTGGAGAAAACGAACGAAAAAAACGGTCGATTCGTTTTTTAAATTCCCTTTCTTCTTGTGTTTGCGCAGAGAAATCACATTAATAATTGTGCAACCGATATAAGGAATGCATCGCATTTTGACCGTGTTCGGCTAGGCTGACTTGATGTATTCATGGGGCAGTGCAGCCCAACGTGCGCCAGGCTGATAAGACGAGCATGATCGCACCAAGCCAAAAATTGATGGCCGATGAATCATCTTAATTTCCCATGAAACCGTGAACTAACTTGAATACGATAATACTCTGGCAGAGCATTGCATCGTGCTGCGTGCACGCGTGCAACGTGGGCAGAGGCCCAAGGCAGCAACTAGGTTCGAGTCACCGCATCCCCGCACAGGCGTCAAAAAAGCAACAACTAGGGCAACTAACAGCCATTAGCTTATCAGCCACTAGGCTAGCGGGAGGCATGATGTGGCTTGGATGCAGATAGTCAGCCACTTGTCGGCCTCTGATGGCTCAACTCAGTGTAAGTGTGACTTTATGTTTCACCAATCATGGATGAGGGGTCGCATGTTTGCCTGCCTGAGGTACCGCTCATCGCAGGTACCCGACCGACCACAGCTGCCTGCCTGGATACAAAGTCGGTGATGCGGCTCTCCTTCTCCAACCTCAAACACATTTAATTCCAGCAGCTACGCCGACAATCATACTCTGTCTGCATCTTACTCCTCTCCTCTCTCTCTCTCCGACTTTGCCTCCGCACCCAACGCCGGTCCTCGGTTGGCTGCAGACCTTGGGCACCCTCTCCGCACTCAATGATGGATTCCGTCGACTCTGCCCAGTTCCCCAGGTTTCAGCTGCCAGTTCTGGCCGCCCAGGATCTCTTTGCACTTCCGCCGCCCAGTGTCAAACCCGTCCCGATGGGTTCGACCGTCAAGTTTAATATCCCGCTCCGCTGTCGGGAGTTCTCCCCGTTCGCTCGGCTTCCTGCCGAGATTCGGCATCAGATCTGGGAGAACACTCTTGCTACTCCGGGCATGCACTTCCTAAAAATCCAGTCTGATGATAAAAGCAGTTCCGGAAAGTGGTGGACCAAGAGCTTTGGTCCTCCCCATGCTTCCTCGGACAGTTCAGATGATGAAAAGGACCTGGATCCCCTCACTATTGAGATGCAGCGTGAAACCCGCTTCTCATCATCCGTGTCTGCGAATCTGTCGCCTCTCTATCCGACCCCGCAAGCTGATGTTTCGTACCACACCACGCTTAACCAGGAACTTACCAAGTTTTCTGTTACGTGCAACGAATCAGCAGCCGTAGTGAAGCGGTTGCTTTCTCGGCCGGCCACGCTCAAACTGGACGGTGGTCGAATGATTAGCCTGGACATCTCCTCTGACATCATTTACCTGGAATACGTCCCTCCAGATGTTTTTGAGGATAACTTCCGTTTCACAAAGTCTCTTGAATGTGCAGGGTTGGACAAGATCCGAAATGTCGCTGTTCGCTTCTGCCACAAGTGGCACGAGAAGCATTCGCCCAATCGCTGTTCGGTTTGCGGACAAATTCACAATTCTTCTGATAAGATCGCCTACCCAAACCACCTCTACCAGTTTCTTGCTCAGTACCTACCCAACCTCGAGCAATTTTACTTTGTCGACTACTTCATTCTTCGAAAGAATGAATGCAAAGCAGGTGAAAATTTGGCAAATGGTTAGTTAGATCCGTACATGGCATATTGCACGGAAGAATACTAACGAACCAGCAGCCAAACCACCTGTGGCCAAATTTGAGGGCGGGAATCGCACGTACTACGAAGTTGATGATCAGAGTTGGACCGTCAAATCTAACGTTTTTGATACCATGTCCTGGCTCCAAGACCGGTTTGTTCGATACGCAAAGGAGAGCAAAATGAGCAACCACAAGCGACCTGGTCAAGTCAAATTCGGCGTTTTGGCTTGCGAATGGACCGTCGTGCAGGATACTGGAGTCAAGAAGACGCAATTGACGCCGACGAAAAAAGGACGCAACAAACGAGCTTTCAGTGAGGACCATGGCACGTGGCGAAGCCGCCGCTCTTCCCCCCAGATTATGCCTGCTACCATGACAGATCCTGCCCCGGCCGAACTGGAGGGAGCGTTTTCTTTTGTCTTTGGCGTTTCGGGGAAAAATCAATTTGAGTTTACCTTTTCAGTTCCGCAAGAATAGGCGGCGCAAAGTTCTGGATTTCTGATCGGAGTTTGGGTTTGGTTTCCTAATTATTGTACAACATGACGACGACACGACCATGCACAGTTTTATTGAAAGAAAACAGTTTTCGCCTGAATGAGTGTAATTATCACTCATTTTCCCCCAGCATGCTTTAGAGTAGAGTTATTCATTGCATCGCCTGCATTACATTCGGAAGGACACCCCTACTAAACCATGTCGCTTTTATCCTGAGATGTTCATAATCAGAATGGATTACCACGAGTGCTTATTGGCTTATTTTGCAGTTCAATCCAATTAAATTACTTTTTTTCTGAGTATCTGATCTCATTGGTGACTGATAGATGTTGATAAACCAATGCGCAACACTTTTGCTCCCAATCAGCTATGCTTTTAAGGCTAGTAACATGTGCTACTGATTGGATGTTCAGGTTCTATTCCTAGCATCGATACCTCAACGAAGATGTCCTTAGTCACGCTGATTAATTCTAACAGTCTGGTCGGGCGTGTTGTCCAATGACCCTCGACAAATCCCAATTCGGCATTTATCAAGTCACGGTGCCGCTGGTAACGAAGGATCCCGGTCCACATGCTTCTCCCTGTCCACCGGCTGGGTAGTCCCAGAACGAGATTTGTCTGCAAGACAATGTGGTGCACCATTTCGAGGAACAGGATAAACTGGGTGGATGCTTCGATAATTGGCACATCGGCGAAGGCCATGGGTGCGCGGCCGATGGGGTCTGTGGTTGGATCATTGATGGAGTCGTAAATAATCTTGATAAGAAGTTCAATGTGCTTGACGAGTTGGACGTAGCATGATATGACAAGGAACATTGTTGGTGAGTCGGGTGTTTTTGGTATGGACGATGCGTCGCCCGATGAGGATCCACCGGATGACGGGGTGCTCGATGCAGAAAGCAAAGGATCCATGTTGATTGGATTGTGATCTGGCGAGACGGACCGGGAGGTCTTGGTAATTGGCTGGGTACCTATTTGCCGATGGAGGGCTTTGATTATGGTGAGATATTCTTGGGCATTGACCAGGAGCAGTTGAATGTTCTTGTAGCCGTCCATGATGGGGTGCGGCGTGCAGATAAAGTCTTTGAAGTTGGGCTGCGTCTGGAAACGCACCACGTTCTCGCGGCATTTGTAAATTTCGGCATTCAAGCGAGACAGGGCCTCGAAGATGCGAGGACCGGGGCTGATGACTTGGTGCTCGGGCGGCGCCTCGAGTTCCCGCACGCCAGGCCAGCACCCGATGGGAAGGCTCAGCGACGGGAAACCCAAGGCAGGACTGCAGGCCTTGGCCCAGTCAAAGCCTGGCATAATGCTGTCTTCCAGGAACCCATCATCGAGCAGCTGCAGTTGATCGATGAGGACGGGGTCGGCGGCGACCAGGAGCGGTCCCGGGCTGCCCCGGCCGAGCGCTGCCGCCGCGCCGGAGGGTTTCCGGATCGCCACCAGGTCCTTCTTAGGCGGCCGGCCGATACGCCGCTGCGGACCTGCCTGACATGGCAGGCTGAGCCGCGTGCACCGCGCGCAGGAAGCCGATGCCGCGGGTGAGCGCGTGCACCGGAGTTTCTGGCGGCGGCAGCGCTCACAGGCGGAGCGGACCTGATTTGGATGGGGGATGGAAGAGTGATGTTGTGGCGCCGCCATATTTTTTTTCTTCTTCTTTTCTTTCCCCTTTGGCTCTCATGCAATGATAATCTAGGCAGCACAGGACTCTCAAAATCGGAGATGTGCGTAGAGAGGAGTTCTGTTGCCTTTGTCCGGAGGATTCAAATGGCACCATGACCACAGCCGTTGGTGTCCCGTTCGGAGGATTTGTGTGGAGCGGGTCGGAGGCTTCTGTGGAGCGATGCCGACCGTGCGAGTCAGGACGAGAATCCATGTCAAGAAGGGAATTTCTTGAGAGTGGAGATGTATCTAAATGCAACTTATTTTTACAAGCATGGGAGTTGGTCTTTGGTGCTTTCCAATCATTACATCGCATCAAGCCTTCTCGCTGTCCTTTCCCTTTTCTTTCTCCTCCATACCATACTGCGTGTCTAGCTCCTGGCGGAGCGGAACGTCCTTCTCAAACATGGCAAGCACTGCAGCTACTCCACCAAAAGCAAGGCAAATGAGATAGACTCTGCGGAGGGCCAGCATAAAGACGTGGCGAATCTGGTCTCTTACCGGCTGCGGGTATTGCAGAACAAATGACCTCGTTGTGCTCGAATAGGCGTCTCCCGAAGTGAGATGTTGCCGCACGGCTTCGTTGTCAATGAGGTGCGCAAACCGGTTTATATACGCATTGAATATGGCTCCTGCAATGGCGATGCCCCACACGAAACCAAAACTGCGGATAAATGACCATGTGGCTGTGGCCACCGCCTGGTCAATCTCCTGCGTCGAGGCTTGGAACGCTGGGAGGAGCGTGTTGAGCAGCATACCGGATCCCAAGGCCGGGACGAACTGGACGAGAACCCACGCTGCATCGGGGCTGTCCTCCTTGAGGAGACCTAGGAATCCGCTACCACCGCTCATAAGGAGAAATCCGGCAACGTGCAGAGCCTTGTATTTTCCATACTTGGAGAGGATGATGGCAGATACGGCGGCGCCCGGGATGGCAATCAAGGCCATGGGCAGGAGCTGCAACCCTGATTTCGATGGTGTCGACAGCAAAACCCCTTGGAAGTAAAGTGGAATGAAGAAGAGACACCACATGATGATGACACAATTGAGAAATGTGTTGAAGTAGACGATGCGAGATGTGCGGTTCGGGAAGAGCCGGACAGGCATCACAGGCTCCCTAGGAATACCAGAGCCCTCGAAAACAACAAACCCGACCAGTCCAGTAGCCCCCACGAGAAGAGAGACAAGGATGTGGGCATCAGACCAGGGATAAACAGGGCCTGCCCATGTGAGCGCAATGAGAACCGAGATGCTCGAGGGGATAACGATTGCATTGCCAATGTAGTCGATGCGTTTCAGCTTGGCCGTGAAGGACTCTTCTCGGTCCCATTTAAGATTAAGAAACAGATATGATGTGATGATACCTGCTCCACCGATTGGAAGATTGAGATAGAATACCTGCATCAAAAGTCAGCCTGCGAATTCACTTGCTCGCTTTGCCTTTTGCCTGGCTGACCCATCTCCACGTGGTTTTCTCGACAATGATGCCTCCGACAAAGGGCCCGATGGAAAACCCAACAGTCGCCACAAGAAGCAGGATGGCAATGTAGTTTCCCCTGTAACGCAGGGGGACGAGGTCCGAAATGATGACATCGCCGACGACGCCGAGCCCGCCGCTCCCGACGCCCTGCACGGCCCGGCCGGCAATGAGCATGGCCGAACCGCTGGCTCCGCCGCAGATGCCGCTGCCGAGGGTGTAAGCGCCGAAAATGAACATCATGACCCTCCGGCGGCCGAATACGTTGCACAGCTGGCCGAAAAAAGGTTGAAGGCAGGCACTGCGTTGTGTGTCAAAGATCAAGTTCAAGTTTGTCCAGGATCCCTCAACCCACAGCCACCACCACCACCACCACCACCATCAAACTAACCTCGTGAGAAAGTATACGTTGGTCACCCAAACGTATTCGCCCCCCATGCCGATATCTGCGACAATGGTGGGGAGGGATGTGACGACCACGGTCGATTCGAGGGAAACCAAGAGGGTGCAGAAGGCGATGGTGAGCATAATCATCCAGAATCGATAGCCTTGCTTAAACTCGTACTTCGTCTCTGTCTGGCCGGATGACTGAGCTCCTGTCACATTTGCGTCTTTATTTCCCTCGGGGCACTGATTTTGATTTGAGGCGACATGATTATTAGCCGGTAACTCTTCAACCGTCTCCTTGGAGGGCAATATGTCATCTTTGGTGCGCGCTGCCATCGCTGCCGGAAGACTTAGTACGCAAATAAAAACAACATGTCGGAAATGTAGGGATGTTTAAGGACTCTCTATCATCAAGGAATCTTGTAATTTAAAGAAATATGAAGAGAAGAAAAAAAAGACCATGCCTGGAATATGAGAGAGGAGTAGAAGGGGTTGTACTTTGGTCCTTGGGCATTGACCAAGCGAAGCTGACATCCCGGATACTTTTCTTGCCGGTGGTCAGACAGGCCACTCCGATGGACGCTATCTTATTGTGGAAATCCCCGGGGCTCTAGCGAAGCCTCTATAGTGATTACTATTCCCGTCGATGTGCCGCAGTAGCATCAGAGTCGTGCATACAGCTAGGAGCGACTGCCGGTGACCCCACGGGGGACCAGACACCTGGGGTAACACTCAGATGCATGTAAGATTCGATTCATAGACCTGTATCCCTGAAATAAGCATAAAAGGATGTGCAGGTGAGGTGGGATCATATGTGGCCGTGAGCAAGAAGCGGTGGCTCAGTTTTTGCTCCGTTATTTCTAGACGCATAAAGGAAAACTCACTCTGGCAATACCACGTCATATTTCCTCTCCACTGATCAAATGGCAAAAGAACATAAGCCATCTACTCCTGTACCTCTACTACTTCCTCGAGATGATGTAAGCAACGGAATAGCACCAATCTCGTCAAGTCTTGTTTGAACAATTCTTCTTCTTTTTTTCTAAGTCTATTTATGAGATCTATAGGTAGTCCTTGATTGCCTCCCAGAAGCCTTGGGGCTCCTCACACATTGGCAAATGACCAGCGTTAGGGACAATGTTAAGTTGCGCGCCGTTGCTGCCAAGCAGGCCCTTGAATCCTTCCATGGCTTTGACAAGGGCGCCCTTGGCGTCGGCCTCGCCAACCACCATCAATCCAGGAACGGGGCAGCCACCCATCTTGGGCTTCAGGTCGTAGTCCCACAGCGCAGTGTTGCTGTATTTAAATCCCTCGACGCTGTTTTGAGCGACAATGTCTGTCATCCACTTGACAAGCTCAGGCTTCTCCATGCTCGCGGGGTGGAACCAGCGAGGGACAGTTTGCTCGGCGAGCTTGGCAATGCCCTTGCCGCCGTCCTCCTCGGCGATGAGAGTGCGGTCCTTCCAGGCCTGCGTGTTGGCAGCGCTCGAGGTAGCGTTGAAGTCGCAGGCAATAAACTTGCCAAGGCGGTCTGGGTAGTTGATGGCAAAGTTGAGAGTGGTGGCACCGCCCATTGACACGCCAATGAGCGCATGCAGCTTGGTGATGCGCAGAGCATCAAGCAGCTCTCGGATATCCGAAGCGAGGGTATCCAAGGTGGCAGCAACTGGGGGTTGAGGCACGGAATGGCGGCCTCGGGTATCGTATCGCAGGATGCGCAGGTCAGGGCGCTCACGCTTGAGAATCTCGATAAGAGGATCCCACATGTTGAGGGAGGTCAACAGGGAGTTGCTGAAGGCAACGGTAGGCGCATCTAGCGCAGGGTTGCCCTCAAGTCGGTAAGGGATATTGTGACCATCGGCGGTCTTTACCGAGGAAATAACGGCGGCATTGGGGCCGGGGATGGTTGTGGTCACTGCGTCGGAAAATCCGGCGGAGTCAGGGAGGCGAGAGAGAGTCGAGAGCTCACGGGGTGCAGGCCCAAAGACATAAAAGAGGGAGTAGGTTCGTCGGCCCTTGCTGGCGACGTACTTATCAAAGATCTCAGTTCGCCAGGGTGTGTCCATAGACGCCTTGTGCTCAGGGCCGCCTTGGCCGTTGACCTTGGCATAATCGTGGAGTGCGTAGTAAGTGACCTTGTCCGACTTCTCCAGGGTGGAGGTCTTGAACACGCGGGTGCGCAACCACCCGGGAATCTTGGAGAGCATCTCAATGTGCTCCTCAATCAACCACTTCTGGTATTGTTCGCCAGCACCCTCGACGTCCTTGACGGTGATGTCGACAAAAGTGGTCTGGATGCCGTCTGCCTCCTCGTCGGTGAGCTTCTCGAGGGGCACGAACTGCGGGGCCTCCTTGGTATAGGCCAAATCAAAGAAGTAGCGCTTGACGTCGACCTGACCAATCGTCTGGGCCTCTCGGGGAGATCGGTTCGCGCGCAATGTGAGGTACGTCTCGGTTTCGAGATGCGACATGTCAGTCACGTCGTAGACGGCGAGGTAGGTGGGCTCCTGGCCGTCAGTGGCCTTGTAGCGCAGGCCGTTGGTGAAGATCTGTGGCAGGCGCAGGCGGGTCGGGCCGTGCTCATTGTTGTACCACTCATGGAATTGGTCGAGAGACAGCCCGGGTCTGGGCTGCATCGTCACGAAAAGCATTCCGGGGGTCGCCATGATGTAACCGTGGGTTGTTTCGGTGGCGGGGCAGTTGAGGCGGAGGGAGAAATCAATGAGGACCAGGCGAAAACAGGACGGGCAAAGGACATTTTTAAGTGCCCTGGGCGCCGAGAGCGCTTCCGGAAGAGAGATTTACATGGTGGCGGGTGGAACCGTTCAAGCTTCAATGCCATCGACGCTATTCGGCTCGGCAAATGCCATCGGGATGTGGAACACATCGCCGCCATGTGTAAACATTTACCCCGCAGCTCACCGAACACACACCTTGAATCCTGGTTGGTGGGGCTCTCACCGACATACACTCACCTTGGATTGAGACTTTGACCAAAACACACAATTTGTGTGTCGCGATAAAGGCACCATAACAACTATTGCCTAATATTTAGTAGCCAGCACTATATTTATTCTTCGCTTTTTCTCAGTGCACTTACCTCTCTGGCCCGGCCCAACGCCTCTTCTCTTATTTTCTAAGGCTTGCTTTTTGACCCACCAAGGCTGCTTACAGAGAAGAGCGATTCACCAACCAGCTCCCTCAGCGCCAAATATACGGCAACAGGCAGCAAATTTCGAGTCAGGTGATTGCTCATCATGCTTCCCCAATCCCTTTGGGGGGTTGTTTTTCCTACGAGACATTTTGTTGGTTCTAAAATTGTAACTCTAATGTGGTCACCTCATCAACAAAAATGGAGGTCATCTTGCGAAATGTACCTCAAGATATATCCCAGGATACTCTAATGCATGAGCTGAGTCCATTTATGAATGAGTTGGGCATAAAAGGATGGACGACCGAGAAACCCCGCAGAAGAAAAATCGCTTGGGTCTGGTTTCTCGATTCTTCTGATTGCAAAAAGTTTCTCGCGAAGCATGAGCCAGTAAACCCGACAAAATACGAGAGCACACCAAAATATGCCCCCAAGAGCTTCATGAAGGGCAGTATAGCCCGGCTGCATATCCTCAAACTTCCCATCCTCGTCCTCGAAAGCACCCGGCGACTTGACAAGTACACAATCTCCCACCTTGAACTCAAACAGGACAAGCAAGAGGCTGCGGATAAAAAGGCTGCTGAGCAGGATGAAGAGCCTTCGACCAAAGACTTTGCTCTTGTGAGAATTCTGTGTGGCCAAACCATCTTCGATGGTCCAGATAATGCCGTCACCTTCGTCGAACGGTGTGCCATTCCCAAACTCACCTCGGCGAGTGCCAAGTTTGGAAAATCCGCCCTCACTGTCACTATCAAGACGTCCCGCCTAGACTTTTACAATAAAACTATCCACGAACTGGTGGTCGACGAGAAAGACAAATGCCTCACTTTGATCGTCACCGAGCCACCCCGCATGTATGATCAGGAATCCATCTCGGAAACAACGCGATGGACACGGGTCCGGAAAATCTCGCTCTGGGACTCTCACGCAAGCTGTGTCGAGACTTGCATGGCATACCGAATCTATTTGCGCAGCGAAAATGTGTTTCCACATATTATCCGCCTCCTCAAAAATCGCAATACTCTTGTGTGGACCCAGCGGCCCTTGCCATCGAAACCAAGTTATCTGTTCCCAGATGACAAGTATTTGTTCGAATCGTGCAGCCAGAAATTTCTAGCCGCAAGGAAACTACCGTTTGCCCTCCTCTTCCAAGTAAAGGCACTCGTACAAAACGGATACCTACGACCTGATCAAGGCTGTGGTCTACTCACCATCATGGATCAAGTCGCTGTCGACTCCGCCGAGAAAAGGGTTGCCTTTCCGGTCACCACGCAAACCCTGAAGCAGCTTTTTAATAAAATCCCCATTTGTGTCAGCCCTGGGGCTGATTCTTTCAACCCAGACATCATCGAGTTGATGTCGGAGGTGAGGAAAGCAGAGAACGACGCGCGCAACGAAAATCCTGAGAGAGACAAGATATACGGAACCATCATTTCCACAAATCAAGCTTGGGTTTTCAAGGTGATCATTACTCCGACCCGTATGCTTTTTGGTGGCCCCGAAGCCGAGAGTAAAAACCGAGTGCTGCGCCTGTTCCCAGATCACAACGATTATTTCCTGCGCGTGTCCTTCCTTGACGAGGATGGTCAAGATCTCAGCCTCAAGCCCCAAGTGTCCAACGAAAAAATCCTCAACCGATACAAAGATGTGTTGAAGCATGGTATTACGATTGCTGGTCGTCAATTCACTTTCCTCGGCTTCTCCCACTCTTCACTTCGTGCTCGATCAGTATGGTTCGCAGCTCCATTCTTATCCAAGGATAATAAAATGGTCACACGTGATTCTATCCTCTCATTGCTCGGTGACTTCCAAGGCATTCGAACCCCAGCCAAGTGCGCGGCCCGC
Organism: Calonectria pseudoreteaudii; assembly: GCA_001879505.1. Taxonomy (NCBI): domain Eukaryota; kingdom Fungi; phylum Ascomycota; class Sordariomycetes; order Hypocreales; family Nectriaceae; genus Calonectria; species Calonectria pseudoreteaudii. The sequence continues at coordinate 1,383,053 of KV875233.1, forward strand.
ATAGGGCAGGCTTTTTCGGAAACACCGCACGCAATCCCACTTGTTCAGTGCGGCATCGAAATTCGGCATATCCCCGACGTCAAGGTTGGATCTCGTGTCTTCAGCGATGGCATAGGGACTATTTCCTACGAGGCGCTCCGGGAAATCTGGAAGACCTTGCCCTTGCGCTTGCAAGAATGCGCACCTACCTGTCTCCAAATTCGCCTAGCAGGATACAAGGGAATGCTGTCGCTGGATCCCCGGCTGAGCGGCAGAGTGATCTGCCTACGAAACGAATCGATGATGAAGTTTCCCAGCAAAGACATGAGCGAATTGGGCATCTGCGACATCTCGAGCAAGCCGCTGCGACTGATGCTGAATCGCCAGATTATCAAGATCCTCGAGGACATGGGGACCAAGAAAAGTTGGTTTCATCAAATGCAGCACAAAGCACTCGATGTTTTGCGCACCGCCACAGCTAGTACGACCAAGACGAAGGCTTTCTTGCAGCAACAAGCAATTGGGCCCAACATCAGCCTCCCCAGCTTTTTGCTGCACCTTGAAAGTATGGACATTGATTACCATGGCGACACCTTTCTCAAGTCAGTCGTGGAGCATGTTGTGTTGCGAGAGCTGCGGTTGCTTAAACACAAGGCTCGGATTCCAGTCGATCAAGGAGTCACCCTGTTCGGTATTATGGATGAGACCGGCTTCCTGGGAGAGAACCAAGTTTACGTCACATACGACAAATTTTGGGGGGGGAAACAGGAACAAGTCAGCGAAAATCTCAAGGATGGCCTGGTCATCGTCACACGATCGCCGGCTCTTCATCCCGGGGACGTACGCGTGGTAAACATGGTCACACCGCCCAAGGGGCACCCTCTGCTAGAACTCCAAAACTGCATCGTTTTTAGTCAAAAGGGAGATCGTGATCTTCCAAGCCAGCTGAGTGGAGGGGACTTAGACGGCGATCTCTACAACATTATTTGGGATCAGGGTGCGATGCCCACAAGGATGTTCCCGCCGGCAGACTACCCACGAGTCCCTCCAAAGGAGTTGGACAGAGCGGTGACGACTGATGACATTGCAGAGTTTTTTATCAGCTTCATGGAGACTGATCGGCTCGGAGTGATTGCTACACGGCACGTCATTCTGGCTGACATGAGAGACAAAGGTAGCATTGACGAAAGCTGCATCAGTCTCGCAGAGCTACACTCCACGGCCGTCGACTTTTCCAAAACTGGCATACCTGTCGAGTTTTCTCAAATGCCCAAACCCCCGAAATATCGACCCGACTTGTAGGTTTTTGCGTCTGCTGGGCTGTCAGCTTGAAAGGTGCTTGGTTCTAATTTGCCTTCCTCAGTCTTTCTACAGCACCCGAGGTCAAGCTCGCGGATGCTGGCCAAATCGAGCATATTGAAGACAGCGATGACAATGACGACGTTTTTGCAGGCGCGAAACACAAATATTACCGATCTGAGAAGGTTTTGGGCGAGCTCTACCGTGACGTTGACGAGAAGAAAATATGGCACCAAAATATCAATCGATTCAGGACAAGAAATGGCCCGTTCGTGTGGGATCAGTTGTTGACAGAGGTGGAGGCCAGGCTTGGCCAGTACGAGCTCGACATTAGCTGGGAGCGCAGTGGGGAGGAGGCTTGGAAAATCCGTAAACAGTACGTCGGCGGCGCACCAATCCAAGCTTTTTCGGACAATCCCTAATTTCAGCCACAGGTACGAAGATTCCATCTCCGGCCTTATGATGGATTTCTCGGGGACGCCCAACACGCTGCTGACAGAGGTCGAAGTCTTCTGCGGCTTCATCTTGAACAAGCGGGGCTGTCAGACGCGGCGGCAGCGGGATTCCTCCATCAAGCTCAAAGAGGAGATCGACCGCGTCACGGCCTGGATGGTCAAGCTGATGCGCCAGCGCGGCGAGGAAGACGATGACACAGCATCTCAGTCGTCCAGGATCACGCAGGGCCGGGAAGCCGTGATTGAACTCTGTTGGGCTTGCGTCGTCGTCGGCTGCCTCCAAGATCCTGGTGTTAAGCGCATGCATCGGGGTGTTAGACAACTGCAGAGCTTTCGGGTAGTTGCCGCGTGCTGTCTGATGAAGGAACTCAACATGCTGGCCAAGACTATAGAGTATGCGGGGGCTGGCGGTGGTGGTGGTGGGTTTGTTGGAGTGGGCGGGGGACACCGAGGCCAGTTAATGACGCTGCCACGGAGATGGGCGAGCACGTTGATGGAGCGGTTTGGATGAATTTTTTTTTGTTTGCATATTCAAATAACAGCCACCAGGTTGAACGGTTTGTAATGGCTTATGCCCAGATGCGCAGGGCGCATTTGGATTGTCGGCAACTCGCAAAGGTAACTTGAACTTGGTTAATCTGGGGGAATAAAATGCATGACACAATCGAATAAATAAGTACGCATGATGAAGTGTAATGAGAGAACCAGGGTGGAACACACAAACTTCATACTAAGTAACTTATTTTCAACGATGCGCATTCTATCAGCCTTCCTTACCCCGTGTGGGGTTGCGATAAAGTTACAGCCTGCAAAGGGGGAAAGAATCTTCGAGATTGCGTAAGTGTTTCCAATTTGTTGCGAAAATGATGTAGGTGAAGCTGGTGTTGATTCAAGCGCCTTAGCTCTTAGACGCTGGCTTGTAATAGTGACGACACACACTTATGCCCGTTGTTGGTTTGGCCTCTCTGGCTTACATCAACATTAAATTCGCGACTAATGTGCGTGCCACGTGTGCTCACCGCGACCCCTACAGTACGCGCCTGGTGTGTGACCCCGCGTGTTCTTGCATTTAATACTAACTTGTCCTAGCACACGTCGATTGGCACATGGCCTAAGGCTGTGCAGCTCCAATATGCAGAAAAATGCCGAGCTTTCGATATCATTCCCGAGCCGCATGTGTTGATCTTTTCATGGTCTGGGGAATACAAAAAATATAGATACAACGCGGGATATCTGATACACAACGGAAGCCGCAAGGGTTTCCGCAAACTTAAATGAGCTTCATAATGCTTGCGATCTGAGTGCCCAATTAAGCCATCCATGACACGGACCAGCCGTCGTCAGTTGTACCCGGTAAGGGTTCTATACCGAAACCCACCGATTGACAACACGGATTAATTAGTTCGTGTTCGGCGAACAAATCTCCCAACCTCCAAAAACTTCCACTCTAGCTCCGGCACCAGCGGTTAGCCGTCTGTGCGATGGAGATGACAGGCGACGCTATGACTGGCATGAACAAACAAGGGCCGAGATACACCCAAAGACGCGCAGATTGTACAAGCGACGCGAGACAAAGTCCCCAGGAGAGCGGGAAAAAAAAAGAAGAGACGTTGAAGTGACGTGAGACCGCCACGTGATATCTGACACGACACCTCGCAGGGAGATGGCACCATGTGCGCATAAGCTGAATGGGCGGCATTATAACAGGGACGCAGAAGCGGATGACCAGCAAACATGGCACACGCTAATGGGTGGGAGAAGATAAACTAGATAACAAGGTGAGACTACGGAGCATGCTAAATTTTAATTGATGCCACGGCCACTACACTTGTGTCCGTGGCAAACAGATTTTGTACGCAACATGGCCTGTCAAGCGCTTAACAAAAAAGTCTCCAAAAGAAAAGAAAAAAGCGAAAGCGAAAAAATGGATTACGTATGCTTCGCAGTTTATTCGAGTTAGAGTTGGACCAGCTCTTCAAGTCCCCAAGACGTGCCAAACCTACTCGGCGGGGAGCGCCATTAAGAGACGTCGCCAGGCGGACTTTCCTCCTGAGATCGGCGACTACCCTATACAATATCGACTGAAAGGCACCCGATTTAGCCTCACAGTGGAGCCTAGATTTGGGCCAGTCTGGATCCCGGACAGATCTCCCGCACAAGCATGATCCTTGGCACATCGACCCTGTTGTCAAACGCCAGGTAAAAATCTGAGCGCATTTTCCTTGTATTTTTAAGGTCAAGCTCGGTTGTCGCATAACTTTTTTTTCCTCTTCGTGTTTCCTTTTTTTCCCTTTCTTGTTGCGCGCAGAATCCCCCTCAGGACGCGTCAATTGCCTCACCCGCGCGGTGTTCGCCAGGGTTTAAACCAACACAAGGTAACGTCCAACAAACCTTCACATGATCGGTTTTTTTTGGGCGGGGCGGTCTCTTCTTGATCAGCGCTAACTTGTTTACCCGTCGTGTAGACGCCAAACACCCTTGGCCTCGCTCTAGTCAGCGCGCCGTCTGACTGTGCTGGAACATCTCAGCTCCCAATTTACCCAGCCCAGCTTTCCTTATCCAAGGTCACTTCATCTTTTTTCTTTTTCTTTCCACCACGCAATCTCTCTCACTGCCAAGCGCCAGGGGGGGTTATTATATTTGTCTGCGCCGTTCCCCTTTCTCTTTCTGGACCTGCTTGGAGGGGAAGACCTCGTATGACGTCGCATATCCCCGCAGATGAAGATGCCGTCTGCGAGCGGGCGACACTTGACCTAGGAGGGCGGTAGACGGCCGGTCTCGAGAATTTGCACAGCGACTACATCGATAACGGGACAAAATTTTGGGAAATCGTCGACATCAGCATTTAGGGCAAAATGGCGGCAGACAGGCTGAGACGGCTGGTGCAGCAGCGCATGTTGGGTGAAACACCAGGGCCCACCCGCGATGGGGACCTCGGCAGCAGCGACGTCACCGCCGTGGCCAGCGACGGCCATGATGCGGACGAGCAGCAGTCTTGCAACAGCGCCAAACCGACGACAGCGGGGGCGACAGCGACGACAGCAGCAGGAGGAAACGAAGAGTCCAGTGTCCAGAGCCTCACCAACCTGATTGCGCTCTCTGGGCGCCACGACCGACCGGTCGGGCAGGACAACGCGCTGGCCCGCATCCTCGAGCTGCCCATGGAGCTGCAGGTCATGATACTCCGGCACCTCAACTTTGGCGACCTGGAGCGGCTCCGGAGGACGTGCCACTTCTTCCGCGACAAGATCACCAAGCCCATGATTCGGGATCTGTTTCCCAGCCTCAAGTACGAACTACTCTCAACGTGCTACCAGTGCCTCTGCTACGACCCGATCCGTGGTCGTCTGGTGAGGGCCGAGGAGACGAGTGAGCGTTACCCCTTCTCCAACAAATGTTTTGAGTGTATCGTCAAGGGTCCTGGCTTCGTGGTCGGCAACAAGATCACCATGGGCGACTTCACCACACTCTGGATATGTCGCTGGTGCGGCTACCCCATCTCCGACGACGGCGCGTGGAATCAGCCCGAGTTCCATTACTATTGCTACAGGCGGTTTCACAAGATTTTGTTTTATTTCTTCCTCGTCGGGTGCGCCCAGTGGGCCTTTGTCGTGGTTGGGTCGGCCTTGTGTTGGCGTTATTTTGGAAAGAACACGATGGTGCTGGCACCAACTATTGTAAGTCTGCTTTCATTTATTGTTGCCCCTGAACATTTTGAGCAGAGACACACACACAGAGAGAGAGATAGAGAGAGATTCAGGAATGTCAAAGAGATGAGCTCTGCTAATACACCGTTCCAGATTAACTTTTTCATGTCTCTTTGGGTTTTCTGCTTGACCTTAGTCAGAAATGAAGAGTTGAGAACCTACCACTTTACACTATTCCTCGAGGTAGCCATCATGGCCCTCTGGGTTCCTCCCATGTATGCTATCATAAAGCACGTAACTTCATCAACAGGAGGCGCTTCCAACTCAGACATTGCGACCATGACGTTTGTTGGCCTTAACCTGTAAGTCGATATGACCCCTCCCTAGTTGGCTCCCCTGCCCGTAACCTTAAGTTGTCGTTGTTGACTCGTGTAGGTGGTTTCGTCTTTTCAACACCATGGGCAACCTAATCCTCTTGGCAGAGTTCAAGCTCTGGCGCCGTCACCGGCCCAACCTATCCCGCCTCCACCAAGTACTGTATAAAATCATGGCCGTGTTGGTCTTCTGGACATATCCACAGAGTGTTGAGCAGGTCTACCCAGGCAAGTGGTGGTTTAATCGGCGTCGCGAGAACTGGAATGTGTAAGAGAGGGGACAAAACTGATTGTACACTGCTGTTCGCTTCATCCGCCCCCCGGTGGAGTCGGAGAAGGGAAGGATGAGAGGAGGAAAACTGGTGTCGTTACCCAGTTTAGGCAAAAGGGGGCTGGGCCGCCCAGAGATCTGCAATGCGCGCTACTGCACTCCAATACGGACAACGGGGAGTGGCTCCTAGGGTGACGCGCCGGAAACATGGAGGGAGGGACTGGTTTTTTTTTTCGTGCTCGTCTCAACACGAAACAAGAAACCCGCCCCCCAATTACGTCTGACATGACCTACATCACAGTACATACGCAGCGAATTGGATCAGCGCGCGCTTTGCGCAGAATCCCTTGTTTTTATGAGCTATGTTTATTTACCGCCTTTTTGTATATTCAAGATAGACTTTGTTGATACGCAACCAATTAGTTAGTTGGATCTAATGACAAAAAGATGTTAGACTTGAGAGAGAAGCGTCATGACCTCACCACTAAGCTGGAGAGCTGAGATTTTTTGATTTGATGCCGTTGTGGCGCCGTCTTGGGAGATTCGTTTCTGTTGCTTAGTGAGTGGAACTCGTCCATGTCTACTGGCAGGTTGGACATCGTGAAGCCGCACACCCCACCCCCCTTTTTTTTTCTTTCTCGAAATCCACCGAAGTCCTGTACAGAAGATGAACCCCAAAGGTGTTGGTGGCCCAGGCTTGGGGAGGAGCGGAGCATGTTGGCTGGCGTTTCATAGGAGGGCATCTAATCCCAAGATCCTTGGCCACCCCCGACGAGGGGAGATTGCGTTCTCTTTGGCTCTCTTTGTTGAGGTCCTAGGCCCGGATCTGAAAAGTTTGCGATCCGGAGAGTGCCCTGATACTGAGGCAGAGACGGAGACAGAGAGAGATAGAGGGCTGGTGTGTGAGAGTGAAGTTGTGCTTTGGCGAGATGAAACGGCCTCTGTCTTTATCTCTCTCTCTCTCTCATGTTCTCTTCAGCTCGGCCACTTTGCGGCCGCCAGCGGTCAGCGGGGGCCAGTATACAAGGCCGAAAGAAGCCCCTATCTACGGTGGTCTCTGGTATCATCAAGAGCGCATCGTCATATCTCGCTTGTCCAAGCGTGCGTGCTCGAGTGTGTGACGAGTGGATGTGTTTGTTTGTAGTCGTCACGCAGCTCGCCCGGTGACAGAGCGTAACACCGCGCAACAATGGGCGTAGACGGAAATACGGAGTTTGGACAGCACGTTCTTCGTGGTATATCCTTGCTGAATCAACATTCTCCTCTCGCTGCCTTGTTTCTTGGGGGGCACCTCTGCTCGTTGGATTCTCTCTCTCTCACTCTCTCTCACCCACACCCACACCCACACCCGCACCCTCCCCCATCTTATGTGCGTGCGAGAGAGCGACCCCCAGCATGCGCCCCGATGGATGCCTGCACATGATGTCGACGGACGTTCCACCCCCCACCCGCCATCTCTTGGATGGATGTATGACACATCGGGGAGCTCCGAGTGGCAGCTCCCCGCCCTTTCACCGTGGCGCGCCCTGACGGAAGCTCCTGGGAGCTCCCCTGGTGGGTTGTAGTTTAAGCAAGTGAGCCAAAGCCTGGTGCTGGGCCCGGCAGTTTGGGGGAGTTGGCATTGGGCTTGGGCTTGAGGGAGGGGGGCAGCTAAACTTGTCCAGACCGCATCCATATCCATCCATCCACCCATCCATCCATGGGCCGTCTGAGCGTAGTCAAACGCAACTCACCCGCATGGGGAGCCTGCATTGCTTTCAAGGATGCATCTGGGGTTGAAGAAGAAGAAAAAAAGCTGGGGGAATGGTGCTAGCATGGAGAGAGAGGGAGAGAGAGTTGGGGGTGTGGGAAGATCCTGCATGGCCAGCATCTAGTGCTGCCCGCATGACAGGGTCCCTCGCCCTCGGGGAATTTGAGATCGAAGTATTGGCGAAGAGAGTCAACGAGCTAATATAGCGACATGTAATGCAATGTAAATAAGATTTTCATCCGGTTTCGTGTTCAAGTTGAGAAATAGAAGTTACGGTGTAGCTCGGAACTGATATGTGATGACAGCTACAACATCAACTGGGCAAGGTAGAAGCAATATATTAAAGAAAAGTATCCTTTTCTTCTTCTTTTTGCTTTGGCAAGATCCGATTAGATTAGGATCACGTCACTTAATTAGAATGATGGGATAGTTGGAACAAAATAGGGATGGGCAAAACTCTGGGATAGTTGTCTGATTCGCATCATGCAAGGTTGCCGTCTTGTTGCAACATCCCAGTCAGCCGAAGAAGGCGGACTCTGGCAGCACACCGAGCGTGAACAAAGAGTCACATGATGTTGCATTCGGACTTGGTTTGCCCCGACTTCCCCATTCAACCCCAACATTCAGGCCCAAACCAAGTACCGGACGATGGTTTCCCACTGGGGCACCTGATTGGCCGGCGCCGAGACACACGATGCACACCAAATTGCGGAGCCGCGTTTTGGCGGATACAGATTAGCGGCTGCTTCGGAGCCGCAGCCACGACGTCTACCGGTCGTGTGTTTTTTGGGTGCTTTTTATTCCCCCTCATCTTATGTTAGTCACTGGTATGGGCCACCGCCTGGGGGGCACAGGCGGGCGCGCGGCAGAATGCAGATGCGTTTTGGGTGTTTGCAGGTCTGGGGGTGACAGGGAGCCAACTGGATCTCGGGGCACCCGTTGCTGTGCCCCCGTAATTGCTCTAGTCAGTCCAGTAATTGCACGTTAGTGCTAGCGAGTCAAGGAGTGGTAATAGTACCGAGAGAAGCTAGTAGACGTGCGTGTTTGTGTGTTTGCGTTTGTGTGTGTGCGTGTGTGTGTGGAGGAAGCAGAGGAGCAAAAACAAGTCAAGCACGAGAAGAGAAAAAAAATAGGTAGGAGAAGGGTGAATTTGAGTTGCCAAGTGCTGATTCATCCACGGGGGATTCGTAACTTGCTGGGCCTTTTGCCGGAGAGTGTAGAATAGGTTGTAGGCGGAGCACAACTCTGCAATTCGACTCGTCAATTGCAGAGTCCAATGCAACCCCAATGGTCAAGATCTCCGTCTGATACACCCCGTTGTGCCGCAAGTGTGTGTGCAGGCGTGACCCCCTGGCATGGAGCTAAAGAAGTTGGAGAAGTGCTACGCTGGGTGCAATGCTTCGCTCCGTAGTATTCTCTGGCACACAGCATGCGCATTCCTACCCAGCCCACACCATCAATACACGATTGCCTTCTCCGTGTAAACGAATTTGCTTTCCTTGACCACCTCCTACACCTCCTATACGGCCACGTCGCCCCGGGACCCCATCGACGGGTTTCCTCTTCTTGTCAACCACCCCTCGCCGTAGGCCGGATGCGGTGCTGAATGTTTGGCTGTGTATGTGCCGGCCCCCCTCACAACAGGCCATTCGCGGATGCAAAACCGCTCGAGTGCAAGCAGCCATTGGAGCCGTTCGATGCCATTCGCGGGCACTTACGGTGTCCGAAGCTCCGGCCGCGACGCGAACCCGGTGGCATCGATGCATTTGCCCTAGAATCCTGCTGTCATCCAGGTGTCACGTTTGCCGATCACCTGGCACCGGTGTAGACTTTCCCATAGCTTCTTTCCCCTCACGTCACGGAGCTTGAGGGCTCCTCTTTCTTCTTCTAGACAGGCGGCCAGCACCCACGCGCTCGCCTGCCGGCCGCGCGCCACCATGTAATGTGTACAGGCTCTATCCCCCTCCGGCCAGCCGAACTGGGCCCCTGGGGCAGTCTGGGGATTGCATCTCTGGGGCGGTAGGGCTTTGCCAGATCCCCCCCAACAAGAACGCCCAATTCTGGGGCCCCATGGTCCCCAATTAGGGCTCCCGCCTGTGGCCTCCGCATCAGATGCGACGGTGAGGCTTAGGCCCTTTCGATTCTCTGGTTCCCTGCAAACCTACTCGTTGTCGGTCGAAGGGATGGTGTGGGGATTCCTGGGGGAGGGGGCGACTCCAACTTTGACTTAGCGAGTGTTCATCCCCCGCAACATGACGACGGGGAAGCAGAGGCTCGAGCCCCAAGTGGGCCCTACCCGTCGTGCGTCTTGCTAGCCCGTCCTTCGCGTTTCCACTTCGCAGTTCCACGAAATCTAGGTACCCAGCTGCCAAAAAAGCACCGAGAGAGGCTTCTCCCCTTCTCCTCTGCTCCCCCCCCTGGCGTGCTTTGATGAACCCTAGACACTGGCTTCACACTTCCCACCGGCACACGCGCGCCCAGTCTACGGCCCTTGACTCGTTACGGACAGCCCGCACCAATGCACGCCCCCCTTACGGACGGCCGGCCGGCCCAGATGCTCACCCCCAGACTCGCTCTCTCGCGCTCTCCTCGCCCTAGTGGTGGAGATCTCGTCTCTGCGCTCCATCGCGCTCCATGGGTCTGGGGAAAGCTCTGAACAGTTCTGGAGACTTGGCACCAGAGATCCATCCATCCATCCATGGGCCCGGGGCAAGGGGTGGCGCCTCCTTCCGTGCCAACCTGGCGTCCCAAGCCCAAAGCCCAAGCCTTTCACGATGTCAGGACGTGATATAAGACCCGTCACCCATCCATTTGTTGCATCGGTTTGAATGTTGCAGCGGCTGGTTTCCTCACACACGCACCCAACAATATCTCCTCTTCCATCCCAGGCGGCCCACCTATTCAACCTAGTCTTCCCCCACAGAGACCTTTGTGTGCTTGCTTGCTCCTTTTTTCTCCTTCTCGCCCTCTCCCCATCCAAATCGAGTACCGCGTTACCGCAACACCGATCTTCACAATGGCCACTAGCGAGCATTCGGAGCTTACTGCCAAACACAATGGCAATGGCAACGGCGTCTATGATCCCGAGACCAACCGTATGGAGGCTCTCAAGCAGTTCCGCTCCGCTGCCAGCGTGTCCATGAGCCCCGAGCTATTCGAGAAGCTCTACCTGTCTCCTCCCAACGCCGTCAAGGGTGACCTGCGAAAGACCTTTGCCAATCCTACTCCAATGTCAGTTCGAACACGATGTTGCTTTTTCCTTTTTTTTTTTTTTTTTTTTTTTTTTTTTTCATC
>KV875233.1:1396666-1409538 GCA_001879505.1 Calonectria pseudoreteaudii
AAAAAAAAAAAAAAAAAAAAACAAAAAAAAAAAAAAAAAAAAAAAAAAAAAAAAAAAAAGGAATTGGAAAGAAAGAAAATGGGGGCAAATTTCCAAGATCCCCCAAATTTTAGCCCCAACTTTCCCCGCATGGGTCGGTTGGAGTTCTGAGGAGCACACCTTGCTTTGGCTCAGTGCCGGGGCTAGGAAGTTTTATCCATGGGCTGGGGAACAAGGCACGTTTATTTTGCTTATTTACCGTTTTCCGATCCAGATCTCGCTCCCGATGCACACTTCGATGGTAGGGGGTGGTGTGGATGATAAATGCCGTGTTTAGTTCTCTGTAAATGATTGCAAGCAGTGCCAAAAGTGCCATAGTAGAAGATGAGTCAGGCAACGGACAGCCGTCTCCTGAAACCAGTATCCATCATTATGAACCCCTTTGATCGAATGATGCTCGAACATTTAGACACTTTCACCTCGAGTTGATCGGTTAGATAGATCTACACCTAGACCAAGGGCCCCAGTTGGAGTAAACCGCTGAACTTAAACACTGAAAGATCACTCTTCTAGAATGGAAAAGAATTACAGTCTTAAGAACTGGCATAGGCTCTTTACCACAGTCCGGGGCGGGGGGTTCCTGGGCCTGCACCTGCAGGTTGCACACCGAGGCCAACGACTAAACATGCAGCACTTTAGAGGACACTAATTATTCCTAGGCTTCATCAACAAAGAAAACGGATCTTTCCAAGGAATTTTTGAGCAGTGCGGGAGAGGAATTGGCGTTTTGAGAGCTCCGTAGTGATAGCTGTGGCTTCCGCACATCTTGAAGTTTTGCGGCTCCGCAGCCCGCAATCCGCAAACACCATGCCTCAGTCATTGATTGATGATTATATAATCGAAGGCGTTCACAGATAAGAGCTATTGACCGCTCTATGCTTGATGTACCTATGAATTCGCTGGGGCAGGGCCAGTTGGCGATGGCTGCACACTCGACATCTCTCAGCGGAGGGGCCACCGGTGCGGCGTTGAGTCTCTGCATTCCGAGAATGGCGCCAGTTTGGACTGACGATATCCAGAATATGTAGTAAAGTTACGTAGCTGCATAATAGAAGCGTCCTATTGTTTACCAGCCGCACCCTGACCAAGTTACGTCTCCAACATCCACTCGAAAGTCGTGTTGCTGAGCCCGACACGAGGTGCGGTTTTAGGGCGAGCCGCCGTTTTTATAGTCGAAGGAGTGAGGCTAAAATATAGATTCCGCAAATGCGGCTCCGCAATATTTTGTGGTTTCGGACTAGGTGGTTGCGTATTGCTGGGGGTCGATGCATCATCCGGGGTCTGTCACGCAATAGCAAGACTGATGCAGCAACATGTGATGCACGCAAAGGCGTCGAGAAAATTGACGAGGCAGATTGGTCCGCGAAATTTGACATTGTTTGTGGTAAAATTAGTTAAATTCGTATTAAAAAGCTTACTGCCTATTTGAAATCCAAATAGTGAATGGCCGCAGGAGCGGTTGGGGTTACTTGCGGCAAGAATTGTGGTGGGCTATGGTCTTGTGGTGGCCATGGGACACGTTCCAAGTTCTGATCCAAAAGTAAAGCGGGCGAGTCGAAGATTAGAACAATCAAGCTAGTCTCAAATGCCTCACCAAACTGTACATGCATGTTAAAAAAAAATACATCAGGTGTTCTAGTCTTACTTCATCATCCCGTGCTTCCTTGTGCCACTGTTGAAACCCGTCCCTACTCAGATAACCACGCGACAAGGCATCATGATACCCGCAGAGCTTTCTTTATATGCCTTGATCGAGTGATTCGCCAAGACGGGAAACTGTTGCTCACAGCCAACATGTTCCAAGCGCATAAAGGAATACCTACGGATGGTTCATGATTAATCTATCTCTCCTATCCATCTTTTGTACTCCAACATAGGCCCTTTACTTCCGCCTGCCCTTTCATTATTCTTTGGTATCGACGGCCAATCTATTGGCGGCGTCAAGTTCACCAGCAGACTTGAAGACTTTGTATGTCTATCACCATTGCCCTGAACACATGGAAACTAATGGAGACCCCAGCATCTCTAGCCATGGACAACAATATGTGGATCGATACCTGAGAAGGAAACCCACCCTCCTTGCTTGCATTAAGGTTCTTTGGGCTGTCGGGGAATGCGCAGGAGAGGATCAACCAGCTTTTGGTTCTCCACGGACGGGTAGTAGTGGGTGATCTCCAGCCTCGTCTACGTCACGGCAAGGTGGTCTGCAATATTCGCACCACAAACCCAGTTTTCAGCAAGTCGCTGAATATAAACCTAAGTACCATCATACGGAGCAAAGGGGGAAGCGAAATACATGCGTCGCAATCAAGCCTCTAGCGGGACTCGATTGTCGTCAACGAAATACAGATGCCACGCCTCACACCCATGTCTCGGACTAGGTGCTTGGTCCCGAGTGCGCAAAAATTGGTATTTAAACGCATCATATAAATGAATTTAGGATTCAAAAAAAAATAAAAATAAAGAAAAGTCAATCACGTCCCATTTTCGGAATTTGGGACCCGCAAACTCTGGTCGTTCGTTCTGATGTCGGCGAGTTTTTTTTTTTTTGCAAGACTTTCCGCACCTGGAAGATCTACTTGCTTCGTCATAAACAGGAAGAAAACGCACTTGCATGGCTAGGCACCGGAAATCTTTCACCAAGAGGTAAACGCCGCAGGGAAGCTTCCAGAACAAGTTTATCCGCTAGCTCTTCGATCCTCGGATCGGCCAACGACCGCTCCCTCTTGCTAACCCCTCAACCTGTATCTGGGTATCACGGTGAAACTCACACCGAATTGGCTGAAGGTTATCCGGAAAACGCGCCCTATTAAACACTCGTCAAGTGGCCCCGGCCTATTTTTGCTCTCGTGCAGTACTCTCTCCCCTATACTAGTCCGGTATCTAAAAGACCTTTGGAGTGCTCAAGTGGAGAGAAACGACACAGCCCTGGATCGAAAACAGCACCTCAGAATGCCAACAAAGGTTTACAAGCTCCAGATAATCCGCTCTGGCGATGGTGTGTCGTGTGTCCGATGCACCAAAAAGATACCCGATAGAATTGAACACAGGGTATCTCAACCAAGATCATTGTCTTCCTGGGATAATCTAGGAACAGAAATTGATCATAGATAATCTCTTGTTTGTTGTCGAGGACAAACATTGCACTTGCACCATATCTTCTCATCGTGTGCCATTCTCCTAAGCTTGCGTGCAAGGATTTTCTTGGTCATGAAAAGAATGATATATTATGGCTGAATGAAAATGTGTTTTTAATAAATAAAAAAAGAAGTCTGTTAGGTCTGTTAAGTCTGTTTGATTTGGCTCAGGTTCGGCAGGCCGAGAGGCGTGTTCAAGCACTGCAAGCGCCGCTTCGGTCAATCTCTGAGAATAGGGTAAGTTGAGATGGGTCGTTAGGAAACAAAAGCTGGAATGCTTTCGCACGAATGTTGATGATAATTGCTATCAGGGCACTCTACCTGGGGATGCCTGCTGCTCGTGGCAACTTCGTGCGGTTTCGCATTGGCACTGCTCCAGCTTCATTTGCACGTGACTGTAAATTACACCCAAGAAATGAAAGTTGTGAACAAATAAATGCTGAGGGTAAACTAAAATAAGTGAGCCATGCACACTTGACGCTTCTCGAGGATGCTGACTCCCTAAGCATACAAATAGCTACGATTTAAGTTCATAATTAACGTGACAACCAGCATTAATCCAAACGAGAAAAGCCAACATGTCTTCACAGCAAGCATGGGAGAAAATTCAATTGAGAAACGGGGGTTTGGGAATTGGCGTTGAGCATGACTCCTCCACGTTTAACTCATCGCCACCACCTACGGCAACTTCTCAGCAACTTCTCAGCAACTTCTCAGCAACTGCAATTTGGTTGGACAGGGCTTACCGAAACTCAAACATTTACCGCCTCTCCAAGATGTCAATTTCTAGTTAGCGCTTCATACGAGATCCGGACGTGTGTGCCGAATAAAGGGTGCTTTTGATACAACTCTTCCTGCTTCATAACAATCCCTGGCCCTTGGGTTATGGTGACCCGTGCGAGAGAGAACACACACACCCCATGACCGCCGTCTCGTCCACAATTCTTACGCTCATGCAAAGTTTCATTCTAGATCGCTCTGGTTTGGCGCCGGCGCATTCTCTTTGATGGTGTGGCTCGGCAACTCCTTCCTCCCGCAACTCAGGACCCTGTGGCACCGGACCTAGCGCGGCATCAGAGCTTCCGTGGAGAAACCCGAGAGGTGCGGAAAGCATCAAGGCCGGACGGAATTTGCTCGTGGCTTTTGTGTGTTACCTTCATCTCCAAAGCCTCAGGGTCCCGGACCGGGCACACCCCCTCCCCCCTCCCTCCTTCGACTTGCGCTATAGCTTCATCTAGACCGCTGATGAAGCTTAGATTCACATTTGCGCTCACCCGGGGCGCCCTTGAAGTACACCCTCACACTCCTGTATTAAGGAGGAGGCTCACCGCAGTTTCAATATTTGGGGCGTGAGAGATGGTGTGTGTGTGGCTGTTCGATATAGCCTCGCACGGTGGGCGTTGCTGTGTCTGTGGTACAAGACATGCTCAGTCCTCGGGAGCTGAGGAAGGGAACAAGCAAAGAAGGAGGCGTCGTTTTATTTTTATTTTACTTTTGTTTTTTTTTCTCGAGCTAATGCCCGGCTCAACCCATTGTTGGCGCATCGCTAGACCCGCTAGCTGCTATGTGCGTGTCCCCTGTCATGGTTCTCATACTCTCAGCTTGAAGGCCTGGAATGATATAACGGTGGAGCAAGGTTTAATATTGCGTGCGCACAGAGACCGTTCTCATCCCGAGTGGATGCATCTGGATGACTTCGTTTCCCCGCTACATGGATGTCGTCGACCCTGAAAAAAGAGCCTAGATCTCAAGGGTCCATGCGAGGTCACCATCTAAACCGTCTCGAGACGGGATAGAGATCCGAAACCTGGGAGTAAACCAAGGCTATCTCACAAAATGGCGTGATTGAAGAGGGTCTGGCCCAACGTGTGCATTATTGAAGGGGGAAGGGGGGGGGGGCGTGATGTTGTAGCTTGTTGAGGTGCGTCTTGATTTGGACGACTACGAATGGGTTGCCCGGGGCCAACAAGACAGGACTCTATTCCCAAACTCTCCAAATCCATTTGCCGTGTTTCCCGTAGCAATGGTCACTGCGATGGTGATGATGGCATGTGCAGCGCATGCCCATCACATCCACGCTGCCGCATTGTATGCATGCAAGTGGCGAGCTGGGAAGTACAGAGTTATTAGGTCTATTATCTATGACGGCAGCATTGATTGTTCCCTGCTCTGGCGTCGCACGAAAGCCACCGACAAAGCAAACCCGCACGCCACGATCCTAACGTCAGCCTCTTTCTCACCTGTTGAAACAACGCTAGCGCAGCTACTCATTCCCCAGCCAATGTTTGCCATGCAAAATCATGTACAACGCTCGATCTCGGTGGTGCAAGGAGGTTTGCTGGATCGGATCTGGTCTAACATACACGCAGCAGCCTTCATGGCTCTGGTGGAAATTGTGCAAGCCAATGAAGTCCAGACTCATTTTCAGGGTCTCCATCAAGAACCCACTTCGACAAGCCTAGCTAGTTGTGTAAATAATCCTCTTCTTTTTTTTTTTTTTGTCTTCTCTTTATTTTCAACCCTCAACACCTGTCTCATATTCTATGCGCCCTATTTTCAAACCGCGCCTCTGGAATCTCATCCAACCTCACTTGGTTGGTGTCCTTTTTCTTGTCCCCTTGGGCGCGTACGCCCTGTTAGCGCTGGAGAGGACCCTTGGCTCCCTGCACTTACACCGCGTTTGTCCTGGCAGGCAAACTGTGGAGGATCCATGCAAGCGGCGTCATTAGATCTGATAACCTTCCCTCCAAGCTAGTGTGCGTATATCTATCACAGCAGAGCAAGTGCCAATGCCAATGCCAATGCCCCTGCTCCCGTACTCCCCCCTCCATCACTGACGGAATCACCGCTTGCGCGGTATGCTTCACGACGCCCATCCGCTATTCACACCCGGGGAGCCAGGTCAGGCGAAGCTCGAAGGGCCGCAATGCATTTTGCATCCACTGACCCCCATCCGTGCCCCTCCACCTTCAGGATGGCATGAGACTTTGGGCATGCTCCAGTTGTTGGAAGTAGACGTCGACGCCATCGAGGGCGTGCAAACTCCCGCGCGGCGAGCACGGTACTGCGCCGAATCTCCGGGGAAAGCCACAGCGGAGCCCTTAGGTTCGGGGATGGAGCATTTCAACCCCTTTCCTGCATATATCCGCCCTAGCGCAGACAGTAGCGGCTCGGGTCCTCGAGGAGCCGAGCGGACAGTGGTCTCAGGGCCTGCCCAGGCCTCGATCAACCCGTGCCGCTCAGATGTCGTGGATCTGATTCACTCAATAGACATAGCAAATGTTTGGGCTTGTCATGCGGAATAGGGGTGTAGGGCAGGAAGCAGATTGTGACCTTGGCACTCTGGCTTCGGACCACCATCTCAGCCCACCCCGAGAGTTTCCTATCGAATTCGCGGTGCAGCGTCGGTGATCTTGGCCTGGGCCCTTTGTGGCATAGAAAGAAAAAGACGAATACAGCAGTCCCGAAGACCCTGCGTAATCCGCATCTACCGCTCAGTCATTCATCCATTTGAGGTGAGCAGACATGTGTGTGTTCAGTTGTAACCGGTTGTGCAACACAGAGAGCAGCGTTTGCAGTTTTGGCACGGAAAACCGGCTCAAAATTTCACAAGGCGGTAGTAAATTGAGCTACACAGCCATTTTGGCTGTTTCAGAGGGAAGCCAATTCGCTACCATTCATATTGGGGTTTCAAGGTAGCTTTGTAGTCTGTAGCCCTCGACGGTAGCTAGTCAAGATCTTTCAGGATAAAGGAAAACGGCCCCATGTTCTATGAGCCTCGACGATGAAGTTGTTTCAACATTTGTAATTGAGGGGTTCCCCTCTCCACGTCGAGCTGGGTGAGTCTCGTACATGTCCACGTCCATGTGATGATAGGTAACATCCTACAGATCGTCATAGTAACTGGATGATTCGTACCAAAGTAAATTGATTTCTCCAATCACCTTTCATTTCTTTTAAAAAAAAAAGAAAGCCCTTCCATATTTAAACCGATGTTGCCCAAATCCTTCTTCTTTCTTTAATTTTACATTGCTTCCAAGTAAGTTGCCTTGCACTGAACAGGATCTAAACGCAGATGGGTAGAGCACCAGTCGGTTCACCCGCCGCTTCGGCCAAAAAGAAAAAAAAAACAAAGAAAAGAAAAGAAAAGAAAAATAGAACCCTCATAGAAGGTGGTAAATTCTTTAAAGATTAAGCTTGGTAAATCCCCAGTGACGGTGCTTCTGGAAACACCTTGTAATAATGGGGGTCGTGCCGAACCGGGGTCGCCTTGGACGATCAACAGAGCTCAAAAATACGACGGAGTGGCTTAATTGAAGCAGTGTACGTACGGCAAACATAAATCAGATGCATAGACGAGTCTGATTACTCACGAGAAGGCATTGCGATTGATCTCAGCGTATGGCAATCGGGTACCAACAGTAACAACATCTGGAATGAAGTCGGCTCCGCGCAGATGAGGGCAAACGAAAATGGTAGCAGGACACATTTAGAACGCACAACTTGATTGCGATAGGATGATTACTGATCAATTTTATAACCCCAATCGAATAAGAGAAATTATGAGTATGAGTTCATGGATGGGTCAAGACTGAGCGGCGCTACTTTTTGGTTGGGAAATGGCTTCATTATCATCAACAGTATAATACTGGCGGATACGGATCGGCGTCTCACCGAATGAACGGAAGCAAATTGCAACCTACTATATGTTGCATTGCTAACAGAAAAGCACAGCGGTGCTACTGAAGGACTGAGTAATATGACTTCGCTAACGTGCTGAAAACCAGTTGCAGCCAGAGCAGTCCACAGAATCGCCACAGAAGTGTTCCAATTTCGATGTAGCCACAAGAAGGGGTTTCCAACATTTTCTCCCTTCTGGTCAGAGGGAATTTTCGCGTGCACAAATGGATGGGCTGCCTGCCAGTGTACTGTTTACAGGAGCACTTCTGTGTACAATAAATGTCACTAACCTTGGACAATATTGTTATCCCGGCGAATCATTCATCTCCAATGCTGAGAAGGTCTACTTTGGGGCAAGGGATCTGCCCTCGAAACTTCTAAGCGTCCTGTCCAGAAATGATGTGGCTCCCCAGGGGGAACTTGCTCTCCTTTCGCGCACCGTTTGAGCTCTGCGTGTTTTGATCTTGCAGCCAAGCGAAACCGTTTGAGCTCCTCCAGCACATCCTTCATGCCCATGATTTCGGACCGTGGAGGTGTTGCAAGCTTTCTGGGCATCACTGCCATGCACCAGGCCGTCTGGAAGATATATGACCTGTTAGGCGCACCAGCAGTGACCTGCCCCGGGGTACACGGCCCGACTATGCCCCGAACGCCATACTTCGACACCAACCTCCGATAGTCGTTGATCACGATGCTGCTGCTCGGTGTCTTTGGTCCGATCCACACCAATATAGAAAAGGCTTCCCCATTCCATTCGCCTTTGTGGGCCAAGAAATCGCCATCTACTCGGTCCGACTCATCGTCTTGGCCCCTCTCGGTCGCCCCACCAGAACATCTTGACTCTATATCGCCAGATCGTTGCAACGGCTGTTTTGAATGCTGGTCTGATTTAGTCTCGTCAAAGAAACTGAATCCCTTATCCCCAGCATTCATCAATCCCTCTGCATCAAGATCTTCTGCTACCGAGAATAAGGCGTCCTTAGGGTCTAGCTCAAACTCCAGTCGAAGATGTCTCAGACCCTCCAACATTTCTGGCTCCTTCCGCGACGATGATACTGTTTTTGCGTCGAACATTGTCCTTTCCTGAGACGACAAAAATTTGAGAAATCGTATGAGAATGGTTATCAGTGGACCTGATGAGCGACGTGGAATATGGGTGAGGGTCAGGGAAGTCAAGCGCGGGTTCATGTCTGGGACAAAGGGCTGGGGGTAGGCCAGCTTGGAGCGTGTCAGGATTGAGGTCTCGGCGAGATACAATCGGCTCATTGTGGACAAATTTTCCATCTCCAACGTGGGGATCTGAGTAACGACAGAATGGTGCAGCCTGAGAATGCGGAGGTTGGAAGAGAAGACGGGACGCAAGAAATGGGCAGCGTTCAAAATTCCGTACAGCCTGGCCGATTTGGGCCATATCGGAGATTCATCTTTTGAGGGCATCACTAACGGCATGTAATCACACGCCAGTTCTTCTAGGTGTCCATTGGAGTTTCTCAGCAGACTTTCAATACCAAACGATGAAATCTGGTTATTAGACAACTTGATATGGGCCAGGCCTGTGCAAGCTCTGTAGCTCTCGGGAGTCAAGTGAGGATCTTCACCTGAAAATGCTCGCAACACTGCATCGGCAGAGTCTGGCTTGACGCGATCCCTACCATAGGATCTGAAGGCCTGATACTCCTGGAGGTCAGACTCCGGATGGGCCATGTACATGGGGGCATCTACGAGGAAGCGCTCAGGGTGAGTTGAGGAGGCACTCCACTCAGACTCGTCCACGAAGATAAAGGGTCCGTAGCCAGGGGACCCTCCTCGAGCAAGTGTCAGCTTCCCTTCAACTCGAAAGTATACTTCAGACCGAAGATTGTTTGCGCGAAAGCACCTTGCTGTCAGTTCGTCGACGATGGTGTCAGTTAGCTTGTTGTTGCTGATGTCCAGGCTCCAGAGGCGGGTGCCAAAGCGAATTGTCAGTGCGCCGAACGCCACATCATCCATCTCGCGGCTGCGGATTTTGAGGATGCGGAGATCAGCCAGCAGAGAAGGCTGCAGCAAGGGCCAAACGGATCCAGGAATGCCAGACACGTCAAGATACACCAAGCCACTCACACGTGGGTAGCTGAAAAAGGTGCTTGGTAACGGGCTTGGGCAGTCAGCGACACTTAGAAGGAGAATCTGGCCGCCGCCCGTTTCCTCTGGATCAGCATCTGCAAGAACGGTTCCTGTGTCGAGTTCGGCATGCCCGTCAATTAGTATGCATGTTAGTTGGGGTAGAAGACTGATCGCCCGCTTGAAGCTCTGGTTTAGTGTCACGTCATGCTTGTCTGAAGCAAAATGATATGAATCCTTCGCAAACGCCCTAGCGTCGAGCACGCTAACCAAGCTCCTGGTCTTTTGCCCTGTGCGCTCAAGCTGAGCGAAAGCAAAGCTAAACCACCAGTCTAAATCTGTCAGGTTTGGCTTGTGTTAGTGTCAAAAGTCAGACAGAGCCGCCAAACATCTGATCTGGTGTGGCTGAACTTACCATCTCCCGTCTGCAAGCCGGCTAGCCTGACAGCTCGCAAAACGTTGGCCCAAATACGAGGCGCAAACACGCCCCAGAACCGTTTCGCTACGAGACAAAGAGCCGGATAATCATGGTGGGCTACATACGGCGCCACTAGATGAAGCCAATCAGGCCGAGCCGTGGCCTCGTGATACGAAGGCAGCGAGGTCATTTTCCAACAATCAAGCAAGTTGACTGCCAGACCGTGCTCCCGATTTGCCTAGCGCTCCAGTATTGCCCCAAAAACTGGAGACCAGGGAGGGGAGGTGAAGCAAATATGCAGCAGGAACAGATACCCGCCAGTAGGAAGATGCGGGACAATAGCCGGTTTGAACCAAATGCCCGTCAGTGGATTCGGCAAAAGAACATGCAGAGACCAAGGCCGTGATTCACAGTGAAGAGAGCAACGATGGACCACGAAATAGCGGAGAGGCGAGGGGTGGGCTGGCTGCAAGCGCACTGTCCTCTTTTAGACCATCCGAAGGCAGATGATACAAAAACACCGGAACGAGGGAGCGCTGAGGACCAAAATGCCCAAAGGGGCAGCGTCTTGCCAAGATGAGCTTTAGAATGCTTGTTAGGCCTTCATGGGGCCAACCCTGCCGGCTTGCTTGTTCGGACGCGTGGTGTCCAACTACAAGTCAAGGCGATCCAGTGTGAAGCGGTCAGATGTGGCAGCTTGCAGGCAACACAAAGAAAGATGGACGGTGCGATGGAGAAGTGACGTACAGGGCGCAAGACCGGAGGGACTGGATTATGAGGTAAAACCAGGCTCGGGGAACACGGGACACCTGAGCGTTCGCCGTTTTGAGCCTCTGGCAGCAGAGATCGACGCCAGCCGGTGGAGGTTTCAGCTAGGCCAGGGGATGGGACTGGCGGTTCACTGAGAGGGGCAAGGGTTAGAGTTGAGCTGTCATCTTTTTCAACCCCGAGTGACAGACACGATCCAAAAGGGAAGGGTGTCTGGTCAGGAGAATGTCAAGGCGAGTAGAGAGACAACAAAGCACCGCCAGCCAAACGAGACGGATCGATGACAGCGTCGAGTAGCGCCAAAATGGTGTGGCGAACAAGACTGGATATCCTGGCTTTCTTATTCTTGCTGTTGAGGCCAGATAGGCCCTGCGACCCGTTAGGATGTGACGTGTTTCCTGATGAGGCGGAGCGAGGGATAAAATTGTCTGCCAGCGGAAGAGGAGCTGCGAAGTGGTGTAGTGGTGGCGGTGATAGCAAAGGCCTCAGGCGTCAACATTGATACGAATACGTAAAATCAGAGTACCCAGCGAGCGGCGCATGCCGGACGATTAATCGAGGTCGATCAATATCGATTTCAGGCGGATCATTGAGGGCGTGATGTTGGGGAATAAAAAAAATGAACAAGACATAACTAACATTCCCGGCACAAGCGATTCTTTTTTTTTCTCTTTTTGTTATTAATTTTATTTCCGCATCCGAAGTTGATCTCACCAACAAGGAGCACGCTCATCAAACCGCGGAGGGCACTTTTCAACCCCCTCTCCTCTCATATGTCATCTTGTCCCCTTGCCCAAAAGTTGGCAGCACTCCAGGTTCAATGGAGCCATGCCCTGTCATACCCCACCTCACCTGCGACTAGATAGTACAGTACAGTAGCTTGCGGGTGCTAAACTAGCGGGGGATGGGACCCTCCTACGGACCCTTCGGCCTGCCTTTTCCCGGGCGGGCTGCATATGGCTAATTGTTTTCGCATCGCAGTGAGTGGATGACAGAAGGCGACAATGTGACGTGGGTTGATGCGCCAGCCCCCAGTGCCGATTGTAGCGCCCAGTCTGGCGGGTGCACGTCCGGGGGGCTTGCTCCTGTCGTTTCTTATTCCGTGACCTGGCCGCCACGATGAACACCCCAGTCCTTCTCCATGCAAAAAAGCGATCTCGGAGTTTCATAACCGGACCCTCCTCTCACCCAGCCCTACAAGGGACGCCCCCCTCTTCCCCTGTGCTGTGGCGGGCGGACGCTGTGGGCCGAAAGCTGCGGCATGAATGGCGTGAAAGTGAAAAGAAGAAACAAAAAGAAAGAAACAAAAAAAAGAAACAAAAGGGCAAGACCCTTGACTGATGGATTGCGCCAACCAGTCACAGGGGGCGACGAACGGCTCTGGGGCAGGCAGCAAGTCAGCCGCTGCCAACCCAGATCAAGGTGAAGGCCCCATTGTTGGTAAGCTAATTAGCTAAGTACGTTTATAATTAGGCATGAGGATACAATATCAGCCGGTGTTGCTCCAGCGTTACTCGAGCGTTATTTCAGCTGCAGGATCCCTTTCAAACAAAATGACGGTGTGGTACAGTAGCATAACCCGTTTCGGAAACCGGGAAGCCCGAAACGGTACTCGGTCTCGGGGTCCTCTCTGAGCTTTCTTTCCGCTTTTCACAATTCAAAACCCCTGCCACAAATTGTGTGTGTCTCTCCTCTCTTGCTGTTTGGGGGGGAGGGGGGGGGGGGGGGGG
>KV875233.1:1417968-1449843 GCA_001879505.1 Calonectria pseudoreteaudii
AAAAAAAAAAAAAAAAAAAAAAGCCACGGGAGTGTAGGGCCGTTGCTGAGGGCAGTCTTGTATAACGGTGTCTCGCGTGCCAAAGGAACCAACGCCCCTCCATCTCAAGCTCTCCTATTCACTTTGCTTCTTCTCCACGCTTAAGAAAAGCAAGAAAGCGTCATTGGTGATCTCCTCCCGAAGGTCTTATCCCCGTACTCCACTATGATTGATCTGCTCTCAATCGCTTCTGCGGCTGCTGCTACTGCTGCTCCTGCTGCTCCTGCTGCTCCTGCTGCTCCTGCTGCTCCTGCTGCTCCTGCTGCCGCAATTACTTCTCTCAAGCAAATGCAGCCAGCACCTCCCCCGCCCAGAGAATGACGGATGTCTTAGCTCATGGCCTTGACGAGACCAAGTGTTGGACTTTTGGGGGGATTGCAGACCGCTTGCAGGTGATCTATCACATCTCACTAACACTCCCCCCCATCCCAGGTCCCAGCCAGGACCCTAATCAGACAAAATGTGTCTGGCTCCGCAAGCTCGATCCAGGCCTAGATTTGCTTTTCCCTCCCTCCCAGCACGCACTGAGATCCACACTAGCGCGCTGTCTGATTGACAGGGGTGGGATGTTTGTCGATGAGACTTGCGCAGATCCTTTAGCCAAACTGGCGCGGCGAGCGAGACCAGCAGGCGCGCGAACTCTTCGCTCTCTGTAGAGTTTCTTCAGGGCACCGCAATTAGATGGGTATGCTTAATCTCTTTTGAGCACAAGTTGGCGGTATAGCTCCGAACTGGTCAGTGGTTTCATTTTTGTCCTTCGATCTGCCTGCCATTTACCGATCTGCTCAACATCCTACCGATCGAACCGATCGCCAATTTGCTGTTGTTTTGGGGGGGGATCGGGACGCGCTCCCTCTGGACACGGTGCACAATTGTTTGTTTCCCTTCTCTCACTCTACTCTTCCTCTCCCTCCATAGGATCACCTGTATTCGTTTCCCCATCCTTCCAGATTCATCCATCCACAGATGGCCTGGGATGCCGGCATACACACGCAGCGGCGACCAGTTAGATCGCTGTGCCCTGCGGCTCCAATGCGATATGGGGTAAGGTCCAGCGGAAATCTCGCCCAGGCCCAACCTCTCGTCTCTTTCTCACTCTTCCCCTGGCTCCTATGCGGCCAGTCCCCCCCCTCCCCCCACCGTCTTTCCCGCCGCCCAGCCGTCTCGAATGCAACAATCATGACGGGCTACAGCGAAGATGTACTGGAGATACTGAGATGTGACGGATATTTCGCTGTGCTGCGCCTGACCCAATTGACTGCCGCCGGCAACCCAGGGCCCTCCGCCAACCGATCTTGGCTTTCTGGGTCCGTGTTTCCGAATTGGCAAACTTGAATTTGGGCTTGAACGTCGGCCCACGGCCGTTCCCGTACAGGATGCCCTCCGCCCACATCCCCGGCTGCCTGCTAGTTCGGTCCGGTATAAGCTCGTCAAGTTTGCCTGGCCCACCTGCACCTGGGTCCCACAAGTGCCCATCAAACACTTCTCGAGATCCACGATGCCTGTGACCATGACGGCCCTATCATAGAGGTGCACCCTGAGTTCGCCTCGTTTTCCCAGTGTCTATGTAACCAAACAGTCTCCTTTATCATCATCCCGTGTAGATAGGCAGTCAGGACCGGGGCTATATACACTGCAAGGTCTTTTGTTTTCTTTTTTTTTTTTTTTGCCCCTTCATTTTACAACAGTTACACCGCATTGTCAAGGTGACAGGCTCAACGTCGTACATCGCGCCATGATTGAGCCTACCATGCCTTCGTAGTTGTGGGGTGGTTAAACCGTGATGCCGATTGCCAAGGGTCCACATCATAGTCGTATGCCAGGCATCATGCAGCATGATGTGTTCATGGTGCTGTAAAAGGAAGCGTCGGGAAACTATCCTTTCAGAAAGTCGCCACCGTCGCTCCAAGGAGACACTTGGGGGTCGCTCTACGCGATGAAGCTGAAGCTTCTTTCGAGTCATGCCAATAGCCAACAGCTGATGACATGTTGGTCCATAGAGCTGCGGTGTTTGTGTATCCAGTCAGATCATCTTCTAGGGGAAAATGAAGGGTAGTCGTCATAGTGCCCACCAGAGTTGTACGCAATTTTGAAAAGCAAACGTAGGAACACGCGCATGTTACCAAAAAAAAAAAAAAAAAAGCCCCGGGGGAGAGTTTACCATTCAAAATGGAACCCCGGCACATTTTCAGATGGATCAGCCTTGGGTATTTCGCACATCTGCTTTTTGACAGCAACCCTTCTCCACCGCTGAAACTCCGCCCATGGCGGCCTGGTAGCCAGGTACCCGGGATCATACAGGTCGGAACAGCTGTAGGGTAGTCACCTGTAAACTTGGCCCCAGCCCTGGCCGCGATTCATGATAACGACGATACATTATTCCAATTATTACAAGTGCTGTAATGAAACACACGAAGGGTGGGAGAGATTCGTGCAGGAGTGACAGTCGTCTCGAGAGATTTTTGGTCGCGTCGGTTACACATGTTCCACCGCAGAGTGGGTAGTCGCTCACACACACAAGATTGATATGCATCGTCGCACAGCAATAGTTGCATGGCGACGCTGTGGTAAGCCCAATCCCGGGAAAATTCCCACTTCCCCCATTTGCGAACACTATTGCGGCGGCTTGCATGATGCCGGGCAGGTGTTGTGATGCCCTCCCCCCTCACGAGAAAACAATGGCGCCCAGCTTTTCCTCTCGGATACCGTGTTTGATAGCCCTCAGCCTCCCGTTACACATGTTTCCACAGACTGGCGCACGTATTCGTGCCAATGTTTGCGCTATGATTGGCAAGCTGAGCGTGGTGCGAAGGGATGTTGGGAGTGTAGAATAAATAGGCGTCAAGGTCGTCAGATTTGGGTCCTGCAAAATCGTCAAAGCTGAAGCAGTTTCGTGGATTTTAGTCCTCCTCTCAGCGATCCCACTACACCACAATGTGCACCATCTGGCGAGTCACCTTCTCCTGCCGCAGGGCAGATCACCAAGAGTTCGTCACGCAATGCAATTACGGCTCCAGCTGTCCGGTCAAGATGAACCGGGCAGCGCCAGATCGAGGCGATAGATCAGAAACCTGCATGATCGAGAGCCACAAGCTCATCGACCCTCACCTCCCAAGACCTCATCACTGACCGGTGTAAGTAAAGAAGCCTTTGATCGTGACTTCGATCCCTGCTGACCGGTCTGGAGGTGCAGGATCAAAGTCGGTATCCGGATGCAAACCCATGGAAGACTGACCTTCACATTCACCAGCAGGAGGTATTGTGCCACACAGAGCAGGGGGAGGTGGCTAGCGTGCATCTCGGGTAAAAAGCACTCGTCAGATTATGTGAATGGAGGCATTTTGGCAGCCAATATCGACGGAGAATGTGGGCACAATTTCATACACGGTGCTGTGAGCATAGCTAAAATAGCGACTCCACTCTGCCGCCGCACAATGAGTAATGCAATATGAAATACTTGGCGAATGACCTTACCCTGTACCAATGAGTGCATTTTCTCCCCCGAGTCCATGATGCCTCAATTGTTTTCTCAGTTGTCAATTTTGGCAAGGCGATCCAGGTTACCAATGAAAACAGGGGCACCGTTGCCGGCTGCTGCAGGCCTGGTTGACTAAGGATGTTACCCGCACCGGGTACAACCCTCTTGCGTTATGTCGAGTCCCTTGATTCCCTTAAATATCTTCCTCGTGTCACCCAAGACCGTTGCAAAACCTCGACAGGTCCCTGTCCAGCTGGGACATGCACCCTTTACGAGGCCCGCACCAAGTCCATGGCTCCCGAGAGGTCCGGAGATTTCAAGGCCAAGTTCGGTGTGACAGGAGATTGTATGGCCTGGATGGATGGCGTGTCAATATGCATATGCATCGAGCTAGGTTCTTAGCTTTGCTCAAACTTGAGCGTAATCGGATCACATTCCCGCGCTCTCGTTGGACAGAGATCCCCGCACTCTCGGATAATGTGGTGTGCGGCGATAGGCCATCGATGGGATACCAATGCCAGATCGGAGTGTTGAGCCATCAGCTAAACTTTGCGGGTATCGTCGATGCTCGGGACACTGAGAAGACTGCAACCTCATGTGAGGTGATTTGGAGACAACTAGTACGATCGACAATGGATTTGTTACGAGATTATCTCTACGTTAATCCATCGCCGCCTCCTCGGCAGCGGTTTCTATCTCTTCGAGCACCTCGTCCATCTCGGCCTCTGTGGCCTCCAAGCCCTCTGAACTCATAAGTTTGTTTTCCTTGTCCTCGGCTGTGAGAAAAAAAAAAGAGAGCACATGTGGTTAGTGGGGTGCGTACTATACTGACAATGGGGATTCAACTTACTCCGGGGCTCCACAAGGAGATTTTCCTGAACTTCGCAGTCGGTCAAGACAGAACCGGCACCGATAACGCAGCGCTTGCCCAAAATGCACCGGGTAAGCTTGCATCCTTTGCCAATTGTGACGCCTTCCATCAGGAGACACTGCGACAACTTGGCGCCCTCGTTAATCTGCGAGCCTGCACCAATGACGCATTCCTTGATGGATGTCTTTTCCTCAACGGTGACATTTTCAGCAATGAGACTATCTTGTTTGGTGATGGTGGTACGTGGCTTCACGCCCTCAGGATATGCGACCTTTCTTGCATGAGCATAAATGGATGCTCCCTCTGGTCCTGTTTCCTCGAGAGATGGCAGTTTTGCCAGCTGCAGTGAGATAGCAAGTAGCAGCTGTGCCGTATCCACGCGGCGAATAAGCGGTGCAGCGCCCTGGCTAGAGTGAATATAGGCAAGGATCGGCGGTACGTCGAATTTGGATGATTTCTTTGGTGAAAGCTCCTTGTCTTCTGAGGCGCCGGATGCAGAGGCCTCGTGAGCACTAGCTTCTGCTGCAGTTTTGTCTGGCGTGATTATTTGTCCCTCCGGATTGGAATCTCCTGCAGATGATGTTCCATCTTGGTTCTCTTCTGACTCCTCATCTACTCGGCCGTAACTGCAAAGAGATTGCATCTTGAGCTTTTCGGCCAAGCCTGACTGCCAGCCGGCCTTTGCCCACCAACCAATGACATCCTCGCCGATGCTTTCCAGACGCTCATTCTCCTTGACAAAGTCTAGAACCCAACGAGGAAAGATGTAAATGTGTGCATCACGATGATTAGTAAACATGCGGATACGAGAGTGTGCTCTGAGGAGACCGTGCCGGATAGGAAGTCCTTTTCTCTCCTCTGTGAGATCGTTTAGGGAATCGGTAGGCATGGAGTACACCACATTGGATAGGCTTTGGAACAACGATCCTTTCGGGGGAGTAACGCGGGATGAGGGCAGGGGAGTTGTTGCGACGAAATCAGTGTTCTCTCCCTTGACTGGAGTGGTCGTCTTGGTATCGTACCAAACACCAAGTCCTCCGCTGTGGAGGGACCTGTGTCCATTAGAGAGTCTGGGTGTATCTAGCAAATCTGTGAGACTTGCCGACTTGACCATCCAAGATTGAAGGAGTTTTTCTCCTCCAAGTTCACAGACAAGGTCGCAGGGAAGAACAATGAAATCGCCAGTAACAAGGCTTCTCACTTCAGGCAACCGCAGAATGTCAGCCGTACCCGTGTTTTGGGTGAGGTCTGCGGGTGCCAGGATATCAGGACGCGGCAGAGGAAGGGCAGTAAGTAATGGGTTAGTGTTGAGAGCAGTTGTGATGGCTGCCGAAGCTGAAGGAGGGCAGACCAAGGTGATGCCTGTAGAATATTAGTGTTGGTCTATCTCCAGGCACTCGCAATCTTCGGCCGAAAGAATTTGCTAATTGGGAAATGATCGAGAGGAAATAAAAGCCATGGTGAAAATTGTGTTTTATGGTATGGCTGGTATGGATATGCCATAACTCATCCTCGAGCATTCTGACGACCCGATGAAGGCGTTAGGGGTGCTTGGCGGGGCTGACTCACTCGTAACTCCCATTCGGTAGCAGAAGTCAATAGGATACCAGACCATGGGCCGGTTCGCGATTGGCAAAAGAGCCTTGGGGTTCTCATCTGGGTTGGATGTGAAGGTTGGGAAAGACGAGCCTGGCCCGCAAAGGATGAGGGCTTGAAGCCCGGTCGACGGCATTGACACAGCGTGGGGCATTGCGATGACAGTGAGAGTCTGGGTTTGGTGTTGATGGACCCCCGCGGGGAAAGAGCCCCTGTAAAATTTCCGAGGATGCAAAGTAAACGAACGGGGCCTGATTGATCGATTACTGGGTGCTCGAAAGCAGGGCTGGTGGCTTGTTTTCGGGAGTTTGAGTCGTTTTCATAGACTCGATGTGAAGAGTCACCACAAAACAACTGCCAAGACCTCGAAAAAGGCGATGAGTCCCACGTTGTGGCTGATAGGTGCTGTCAGCCACACCACTTACCTTCACGTGCTGTTGGCCATCCCTCCGCATCGGCGCGGGTATTCATTGATCCCCACTCCCTTGCCAATCAGCCCCTGAGCTGACATCGGACCTCGGGTTCTGGCAGGGGGTTGCTGGGGGGTGATGCCTCAGCTCCACCTCGTTGTTGACGATAGTGATACCAGCCACCGCGACCAAGGACACCCGCATCTAGCCACGGGCGTCTCTCTCCAACGCCGCGAAGTCGCTTCACAAAATCGATAGCCCAAAAATCAGGCGCAATCACGGGACAATCGCACCCATTTCGCTCGACGACCTGAACGAGGGTATTGTACCCATTGCCGCCTGCTGCCGCCGGCGCCATCCCCTCCACCTAGCAATGCGACAGCGCGTTGCGTAACGTAAATGTCACCCGATCACGGATCGTCGCGCTCGCGACGAGGAGTTTGGAGCCACTGGGTGCCGCTTGCTGTCACACTTACGGTCGCAACTGTTGGTGTTGCAGCTTGGGTATGGAGCCAGCGCAAAGATGAAGACGAAGAACCCGAACACGTTTCTGGCCTGGACTACGACAATGTCGAATACGGCGGAGCCTCCCACCACGAAGGATCAAGGGACTTGAAACCATCCGACAAGCCACCACGAACCGATGAACAAAGCTATGGAGTTGCGGCTGTGGAGGAAGATGCTGCTGGTGGATGGGGTTCTCGCATGTCTGGCGCATTTCGACGAACTCCCAGTCCACAGCAGTTTTTTGACTCAACTGGAAAGACCTTCACGGCCGGCGTAGCTGCGGCTGGCGCCGCCATGGGGAAGGCTCTGGCTTCAATTCGCGAAGAGGATAAGAGTCCTTACAACGAAAGTAACCCTTGGTCTGAAGAAGCCGATGCAAAGCAAGAGCGAGCTCCTCCTCCCACGAGCTCCTCTCCTGGTATCAGCGGTAGCAAGAAGCGTAAGACTGTTGCAATTGTGGTTTCTGCAGATGCTCAAGGGTCGTTTGAATACGATGACGGATTTCATGAGCATGCGGTGAGTTGCTTTCTTGCACCTGATAGCTTCTACGACTAACTCGGCGCTTTAGTCTATCTTGTCGCATATTCCCCGTCTCAATGACTTCTCTAAGATTAAGCTATTTGTTTTGATTTACTCTCCTGGATTGAAGGACTCGCCTACGGATGCTGCGACCAGTAACCTTCCGCCTCCTTCGCTGAGCTCTTCATTTTCTAACATTGGCCATGATCAAGTTACTCCCAGTGAGGAGACGAAGAATCCATTGTATGTCTCGTAAATAATATTCCGGAAAACCTGCTTACCCCTATAGGTCCTCTTCAACATACCCCACATTCAATGCTGTGTACTCCGAAGCCCTTGGGCTGGTGGAGAAAGAAACAATGGTGATGCCATTCACTACCCCCAATGGCCACGTTCACATTCTTCGTCACTTGCAGCCCGATGTTGTGTATCTTCAAGAGTCTCTTTCTGGCGAGGACGGCAGTATCATTACCAACCTCCAGACATGGCTTCGCCATGACGTCATTCTTGTTGTTGGAGCCGATAATGGTTCCGGGGGTCTCGCAGACAGCGAGTCAGAAGCCGAGAGGCCTGGCAAATCTGAACTATGGTGGCAGCGACCAGAGAGGGTTGGCCGAGGTCGGGGAGTAGTGGTGGTCGATGGAATGCGCGTGAATGATGACTGGGTACGCAGGGTTCAGGGCCATGAGTAATGGCCAGTGCGACCTCCAGCGGGCCCAGCCAAAGATACCATGAGTTTGTTGTTTAGTACATGAGCAGTGAAGTTGGAAATGCGGACTTGCCGAAGATTTGGTTCCCTTACTTGCTTCATCTATTCGTATCCTGCATGTCTGCGCTGTATTTGTTTGCGCGCGAAAGCTACAGCTCACTCTGCAATGAGCCAGGAATTAATGAAAGAAAGGAAGCAGTGTTAAAAGTCAGAATTGTTACCATCGAAACCAAACTAGACTTGCTTCTATCCGGGTTGCCCTAATTTATTCATCGTGCAGCTGCGATAAAAGTTTAAGCCCTATGCACGCTGTCCAATGTCTCAGTCGCTGTGTAACAAATGGGTGCATGGCGGTTGTATTCACGCGCCGGTAGGGCTATGAGGGAGAAAATTCTCGGAGAGAAGGAGTGGGGGAATTCCTGAAAGATTTATCACATTTAATTTGAAATTTTATGAATAGTTTGAAGGATTCCTTCTTGTGCTTTTTCTTTTGCCTTTCTCCGTCAGCCATAACATCCCTCCTTTGGTTCTGACGCGATCACGTGATCTTGCCCAATGCGTTCCGCAACCTCAGGCCAGGAGCCTCATCCGTGATGCAGCGACATTCGAGGCGCCGGCATCATCAAACGTCCAACCCAACTCCATCGCGCGATTCCCCCAGGACGTGACCCATGGTAGCGTGTCTCGCATTCTTCCGACATCTTCCCATGGATTATCACTACATCATCTAATCCGCGCAGTCCTGTCAACCCGCGCCTCGGTCATCTTGACGTCTCCGCATAAAGAGGCGACGTGCGACCAAGGCAACCTACGCCCCGTTCCGACCCCAACTTTCGCGTCGCGCGATTTTGACATTGAAATCGATGTTTGCGCCGTAATTCAACGATTTAAATACCATTGAGCGAATAAAGAACCTCAGAAGCAGCATTAATTTTTACTGCGCCCTCAGCGCAGTGTCATCTCGACACCATGGCGCCCGTCGGCCCCGTGATCCATCAGAATACCGCCAATAAAATTAAACGCCCTGTCCCGGCGGGAATACAGACGAATGGCGCAATTACCTCCGCAAAGAATTCACCATCTCCCTCAATGTCAGCAAAGAAACCACCATTGAGCGCGAAACAACCGCATTCGGCGAGCGAGCGATCAATAACCGCGTCGACAGTACGACCGGTAAACCGAGTACGCCGGGAAACATTATCACAAGTTTCAGGAAGGAACTCGAGAAATAGTGCTGGGCTCCGGTCAGCATCATTAGCCGCCGATACGACAGCGCATGACAGGGAGCCCCCACCTTATGGTATGGTCTCGGATATCACATCTGGACGTGACCAAGTATTCTAATGTTATCGCAGTCATTACGGATTCATACATTTTAAAGAAGCACGCCGGATGCCCTCCGTCTTTAATTGTTCATATGCACCCAACGCACTTCCGGTTCGACAATCAAGATGGCACGTTTCAATACAAGTCACCGATGAAGCTCTTCCTTGACCATGTCAGAAGTCGCACGGTTCCGCACGATCTACTCTCCTACTTCATCGAGGGTGGCGTGCCATTCTACGATGGTTGCCTCATCGTTCAAGTTCATGACCATAAATCCGTCGTTAAAAACACAAAAGATGTGGCCAGACCGACTTCGACAACGAGCACTGTGGTTACTTCGTCAATCCACAATTATAACCAGTATTTGACGCCTTCTCCCTATGTTCCTTTCCCTAAGGAGAGCCTACCAGGAGGGGATGCTCCTGTCAAGGCAGAAGAAGAATCAAAGGAGAAGGTAGAGGAAGAAAAGGATAAGGAAAATGTTCCGGTTACTTCTGACGGCCAAAAGGACGGTGCTCCAAAGAAACCAAAAGTTTTCACTGTTGTGCTTCATCCTACCCCCGAAAGCCTACAGATGGACTTGCTTATCAAAGCTTCAACCCCAAGGGGAGCTAGTGATGGGGCTGTCTCCGGTCTAATACCTCCCTCCACTCCGATATCGATGGTCCCGCCAACGCCAACTGGTGCAAGCATGCCACCTCCGGCCAAGCGACAAAAGCGGGAAAAGATGGAACTGGACGGGAGTAATATTCATGAGGCAGAAGGTCGGATTTTGTTGGCGACCAACGCCCCTCTGGTGTTAGAACCAACCAGAACCGCTGAGGAAACAATCGTACTGCTGGATGCCATGTCACATCCTAAGCACGCCGATCCACCACCTCAGCCCAAGACCCGCAAGAGGACTGTGGCTGAGATGGCAGCTGATGAAGCAGCAGCAGCAGAGCAAGAACGCTACATGCTCGTCTTGGATGAGCGCCTGTCTAATAATAACGGTGCTCAGAGCGGCGGAGCGACGGATGGCAATGCTCAGACTAGTGCGGCAACGTTCGATCCAAGATTCGAACGATTCAAGGTCATCGAAGATATCAAGCGAGAGCACGCTGAGAAGAAGGAACAAGAGAAGCTTAAGCAGGCAGAAAATGATCGCAGGTTACAACAACAAAGACAGCAACAGCAACAAGAGGCGTTGCTCCAGGCACAGAGACAGCAGCAGCAGCAGCAGCAACAACAGCAGCAGCAGCAGCAACAGCAACAACAACAGCAGCAGCAGCAGCAGCAGCAGCAAGCTGCAGAACAGGAACGGGCGAGACGGGAGGCTGCAGCAAGGGAGGCTGCGGCAAGGGAAGCTGCAGCTACAGCTCAGCGACAAGCCGAAGCACAGCGACAAGCTCGTGCAGCTGCGTCGACCCCAAGCAACCAGAACACCGTCCCAAGACAGCCCGCGCCCCAGCCTCAACAGCATGCACATCCTGTACAGAATGGCCTGGTCAATGGAACCGCTCCATCAGCCCCTACTCCTACTCCCGCACCAAGTGTCATTCAGGCACAAGCACAACCGCGCTTCCAGGCCCAAATGTCCCAGCCGCCTGCCTCTTCCCCTATCGCAAGACAAGGCACACCTCAGAACATGTCCTCACCAATGGTTGGTAGTGTGCCTATGCAAGCAACTAATTCCGGTGCGGCAGGCAGCCCGCCACGGCCACCGTCTGTTGTACAGAACCACCCAATGTCGGTTCCTATGGCTCACAATATGTCGTCTCGTGGAAGTCAACAGAGCCATCCTTCTGGTACACCGCGCATACCTAATTCCACACCCAACATTCCACATGGCACGCCAATCAACAGGCAGGCGATGAATGCAACTCCTCGCATGACACAGGCGAGCCCGCCTCCTGCAATGATGGCTCAGAACTCACAGATGGGTCAGGCACAGGCCATGATGATGAACAGCCAGGCCGCCATGAATCAGGCCGCCATGAACCAGGCCAATCCCCAGCTCATTGCTCAGATGGCTACTCAGCAGCGTATTATACAACAGCAGCAGATGGCAGCTTTGCAGAATGGGGTTGCTAACGGCAATATCAATGGCCAGCCAATGACACCCCAGCAGCAACAGCAAATGATGCAATTGATGCAGCGGCAAATGCTGATGCAGCAGCAACAGCAGCAGCAACAACAGCAGCAACAACAGCAACAACAACAACAGCAGCAGCAGCAGCAGCAGCAGCAGCAGCAAGGTGGTATGATGAACCAGCAGCAGCTTGCACAACAGTATGCTCAACAACTTCAAAATATGCAAGGAGGTCAAATGCGTCAAATGACGCCTCAAATGCAGGCTCAGATGCAACAAATGGCACGAATGAATCAAATGAATGGCCAGATGGGCAATCCCATGCAGCGCCAGGTCAGCGGCCAGATGATGAATGGCAATATGAACCTGCAGGCTCTTGCTGCAATGCAGCAGCAGCAGCAGCAAACTCAGCAGCAGGCTCAGCAGCAACAACCACAGCAGCAGATGACTCCGGTGCAAGTGCAAATCCAGAACCAGGCAAGAATTTTGTACCAAAAGATGGTCCAAACTCTCGCCCAGAAACATGGAGCACTGGACCGCATCCCGCCAGAATTGCTAGAAAAGGTCAAACAGACATCACTAGCTCAGGCACAACACAACATCCAGCAGAACCTCCAACAGCGTAGAGCGCAGCAATTGATGATGCAGCAACAGCAGCAACAACAGCAACTGCAACAGATGCAGCAAATGCAGCAAATGCAGGGGATGAATGGGATGATGGGTCATCAAGGAATGTGAACACGAGTTGCTCGTTTATTGACGGAGAATGTAGTGATGGAAACTGGCCGGAGGTGGGCCTGGAGTTTTGGTGAAGGCAACATTTCGTGATTCAGTTACGCATCGGTTAAGTTTAGGATTGGATGCTTTATACCCCGCGGAATTCTTTCGACTTAGGAAAGGGATATTTTACGAATGCGTTTCTTTGAGGAGGGTTCTTTGGTCATTGATGTTTTGAGGTGAAGCGTCTACGGTTATGCATGGTGTTGAGGGATCAGACTGGGAAATATGTATCATACGAGCAAATTTTATATGGAATCGTCATTGCGGAGGTGTTAAGGCCTAATGCTCGGGGTGTTCATATGCGTCATCGACAACTACTTGATTTTTTCTTTATTGCTGATATTTATTGCTCATGCTCGTCGCCCAGGCTGCAGGCACTCTCTGCCCATGTCTCGTATTAATCAACCGGAGACGGATGACGCGCTTCGTGCCTAACGTGGCTCGTGTGTAGTCACGTGCACTAGTTTACTTCTGGTGCATGATGACACAACCGCCCTGCTGGGAAGCTTGCACGTCCACCTCGACTCGTGATAGCTCCAGGCAAACGTGACTTGTCTCGTCAACAATTTCTCGACAGCGGACGACAAATACCGCAACGCAAAAAAGCTCCACCGAATCGAAATAAAACTCCTGCGAAAATCCCAACCCATCCGCCTGCTCCCTGACTTGACCGTGACAGCCAACGGTACCTTATCGTCTCTCGTTTCGTCCATCCGCTTTCCCGATGCATCGTCCGCAATTAAAGTCGCTTTTGCTCCCCTTGCTGGCTGCCCCAGCTCAGGCTCTATCTTCTTTAACCTGTGAAAACATCCGGGTTGATGGACACAGCTTTGATTTGTCGAAATTGGGCGGGCCGCACTCTGTCGTGACAACGCGTTACGAACCGAACCCCCCGGAACACTTCAACACTACATACACTGTAGATATATGCAAACCGCTCAAGAAGAGTGGGAAGAAGGAAGGAGAATGCCCAAACGGCACCAGAGGTAGGCATGCAGGCCACCATGTCAATGCGCCAGCATCTAATATTACCAGTTTGCGGCATCACCCATCTTATCCAAGGGGAAGTCGATACCATTATGGATATCACAGCGATAGCAGGAAACCTAGAGAACCACGGTGGCTCGCAGTTTGATTTCACCCCGACAAGGCTTAAAACGAGCGACTCTACTGCTGACTCTCAGAAGGAGGGTCTGCGACTGGTACTCAAGGGCGGCAAACACCCCCTGAGCGGCCCCGTTAAGGAGCGTCGAGAGCAGAGAGCTATCATCGAATTTGTCTGCGACCGCAACAAGACGGGCACGGAGGGCGAGTGGGTCTCGGAAGACAAGTACGAAAAGAGATCCACCTTGCGATCCCGAGAAGACAAAAACGACGATGAGAAGAAGAATGATGATAAAGAGGGCGATGACAAGAAGGAAGGCGATAATAAAGACGGAGACAAAAATGAGGGAGAGTCATCAAAGGAGCATCAACTGAAGAATGAAGATGCTGCTCTCATTTGGGAGAGCTATGGTCCCGAAAAAGACGTTGATGTTCTCCGCTTGACCTGGTATACCCAGTATGCCTGCGAGAAGCGAAGTGATGATGACAAAGGTGGATCCGATGAGGGTGATGACAGCTCCCACTGGGGCTTCTTTACTTGGTTCATCATTCTGTAAGTTTTTTACCCTTCCAAATCTATTGGGCAAAGAGAAAATACTAACTATATGCTAGCGCATTCCTTGGTATTGCTGCCTACTTGGTCTTCTCTAGCTGGTTGAACTACAACCGTTATGGTGCTCGAGGGTGGGATCTTCTCCCCCACAGCGACAGCATTCGCGATGTTCCATACCTCCTAAAGGATTGGATTCGTCGGGTCCTTAACACGGTGCAAGGTACTGGTAGCCGCGGTGGCTACAGCGCAGTCTGATTGCGAGGTGGATCTCATACTTTTTTTTTCCCTCTTGTTGGTTGTTCAAATTGGAACAGGAACATGCTAGCGATTTGCTATGCCTCTTTAGGACTGGTATTTCTCGATTTTGCGATGGACCCTATGCAAGGTCCCTTGTCTCTGGCCTGCGTGGGGGACGTGAGGGTCAGGCGGGATGCGATGGGATTGAGCGGGAGCAATGGGTGGATTTGAACGAGACGGATGCCCTGGGACAGGCTCATGTTAGACAAACGGTGTTCCGGAGGACCAGCGGTTGGCACTTGCTGGCTGTATACTAATGCATGTATTTTTTTTTTATTTGGAATATTGCAACTGTTTGGCTATGGCCTCGTTTGAATTGAGTTGTAAGTTGCGCAAGAAGAGCTCGGATGCTCAGCCGAGAACGAACCACAAGCGGTGTGCCAGCCGGCCATGCGCAAGACAAGCTCGGGCAAAACAACAGTAGCTCTGAATCAAGGGTATCCCCTGACATTTGTCAACAGAACGTTAACTAGGCTCTTGTTCTGCTGTGTCATAATCCACCCTAGTGGTGGCTAACATGGAAAGTCGTGTGGGGGTTTTGAGACAATTGGCGTGAGTGGGCTATGCTTCCAGCAGCAATTTGATCAAGCACACAGCGACGGCAACGCAATTGCCACGAGAGGAATTAGTTTTGGCCCT
Organism: Calonectria pseudoreteaudii; assembly: GCA_001879505.1. Lineage (NCBI taxonomy): Eukaryota > Fungi > Ascomycota > Sordariomycetes > Hypocreales > Nectriaceae > Calonectria > Calonectria pseudoreteaudii. The sequence goes on from KV875233.1 coordinate 1,432,868, forward strand.
TGCAAGCCCCTGGATTGAATGCATATTTAATGCGCCTTTGCCTTGACGAGGAAAAACTCTCTCAGTGACTCGACCGCAAAGTGACGCACAACTGCGATAACGGAGCGTTATCGATAACAGCGCAACTTCAAATAATTCTCCCGCGCCCACCCCACGTTCTCAACCCGCAGCTCTCAACACCACACTTGCCTCTGCCAAAAGTTCGCGCCCCCTCGTTGTGCGGTGATTTTCTCTCGAAGCCATGGCCCTGCGACTCCCTCTCCGATGCCGATTGGCACCTCTGGCCAATGCCTGCGCCGTTGCCCGGCCTCGAATCGCCCGCCGCGGCTTGGCTTCGCTGCCAAACGCCGACCCGTCGCCAGACTCGAAGAGCGCTGCCATTGTCAACGAGCACGCACCTTACATGGTCGCTACATACGCCCGTCCACCTCCCGTCTTCGTCAAGGGCGAGGGCTCATGGCTCTGGGATATTGAGAACCGCAAGTACCTCGACTTCACTGCCGGTATCGCTGTCAACGGCCTTGGCCACTGTGATCCCGAATTCACTAAGCTTCTCGCTGAGCAGGTGCGTGTTCTCTAGAGTCCCCTTTCTGTATGCTAGTTCTAACTTGTTACTCTTTTCTCAGGCCAAGGAGCTTGTGCACGCCTCCAACCTGTACTACAATCCTTGGACCGGCGCTCTCTCGAAGCTGCTCGTCGAGAAGACGCTCGAGTCGGGCGGCATGCACAATGCTGCCTCAGTCTTTGTCTGCAACTCCGGCTCCGAGGCCAACGAGGCAGCCATCAAGTTTGCTAGAAAGGCTGGCAAGGTTATTGAGCCCTCGGGCGACAAGCACGAGGTCGTTTCCTTCAAGAACGGCTTCCACGGCCGAACCATGGGCAGTCTGTCTGCCACACCCAACCCCAAGTACCAACAGCCCTTTGCCCCCATGGTTCCCGGATTCAAGGTCGGCACCTACAATGATATTGCTGGCATCAACGAGCTGGTGACGGAGAAGACGTGCGGTGTCATTGTTGAGCCCATTCAGGGAGAGGGTGGTCTCATTGCCGCTTCGGAAGAGTTCCTCATCGCTCTGGCCAAGCGCTGCCGCGAGGTAGGCGCTGTTCTCATCTACGACGAGATCCAGTGCGGTCTTTCTCGAACCGGTACCTTCTGGGCCCACGGCAACCTTCCCAAGGAGGCCCACCCCGACATCCTGACCACCGCCAAGGCCCTCGGAAACGGCTTCCCCATCGGTGCTGTCATTGTCACCCAGGATGTTGCCGACAAGATGAAGGTCGGTGATCACGGCACCACCTTTGGCGGAAACCCGTTGGCTTCTCGTGTGGCTCACTACATTGTCAACCGCCTCGCCGACAAGGCTCTGCAGGAGGAAGTCTTGGCCAAGTCCGAGGTCTTCTTGGACCGATTCGCCGAGCTCCAGGCTTCATACCCTGACGTCGTCAAGGAGGTTCGCGGCCGTGGCCTGATCCTAGGTCTCCAGCTGTCTGAAGATCCTACCCCCATCATCAAGGCCGCCCGTGAGCGGGGCCTGCTGATCATCACTGCTGGTACCAACACTCTTCGATTCGTGCCCAGCCTGACCGTTACCGATGAGGAGATTAATAAGGGCATGGACATCCTTGATGCCTCCATCGCTGCTACCCGATGAGTATACTTTTGATGTGTATGTGGAGTCTATTTTTTCGGAAAATCTTTTTCATGTTTGGTTTGTTATGTATTGGATGACCATGAAAAGTCTGGGTGTACGAGGCACTTTTTTACGGCCGAGCGGGAAAGCAAATCTACATGTTGGTTTGAAAACAAAATTAAAATTTCATGAGCTGGTATTGATCCGGTTCTGTGAGGTGATTCTTCGTTCAAATGGTTTATTCTGGTGGTTCCTCTTACATGATGAAAAACTTTAGGTTTTAGTCACTTCACAATATGGACATGCCCAACGTTTTTGTTTTATTTTGTTTTTTTTTTCGCACCAAAGCAGCTCTGGCTTTCCAGATCAGCTTTTTACTTCACATTGTCGCGAGCAAAAGGATGAAGTTATTTGTATTTGCGTTGCTTGTTTGTGCTGGCGCCTGCACTTTTCAAATCCCCCACGATCTCCCCGATGGCGACTATCACATCAACTACCCCTCGGACCCCAACGCTAAACCTGTTGTAAAGCGCCTAAATTCTCCATCTAAGCGATCTCAGGGCGTCTACTACGACACGGCCGGCACGGGCGAGTACACCATCGTGGTCAACGAGAATGCCGAGGAGCCCTTTGTCGAAACTGTCGTCGTCGACATACACCATGACAGGTCGCGGCTCCCCGTACCGATGCAGCGTTCCATCCTCGGGTGCTACGACGAGATTCCCTACGCGCTCAACGAGGACGACTACCGGGCATCCAAGCAGAGCCTGTTCAACTGGTGCTCCGTGTACCCCTTCCGCTGGGCGCACGTGGAGCTGTCGCTGCGCGGCAGCGCGGCCGTCTACGTGTGCGCCCGCCGCCGCAAGCCCTCGCGCAAGAACAAATACTGCAGCGAGGCCGAGTACGAAGCGGCCGAGGCCCACATGAACCGCTCGTGCGGCGACGCTGGCCCGGCCTTCCTCTACGTCAGCTCCTGGGCCAAGGAATACGGCCGGGCATGGCGCGGTGCGCCTATTTGCCCGGACAGGGCAGGCTCCTCGCGGAGCATACCCAGGATCAAGGGGCACCGGAACGACGATGACTTTGTAGATACTAGTTCCAGGAATAAGGGAGTGTGGGGGGAGGATGAGGGCGGGTCCATGATTGATCTGGAGGTAGAAGCGGAGATGCAAAAGGAGCACAAGAAGAAGTTTGGGTGAATGTCAGCTCTGGTTGTGTACTACGGGCAGACAGATTGGGCAGGATACATTCCTCCATTGGCATATAGGTGTACTTGAGAATTTAGCCAGGCTTTTTGAGATGGCTTTTTTTTAAAGAAAAATTAAAGAAGAGAAACAAGAAGACACTGCCAATTGTAAGATCAATACGACAACATAAAATTCGGTTCCATCATGGATAATGTCCATCCCTCAACTACAGCGCATACATCGAGAGCAACTCCGAAGAAACCTCTGATAGAATAATCAAGGCATTACATCCGGCCCAAGTTCCAATGAAACAAAGTTCAAATCTACTCTTGGTACAACCTCTTGACTTGCCCTCTACATCCCAGCTGCCCTACAAGTTACCGTTTCATCCCGGGCGATCGAAGCCACCACAAACCACCCAGTCCCTGCTCACCCTTTCCTCCCCCCCCCCACGATTTTTCTCCTCTCTACTTTTTTTTTCCACTGTAAACACACACCCCCCACCACACGCAAAAGCCCACACACACCATCTTGGCACCACCCCTGTCCTGCACGCTGCACATGCTGCCGGGAAGGGGGGGGGGAGGGAGGAGCCACTCGATAAGAAACTGGAGGGGGAGGGAAGGATGGGGAGTGGAGTCTGATGATCTCCCGAATAAGCCGCTTTGGAAGGGGAGAGGAGGGGGGGGAGGCATAAATACAGAGAGTGGGGGACCAGGCCCTATCAGACGACCGAGCCAGCACGAGCACGGATGATAGACGTCATTATAGCTCCGGCCTGGATCGTGACACACTGCTGGTGTTGACAAGGTGCATATTCCTTGGCAGCGCAAGGTCCTGTGGTTTGGCTGCCTTGGCTGGCCTCCTTCGTGCCGTCCTGCGCCACGGAGCTGATGGCTTTTCCCACTCGTGTCACTCAGCACGAGCACGTTGCGCAAGCATAAGACGGGGATCCAGAGGGGGGAAAAAGCACGCAGTCCGTCAGGTGCCAGTGAGGCTCAAAGGAAATCATACTTTGCGCCATGTGGCTGTGCTGCCTGCTCATCTGCCCACCATGCATTTCCACCAAACACTGATGTGCTACGACGCTCATCACATAACACGAAATCACGAGGAATACTGAGAAATAAGTTTGTCTATGGGTAAAAAGCAGAGACGCCATGAATTTGTAGTCTTATCCAAAAATCAAGTCATGAATGGGCCTGTATCAGAAAGCCAACTACCCAATAATAAACAAGATACACCAAAACGACGCCGTGCAAATGATCGCTCCCGTCTAATCCCTTAGCAAATAGCATGAGTCTTGCCCGTCTTGCCCTGGAGAGAATGTGTCTCGTTCTGTTGTTATGTCAGTCTTGTAATCACTTGCCAGGGATCTTAAAAGGGAGAGAGCTTACAGAGTAGACGGGGTGGGCGTGCTTGCCCTTGCCCACGGTGGAAATGTGTTGCTTAATGTAGTCCTCGCGCTTCTTGATGGTCTCTCGGTCGGTCTGGTCGAGGAGGCCAAGGCAGAGGATGATGTCGCTGATGAGAGAGTCACAGCGGCTCTTGGTGAAGTCCTCACGGACGACGACACGGAGCATCTTGACGTTGGAGTTGGGGGCCATGGTGTAGGCAGGGACGACCCAACCGCGAGAGCGGAGGTGGTGAGCGAGAGCGAACTCGTCGTAGTGGCGCTCCTCAGGGCCACCCTCGTCGTGGGTCTTGAAGCGGAAGGCAACTAGGGGGAGACCAGCGCCAGATCGCTCCGACATGATGACGAAGCCCTTCTTCTCAAGGGTGTCGGTCAGGTAGTCGGCAGTTCGGGTCAGGTTGCTCATGATGGCGCGGTAACCGTGCTTGCCCAGACGGATAAGCTGGTAGTACTGGCCAATGACCTGGGAGGCACCCTTGGAGAAGTTGAGGGTGAATGAAGACTGGTCAGCACCAAGGTAGTTGATGTTGAATACCAGCTCCTGGGGGAGGTACTCGGGGGCACGCCAGATGACCCAACCGACACCGGGGTAGACAAGGCCGTACTTGTGGCCAGAGACGTTGATGGACACGACCTTCTCGCATCGGAAGTCCCACTCGAGGTCAGGGACGACGAAGGGAGCGACGAAACCACCGCTGGCGGCGTCGACGTGGATGGGAATGTCCAGGTTCCTCTCAACGAGGAGGTCGTTGATGGCCTTGACATCCTCGTACTCACCAGTGTATGTGGTGCCGAGAATAGCGCAGATACCGATGGTGTTCTCGTCGCACAGGTCGACACACTCATCGGGGTCCATGACGTAGCGGTCTGAAGTACAGTAGACAAGCTTCTCGTCAATCTCAAAGTAGCGAGTGGCCTTCTCCCAGCAGACCTGGACGGCCGATGACATGACAATGTTGGGGTTCTCAGTGCTCTTGCCCTCAGCAATGCGGCGGTTCTTCCAGCGCTTCTTCATGGCCAGGACACCAAGCATGATGGCCTCGGACGAACCGACGGTCGAGGTACCGACAGAGGTGCCGGCAGGGGCGTGGAAGAGGTCGCCGATCATGTTGACGCAGCGGTTCTGGATGTCGGCTGACTGAGGGTACTCCTCGTAATCGATGAAGTTCTTGGAGAACGACTCGGTCATGAGCTTCTCAGCTTCGTCTTCCTGCGGGAGTGGAAAAAAATCATGTTAGTCAATCTGGTCTTGTCTGGAAAGAGGGCCGCAGTGAAGCCATCGTCGTGATGAGTGGTTGTTGACGGCGTGTTAGTGCTAGTGGAGAATCCCCGGAAGCCAAGACAAGGCCCGCGCTTGCGGGGCTGTAGTGACCTGCATTGGCGCCACGGACACCAAGGATGCCAAGCTGTCACCAAAAAAAGACTGGGGCCAAACATAAAGGAAAAAAAAAGTAGAGCAATTTCGTCATAGACGTACCATGTAGGTGGTGACAAAGGAAGCGAGGCTGCAAAGAAATCCAGTCAGTCAATTGAACACGGCAACATTGCGGGAAACTTTGCAGGAGGCACTTACTTGAGCATAGGGTTGTTGTCCAGGCTCAGGTCATCCTTAATCATGCGGTAGGCGATGTCCTTGGGCATCTCGCACTCGGGCATGTGATGGCGGGGCAAGTCCATACCAGCGAAGCGGGAGCCGTAGACACTGGTGGTGAACTCATCCTCGTAGTTGGTGAGCTGCATCTGGGGACGGCGCGATGCGCGCGAGCTCGTCGAGCGGACGGACATGGCGTCCGAGTCGCGCTCCTTGACGACAGAGAGGTGAGACATGCTTTCGATGTAGGAAGGGGTAGTGTGTCCGTTGGTCTTGTGGATACCGTTGGTGCCGTTGGTAGTAGGGACAGCGTCGTCGTCCGAGGTCTCAATGATGGGAATGGATTCAGAAACCTCGTTGGGTTCTATGTTTTCTACCGAACTCATGGTGGGCAGGAGAGGGGTAATGTAGTCGACGCGGTCAAGCAGCAGAGTACAGAATAGGGGGGGGCGGCGACCAGCTCAGCTACCAAGTAAGCTCAGCTAGGGTTGCGGCGGATGACGGGTGTGGCGGCAGAGGGGGTAGCGTGCCGTGAAAGCCGTGTGCAACGTGGATGTGTGAGGTGCTGAGATAAAGTGGGTGGTGTGCTATCTTGTTTCTGGCGTGTGGCTGTGGAGAGTTACACCAAGGCACAGAAGCGTGGGATGGGCGAGGGAAGGAGGGGCCACCAGGGATGGTGAAGCTCCAGAGAGAATGGGGGTTGGTGCGATTTGCGTTTAATGCAAGCCCGCAGAAAGAGGGGTGAAGAGGGGATGTTGATAGGAGGGTATAAGTGATCAAAAAAATCAAAAAAGAGGGAGCCAACGAGAGAGCTAGGGAGTCCGTCTTTTTGTGGTGGTTTTCTTTACGAAGCTGACAAGGGCAGCACTGCAGGTGGTTGCGAGGGCGTTATGCCTTGCTGAATGCGGTGTGTATGAGGTTGCGAAGGGGATTGAAACGGTGAGGAAGTAGACGAGAGCGGAGTGGACCAGATGGGCAGATGGATGGACGAGAGGCTGACAAGTTAAATACTTTTTGCACTGAGCATGAGGAATTTCAGGGACGAGGAGCCGAAGCACAAGAGGAAACGACGGAGGTACATGGGGCAACATGTCCAGTCCAGCATGTGGAACTTGGAACAAGCCAGAAGGGTTGCCCATGGAACTTGTCGCTCGGAAGCGGACAAAAAAAAAGAGGATCAGTCAGTGCAGTGCTGGCTCTCTCTCTCGCGGCTCACCTCACCTTCAGCTTGCACGCGGGAAGTGGACTGTCGAATGTGGATGTGATGTGGAGGTGGGATGGCCACAAGGCGCAACCAGAGTCAAGGCACGAGCTCACGGCCCAAGGAACCACATCCCCGAAGGGACGGAGCGTGTACCTCGCAACTACATGTCGTGGTACACAGCCAATACACGGGGACCCTATCACTTGCTTCTTTTTTTTTTCCCTTCCCTACTTGTCCCGACAACCACGCCCAGCTTGGAGCCGTTGCCTGCCCGTGCCCTCCTCGTTTCTGGCTATTTTTTCCCGCCCTTCCTTTTTCCTCACTATTTCCCTTACCAGCATCCATTGGGCTCCAAAAAAACAAAACTACCCTTCCAGGGGGGTGTGCTACAGTTGTATCCCGTGAACCTACCCGGACCTCTGTTTTTTTTTTCCTTTCGGGGGTGCTATTCTGTCCTTTGTTTTGGCCTGTCCTAATGCGCCGCTAATAACGGACGAGGGGGAGGGGGACCCAGCGGCGTGTGTTCCAGATGCACAGGCGACACGACAACAACCACTACCCGCCCGACACTTTAAAGTCAAGCTTGCCGGCATTTCGCATACTGGCGGTACTGCGTCTATACGCGCCGCCGGCGTACTCTCTGCGTACTTGGCTCCAGCGCGCGGCCCCTCTCCCCATCCAATGCCCCCCAGCCACCGCCCCCGGTGATATATCCGCGCAATTCAGAAGCTCAATCACAAATGACGATCCCGTAATTCCAGCGCCCTGAAGAAATGCCACATGCTCGCTCCGACTTTCTCGTTGGATGGGTGCAAATCAGCACCCCCCCTTCCAAAAGTTCAATGCTGGGGGGCACCAGCATGGGCGGCCTCACCCACCCCCCGTAAGCACCACACGTTGTAGTGCAGTACCCGTCCGTCTCGCATAGCCGCCCCAGTGAACAAATTACACGGCTCAGGACAGGTTAACTTCTGCTCTTGCAGCATTGCTCGCTGCTGCGCATAGAACCACCAATGTACCTAATCGGTACTGCATCACCCTCGAGCATGAATAGCGCATGCCGTGTACTTGGTTTCCCTTCCATCTCCCTCTTAGCTATTATCCACACCCCTCCTAATGATGGAACCAACCCGTTGTTTCTGAACCATCACGACCGACTCGCTCGGCATCTTGGTTCCTAACACAAGCGGGAAAAAAAAACCACGCGCGTCTCGGTGTCTGGTGTCCGACATGGGGGCTGTGAGTGTGGCGGTCACCAATTGCTCACCACTCACTCACCTCTGTGCTCCCCTCGTCTCTCATACCGCCTGTTGCTGCCCTCACCCGCCCCACTCGTGCCGTCGCCGTCACCGTGGGCTGCCCGAGCTTCCGATCATAGACATTGATCAATCAAAAACCCACCCACTTCCCTACGAGCCCAGCGTTATCGATCCCGTATTAGCTGCGGCTCAGTTGCGGGTTAATGTCCATAACGAATCCCTCCCTGGCCTCCTTCATGCCTTTCTGCTTCACTAGCCCCAGCTAGCTTTCTTCTTCCCTTCAGCCACATGAAAGATTGAAGAAAAAACTAAAGTAGCCGATCGTAACAACTCGACCCTGGAGAGAAAAAGTCATTATCCGGAACTGTACTGGGGCCCCCCCAAAGGTAGTAGACCGATCGAGAATTCGTCGCCCGGAGAGGGTCCCCAATTTAGGAACATGGGAATGGATTCCCATTTGACGCTGATGCCCTCATGCTCATGGACCATGACCCCAACTGGGGAAGTTGCAACGGAGGCCAGGCCAGCGAGCTGATGAGGTCTTCGGCCCACCCGGCCCCAGCCCCGTTCCCCGTAGCTCAGAAATGGTGGTCTTTGGGTATCGAGCTATGCCCCCCCGCCGCGCTGCGCTGATGTCCATTTGTCCATTTGTCTCTATTCCGGCTTCACAAGGTCTCATCAGAGTCCGCACTTGCCTGCCCCAGTTGCGTCTGGCCTCACCTTCTCTTCTCTTCTCACCTCGCCTCATGAGTCCAAGCATCATTGTGCATTGGTTCCATTTGCATTGCCTCCTTTCTCCTTTTTTTTAACGCCTCATCTCTCTTATTCTTGCCCATCCTACGTATCAGCCACCACCGCCGTTGCCGAAGGCTCAGGTCGAGAATCACCCGTTTCCCCAACCTTACATCAGGGTCTGGCTCCGTGCTACACCCCTTGTCCCGCCTTCCTTCCTATTTCCCTCACCTTATCCCAATGCTCTGGGACGGGTTGCTGCATCGCGCCCGCGGGTCCCCATTGTAGGGGGATCACTGCCCTGGATTCCCCGACAACCCTCTACATCCCCCCGGTTCTGCCTAAATGCCCCCCTGAACGGCCCCTCTGTCCCCTTTGACTCTGGGGCATTTTGAGTTCCTGCGAGTGATGAATTTGGGGTATCAATGACGCACTGTAGCGATCTGCGGGCGCCGGACGGGCGAAACAAAAAAGAGCAATCACCAAATCGGTAAATGCGCAGAAGAAAAAGCGAAAATGCCCAACGCTCAGTGCTCCTCCCATGTCTTAGCGCTCTTGGCATGCTGGTCCAATGGCAGCAGAACCTCAAAACCTCACCGCAACCACAACTCCACTTTCAATGCTGTGTTATATAACTTACAGGCCATAACAAATGCTCGCCCGACGGTGAAGATGAAGCCAGACGAAAAATGAAAGAGAGAAAAAAAAATGGGCAAAGGCCCTGAAAAGAGCGTCTGTCTGTGATGCATCCTTCCCCATTGAACGTGCCCGTAATTGTGGGCAGCTTTTATTCTCGGTCCGGACTTCCACGACCAATCACGGAGGCTGCCGGCCGACGCGGACTCCACAAGTCGGAGGTGGGCTTTGCGAGGCTTCAAGGGAACCCCCGTTGCCGTTGCCGCTCAAGGACGACGGCTGCAGCGAGCAGGGGGAGAGGCTGATGGGCAAGCCTGCGTGTGCGGTAAAGCCCTGCAGGTTCCCCAGGTCATGGTTCGTCAGCAGGGGCAGATGGACAATTGTTTAGGCGGGTGGGTTTCTGGAAGATGTTTGATGTTGATGTTTGACTGTTAATGGGTCGGGCTTGACTTTTTTGCCGCGGAGGGGCTCGGGACCGCAACGATGCGTGGTGCCACTATGGTTTAGTGGCCCTGGACCCGTGTAGATGAAACCGACGAAAAAGTCCGGGATGAAAAAGAGACGGCAAGAGGTGCAGCACTTTTGGTTGCTTGCGCATATGTTTGAGGCAAGTATCAACATGGGAATGCAACCTGCACTTCCTTCTGGCTGGATTTTCCACCACCCTTGTTTCGTGGCTTGTCAAAGTCTACGATGGGATGCCAAAAAAGATGAGACGCCAGGCTCAGGGTCCTCTCAGCCCCCTGCTCGACTTTGCATGTACCTCGCCAGGCCTCTCCGCAGTACCGGCCTGGGTACCTCACCTTGACGACAGCGTATTTTGGGGGTGGAGAAGGCTCTCGTGGTCGGCTGGGCTGACCGAGGAGGACGTGGCAGGGTGCCTCACCTCGGTATGAGGTGTTTGTCCTCGGTCTCGTCTCCCTGCGCACACCACTCGGCAGGTGTCCCCCCAGTTTCCCGAACATGGACGGGACTGATGATCATCCTCAATCCCTTTCTCATTTTGGTTACCGTTTCGTCGTGTCCCGAAATCATCCTACGCCCTCGGCCATGCATCTCCCTCCGCGGACGTTGCCCGTGAATTCGGCACGACATTGCCCGCAACACCAATAAGCGGCATAATCCATCAGCAATTAACACGAGTACACCGCAACGGGCTGAAACGCAAGTTTTTTTTTTTTTTTCCCTCGGTCCTACCGATGGGTTAATAATATAATTTATGACACATTTGAATCAAATTTTATTTCCATTCGCCATGTTAGGCTAGGCCAGATGACGCTTACGGGGCTTGATGAACTTTTGTTGTTGTGCGTTTGATATACAAACAAACACAACCAAGACCAAGCAATACTAACTGATGGATCAACAAGCAATGGTAGGGGGGGAGGAAAATGCCAAGGAACGAAAACCGATTGGAAACTACGGAAGCCAAGACCCAGTTTCCCCGTTCCTGGCGCCTCCATGAGGTGTCTTTTGTCCCAAATTGCCTGACGCCATTTCTTTTCGCGCCGCCGAGTGGCGTGTCCTGTCAGACGGGGGGCGGGAAAGGGACCATTCGTCTCGCTGGCTACAGCGCCCTTCGGGCTGGCTTCACCTCTCATTTCAACTACATGTTAGTGTTATACTTCATCGACCCTGCATTTCAACTGATGATGAACAATGCCCTTCGCGTCTTAAGTTTACCTGGCTTCTCTATTTTACTTTTCTTCGCTTATTTTGGTTCCTTATCTTCTTCAGTCCAGTTTCCCTCTCGCCTCTCTCTCTCTCTCTTTTTCTCTCTTTTTTTATCTTGTTTTCCCCGGCCAAACTGTCCCTTACCCTCTCGGTTTCGGTCGTCCGTTTGGCTGGTTCGCCCTGAGGAACGTGCCACGACAGGTCTGTCACATACGGCCGAGGAAAGGCCCCCCCTATCCCCCCTACCACGTTGCGCACACCCATGAAGATCCACGTCCACAAAACCGGCATCCGCATTTTACAGCCCAGCAGGGCAACCAAGTGCTGTAGTTGTACTTTCGCCTCTCTATCTCTCTCTGCATATGGCAGGTTTCTTAATACCTTCCAAAAAAAAAAAAATAGCCCCCTGCCTCCCTCTTTCCCTCGACACAATTCCATTTCCTTTCTTTCTTTTTCCTTTTTTTTTGTCTACTTGTTCTGTACTACCTGAGCGAGAGATCGCATGCGGGAAAACCGGCCGTAAAATCCCGTCAATGCCGTCTTCTGCTCCCGTCAACCCTTGATCCACTGGCTTTCTCGCATCGACCCACCTCCGATTTATGGTTCGTGGAGGCGGCAGGGCCCAGTGAGCGCGTCACTGCAGCATGGTATTTCCAGCTGCTGCTCCCCGTAGCTGACCCAGCTTTCCCTCGCCACCCCTGGTGGTAGTAGCTATTACGTAGCTTAGCTTGGGTCTTCCTTCGCTATACATTGCCCCGACGGCAGAGGCCATTTCTGCCCGACAGCCCGTACCGTACCTGACGAAGCAGGGCCTTGTTCAACTTCTTCTTTGGGCGGCAGGGGAGGAAAAAGAGAGAGAGAGAGCCCCACCCATCGCGATGCATTTTCGTTCTTTCTCTCATGCCCATCCCCATTCCCTCGCCCGCTGACCAGGGGGGCCCGCTGTCAAGCTCACCGAGCCCACAACGCCTTTGCCCTGCCCTGCCTTGCCCTAAGGGGACCCCCCTCGCTCTGACGCAAGCTGTTGGGGTACTGTAGGTCCCCTATTACGCGCCTGTCGCAGCGCCAGCTCTCTCGCCTGCAGCGCTGCTGGGCTGATCGGCCCCCTGTGCTACGGGGCCCCCTTCTAAGAGCTAACTAAGGAAGCGCCAACCACCGGCAGTGTCAACAGTGGGCGCGGATTCGAGATGCCGCGACAGTGTGTCAGCAGCTGCGCCAGGCGAGAAACACTGTCTCTCTCACTCTCTCAGCGAGACATGTTACACACGCATACGCATGACATGCTTTCCTTCACAGGCTGCACATCACGGATAATCGGGAACTCCAAAGACAACAAACGTACGAAGGAGGGTTCGAGGACAACGCACGGGAAAAGACGTTGCCGCAGCGAGGGAGGTACCTCGGTGGGACATGTAACGTGTAACCTGCAATGTTCCCATCTCAAGCCCGCAGCAGAGAGAGAGAGGCATGTATGTCTTACCTCACCTTTTTTGGCCCTTTTCAGGACCCCGAAAGCCCGTATGACGGCATTTCCGAGTCAGGCTCGGCTTCTGCTTGATGCGTCCCGTCCTGTCCTGCCTCCGTCCCCTCGTCTCCTCTCTCTTTCACTCGCTCTCGGACCCTATCCTGGCCCTTTTTTTGCTTCTTCTTTATTCCCGCCCTTTCCTACCGCTGTCTCTTGTCAGAAACTCTCCGGACAGAAAAAATCACACACGCAACACGCGCCAACCCGTGCCCATTCCCATCCGGACCTCAATGTCCGCGAGCCAATCCCCACCGCCGGGATTATCATCACAGCTCGCCTATTCCATAATCCCTACAAAGTACTTTTCTCCTCGACAGACAGGGCTGGTCTATTTTGGGCACCCGTGATGAGTCGCCCAATTCTGTCTGTCGTGTTTCATCAGCGAGTCAGGCCGAATTATTCTAGAAGCCTTGCATCACACAAACACACACCACTTTCACATCAGATTGCCCCCTAGTCTTCCGACGTTCCCCTAGGTTATCGCACAAACGTCCCCTGCTGGCATTGCCTTCATTGCTGACGCTGATCTTTCTCTAGGTACATGTATTGTACAACCTGGACCTGTTGGTTCACTCGCCTCCGAAAGAAGAAAAAAGAAAAAAGAAAAAACACAAGGTGCCCACTGCCACATCGCGATCGCAGGGCCCGGCTGGTCCACTTGGCGCCCCGTCCCGCATTGCCCCATCTCGCAAGTCTCCCCAAAAGTCGTCGTGTGTTGTTGTGTTTCCCTCCCATTGCTCCCACCGACGTCACCTGGCATCAGGCTACTATGCGCCGTCATAACATCTCACTTTCTCGCGCCCGCGCCCGCAGCTCAGTCTCCGAGATCTGAAAGGGAAATCCCCCGCGCATGCCATCGTGGAAAGGGGCGGATTCCCATCACCCCCCCCTTAACAACACCATCTGCACAACCTTTCGTTTCGGAAATGACCAAATCTCACACCTCATAAGCACGTGTCGCCACCCCGCTGGGCTTCAGTCGTCGTCGCCACCCAGCCCTGTCAATCCACTCGCGAGACCCTGCATCCGCCGTCCCAGCAAATCGTCAGAGCTGTTAAGTTTGACCATGCTTTTGTTCTTGTTCTTGTTCTTCATCAGGCCCTTGTCCTTCTTGCCTTTCTTTCCGGCTTTGCCGTTGGGGTGACCTGGAGTTACCGTGGCATCGCTACCACTTTCCCCCTCTTGCTCCCTATCCTTTGAGTCCTGGATCTGTGACGTAGTTAAGCTTCTGCCTCTGTTCATTTTCGTCATGCTTATCTCAAGCGGCCGATCTTCGTCGCCGCTTGACTCGCGAGTCAGTCGTTGTTCCTCGCCATTCACTGCCGCAGTCTTGGCCCGGAGGTTGCGCAACCGCACAGCGTCGACGTGGTCGAACAGCTGCTCAAACCATCCTACGCTTCGATCAAAATGTTTCCAGGCTGGGGGATAAACTGCTGGGAATTGCATGAAGCCATGTGATATACCCGGTATGAGCATCACCTCAGCAGCATCTTGATCATCAAACTCTGGTTCCTTTCCATTCTCGTGTCTGTATACCCCCATCGCCTTGTTCTTATTAAACTCTGCCTCTTGGGCTCTGCGAAGTCTCCCTGCAAAGATCAGGGTGTCGTCGACCAACGGGTCTCGTTCTCCCGTCAAGAAATATGTCTTTGGGAACTTGGCCAGCAGGGCCTCCGGAGCCAGCACCGGGCATAGGAGGTAGTCCTGACTGAAGTCCGGGCGATTGTGCTCTCCGATGTACAAGATGATCATGGCACGCATCATCTCGGGAGTAAGCACTCTGTCGTTGAAATACGAAATCATTGATGACGTTGCCAATCGAGTTCTCATCGGCTCTGGCTGGGTGGGAGTTGCTTTGCCATGTGATGAGCCGTTCTGTTTAGTTCGGTTCAAGGATCGAGCCCCAGAGTGGGAGTACTCGGGGCGGCTGTTGCGAGCGCTTCCGTTGGGAGCACTTGGGATCTCTAGCGGTGAACTCGCACCCGCTTTCGGTTGTAAAGGCGGCGAGGCAACATCTTCGTCATCTGAGTGATGGGGAGTTCCGACCAGAGCATTGTACTGCATGCTCTTCCTTCGTATAATCGGGCGGTTCGTTTTTCGCATCTTTCGATCCCTTATCAGTGACATTTGTTCATCCGTCATCCAATTGCCAATGTTCATATCCAGAGCAGGATAGAAACAGACCAAACCGTCCGGCGGCGGCAATTCAGTTGCTTTGGGACGACGGAAGTCAGCATTGGTCGTCTCAATTATCATCAAAGTTGCGGCGACAGCCAAGTTTCCTCCTGCGCTGTCTCCTGTTATAACAATCCGTGGAGTCTCCAGCCCAGGCAGGCCAATACATCTACCCTTGGTGTTTATAAGGGTAGAGTAAACATCAAAGCACTCGTTTAATGCGTATGGATATGGGAATTCCGGTGCCTTTTTGTAATCAAGACTGAGAATCGGCAATCCTGACTTTGCGGCCCAGGCGAAGAGCTTGTCGTCATTGCATCGAGGATCCATAGCAACAAATCCACCTCCTGGGATATCGAGGATGATTCGATCATGGTGTGCCAAGTCTGCCAATGGTCCATCAAAGTACAGCCATGCCAGCACGGGTTCTTTGTAGTCGCTTTCCGCCGGTCTCGGAATTCGAATTTGCCTGGGTGGCCATCGCATAAAACGGGGACGTAGGAGACCCTGAAAGAAACTTAGGTATGGTGAGGTGCCTTTATTCCAAGCCACGCGGAGATGCTCCACGGTAATCATACCTCTGACCTTGCGGACCTTTTCATCTGCCTTTTCAGCAGCCACGAGGTAGAAGAGCGTAAAGACGATGCTTGCCAAGTCACGAAGCCACTTGGTCCGAATTTTCATGGCTGTCCAGAAGCCAGCATCCAAGGCAGTCAGAACCCATGTAGCACGGAAGTACGTAGCATCGTACATGTTAGCCATGGGCTCGGGGCTAGCGAGCCCAACGAGAGCGCTGAAATTGCGCGCGGCATAGAGGTATAGCATAGTGACTGCCACAGTCTGCCATGCCGTCAACCTCTTGGACCACAGTCTCGAGAGCAACTGAGCTCCAGGAGGACCATGGCGATGACCCCTGCACCAACAGTCAGACAACTTCCCCATATTTTTACCCCACGGGGAGAAAGCAGGCTTGCTTACTTGACGAGGTACACAGTCCAGAAGGAGAGGACGGCGAGCACCTGCAGCCGCCGCGACTTGGCCGAGGGCCGTCCGAGGACGTGGTCTATCATGATGCGAAGGAGATCGAGGTAGGGCGGGAGTCCGAAGTGTTGGCCAGAAGAGGAAGTTTCAGCGACACGGATGAGGAAACACTAAAGATGAGTCCCAGACGGGCCAGAGGCATGGTGGCCGACGTTTCCGGGAGGGTTTCAATCGCCAGGCTGCCTTCACATGAACGATGACAAGGCGATGAGCTGCTGCAGTGCCTCGGCCGTGGCCCTGGGCGAAGTTGCAGGCAATTGTGGATGCAATGCAGCGCAGCGCAGCACGAGTGCAGGTCGGGTTCCGGAACAATGCAGGGCGAAACGAACGAGAAGCCTGAGACAAGTCGCGTCCCGATTGGCAAGCTGGGTGCTCGTATGCGCTGGCAAAGGAGAATGGAGAGAATGGCAATCACAAGACCAGGCAAAAAAGAGACCAAAGAAGACCAAAGGAGACCAAAAGGGACCAGCTACACCAGCACATGGGCGGTGCCTGAATCGTTTCGGGGAAGGCTATGGGCCGGCTCGTGGGCCGAAATGGCGACTCGTGACATGCTGTGTTAGTCCGCGCACGCATCTCGTGCTGACATGTGAAAGTCTAAGCATGGACGCCATTGGCCCGACTCCGCACGCGAGGTCATGACGTCTACGGGGCGGTTGGCACATGAGAAAGCTTTTTCTAGAAGGCTAGCAGCTTAAGCTTATGGGGCAGTTGATTAGCGGGTAAAGGGCTGCTGCTGTTGTTTTTTGCTGCTGTTGCCGCCGCAGGATGCATTAATCACCATGAGCCCTGGCAAAATAGAACCCCAGCAGAGGGTTGCAGCGTAGCTCCTGCCTGCCGCCGCCGCCGCCATGCTTGCAAAAAAAAAAAAAAAAAAAAAAAAAAAAAAAAAAAAAAAAAGAAGACG
>KV875233.1:1453836-1483026 GCA_001879505.1 Calonectria pseudoreteaudii
GGGGGGGGGGGGGGGGGGGGAAACAAGAGCAAGCTTGAAAGAACGAAAGCTGCTACTGAAAGGTGGTGAGGAGGCGAGGGACACTGAGGAGAGGGATGAAGAATCTCGAGATATCGGGGCCGGGCGAGGCCATGTTATATGTCTGGTTTGAACCCAGCTACTATTCCGACCCATTTCGGAACTGTACACCACGAGACAGGTGCAGATCATCTCTGGATGGCGCAAGGAGAAAGGCAAGATGCAGGGGTCGCAAAAGCCACGCTAGTTTCTAAGAAACAACGGTACGGTGCCTGGCGTGCTCGGCGCCGGTGGACTAGTCAGGGCCCTGCCCTCCACTGCGAATTCTCCGAGTGGGAAGGGAGGGGGGGAGGAACCTGCTAAGGTCAAGCTGCCGTTGAGGCGTTCCTCAATTCAGCCTTGGACATCTCTCGCCATGCGTATAATCTGGGGGTGCTTGGTTGCTCGGCTCGCGGCAAGCCGGGGTGAGCTGGGTGTGGGGCCGGGTCGCGGGCGGAGGGTGCTCCGATGGTGAAACGGGAGGGGTCCGGGGCAGGGACCATGGCTGAAACGGTCAGACATTTTTTTTTCTTGCCGAGCGATGAGCGCGCTCATGTCGTTTTTTTTTCTTCAGGGACGAACCGGCCGGTCGGCGGGAACAGGGAACAAAAAAATGAGCTATAGCACGGGTTGGGCCCCGCTAGCTTGTGCTTATCCTAATTACCCTGCTCCGTGCTGTCGTGCGTCGCTCGGTTCCCCTCGTCGCGGGGTCAAAGCGATTGCCGGACAGGACAGGGTCGTGTGTTAAGGCTCAACTGGGCTAGCCGGCAGCATATGGGACCAAGTGGTGGCCCCCTGGTAGTAATTAACTGGCACGTCCGTGTGGTTGAAGTATATAGGCTTGGTTCCGGTATCCCATCAAACTTCAAACGCTGGACCACATGAGCATACTTGAACCATTGCTCTACGGTTGCACCGCACGGATCCCAGGGGGACGTGTGATCGGCTCAGGAACACCCTTTTTCGATCTTTGGGCAGATTTGACAGAACCCTCGTCGCCATGGACTGCGTTCGAGGCCTGATAATTAATCACAGGGGGAGTGAAGTAGCGTTGGAAGGGGGCAAAAAAATATACAAGAAAATTAAAATAAGATGTGAGCAGAGAGGTCCCTTTCTGCGCTCGCTTTGTCATCCGTATCCCAAACCCCAAACCCACAACCCGTTTCCATATTCCATCATCCCACTGGCTCCGTAATGAACTCCATCGAAACATGTTGATGCCGCTGTAAACATGTAACAAAATAAGCAGAAACTAGAAGTGCTTTTTTTCTCGTTTGTCCTTCCTCAACCATACATCTGGCTGCCCAACCGCACCCTCCACGATGCCCAGACCACACTGCATCAGACCACCCTTCGTAAAAGCACACAGCCGCTAGTCTGCAGTCTGCCACTCGTTCAGGAGGTCGGGCCTACAGGGTTCCCGTCTTTTGTCACAAGCCCCGTGCTGGTCTGCTCCTCGATGGGTTCCTGCAGACGGACCTTGATGTCAGGGTGCTGCGCATAGACCCGCAGACCGAGCACGCAGACGGCATTCCATGGCTTTTGCTTCCTCTTCTTCTTCTTTGATGCATCGTCTTCGGATCCAGACGAAGTGTCAGAATCATAGTCGACATCAGAGTCATCATCCGAGCTTGAGTCCGACTCGGAGCCGCTCGATGACTCTTCTTGAACTGGCGGCGGCACCGCAGGGTCTTCTTTGACAGCCGGCTTTGGCGCATCGTTGTCGGGCGGGGCATCATTTGAGACCGTAACTGGACCTTGGGACGTGCTGAAATCTCGATTACTGTCCTGTTTCTTGTTGTCATCTGTTTTATCGACAGTATCGGGTGTGGACGAGTCAGGCTCGACCTTGGCTTTGGAGCTGCCTTCTCCACTCTTTCCTTGAGCCTCTGGCGCAGTCTTGAACGATTCATCAGAAGAAAGCTTGGTAGGGGACTTGGTGGACCTAGCATCATCCTTGTCCCCCCCATCGGTGACCTTCTTGTCGTTGCTAGTCTCTTCCTTGCCCTTAGACTTGTCCTCTTTGTCATTATCTCCTGGTGCGTTCTTGTTCATCTCCCGCCGCATTTGAGACATTGCTTCTTCCATGCGTCTCATCGCGTCCTCGACTTGATTGATCCGCTGTACCTTCTTCCTCAGCTTGCGTCTTTTCTCCTTGTTCGCCTCACGCAGCTTGCGGAACTCCTCATCCTCGTCCAAGACACCTCCCTTGGCGTGAGCAAGATCATATTGCAAACCAACCTGCCGGAGCTTCTGTGGATTTTTGTCGGCCGTCTTCTTAACAACTTTTTCCACCGTCAAGGCATCCTCGTCGCGCTCGGCAGTGACGCTGGGGATTACTTCATATGTGCCAGGTTCAAGGTTGAGCTCGCAGTTGACTGAGCGACGATCCCAGTTATGGACAGGACGGACCTGGCACAGCGGTGTCGATGAGCCAATAGGCTTTAGGATGAACTGGAGGGCATAGTCGTATTGACCCTTTAGGTCGCGGAAGTATCGGTGATCAAGCTGTATCCTTGTCAGCGGATGAAACACAGCTACGTCGATGAGAAACGCATACCTGTGATAAAACAATGACAACCATCCCTTCTTCCTTGATTTCAACAATGAACCGTTGTTTGAGATACCCTGTCAGCCAGGACACTCGGATGCTTGTCCACTGCTGAGCTACGGTCCACTGCTGGTCAAAGAGCCGGGTTCGATATATCCATTTAAAGTTAGAGAGGAGGTCTTCAAATGACATCCAGAACATGCCGTCATCCCCAAACTTGTGCCGGAGCTTCTGAATCATGTAAGGTGTCCATTCCCGCGAGCCATCCGACCACGGGCCATGCCACTCGCCGAGGCCAGCTTCGGAACGTTGCCCCCAAGGATTCCTATTGCCGTAGTGAGTATATGACATACAACATGGCGTGTCTTGCTCATATTGAAAAAACGAGATGTGCATGATGTTTAGTGCACGTACCTAATCTTGACCAAGCGGACCCTCACTCCTTCTTCGTCCTCCACCTCTGTAGCCTTGAGGATAGAGTAGGCGTGCTGGAGAGCCAAGCCGTTTCTCTTTGACTCGTACCCGGTACTTGATGCGCCAAGACCAAACACAAAGTTTCCGTCCTCACCACCAGATGACAGCATTTCCCGCCAGAGGCGCTCCTTGCGAAGGACTCTGTTGCCTGCCAAGATGGTGGTGACGCCGCCGGTCAAATCTTCTACTGCATTTCCCGCCCAGCCGCCGTTAATGGCTTGGTAGTCACCGTGAACTTTGGCAAACTGTCCCGGGTAGGTTAGTAACCGACGCTATGCGGCGATGTGTGCTCAAAGACAACTTACTGCTTTCTCCAGCAGCGGGAGCCAGGTCTCGTTGGGATCGTCGCACTTGGCAAAGAACAAGGACTCGGAGCCTGTCTGCTTCTGCTTCTTGTGCAGCCGCGCCTTCTTGCCGGTGGCATCATAGACGTCCGTGTCGTGACCGAAATCTTTTTCCTTGAGGTAAAGGTTATCATCGATGACGGTGGAAATCCATTCACCGTCGCGGTTGAAAACAAAGGCGTACACGCCGCATTCCTCATCCCGCTCTACGCATATCCTGTTCATTATGTCCTTGCGATGAGCAACAGTGGCTAGAGCGGCCAACCACCAACAATCACCGCTCATGCCCTGCTTGATATCTGTGCTTGAGTAGCCATCCACTGTGAACTGAGGACTCTCAAATATCCAAGACAAGCGATGGACGGAGCCGGGCCTCGTCGGGGCCACGCTGTAGTAGCTATTATCTGTGCCGATATACTTGCCCAGGTTGCCAACATCAATTTCCATGCGGTTGTTTCCCAAGACGCCGCTATCCTTCAACGTGTCAAGCGACATCTTGATCTGCCAAGCGCGAATGTTGGCGCCAGCATCGTCACCATCATTATCCCAGTCCCGAACCAGCCCGTACAGACAGTTGTCATCTCTGGTATAGTGATCGTTTTCGATATCGAAATCTGGATCATTAAACTTGGAGTTTGTCCTCTCGCACTCGGCCACAATGGCGCGCACCCGGGCACGGCACTCAGCTCTTGCTTCGTCGTAGCTGGCAGCAGCGTTGCGGGCTCGAGACTGAGAGAGGCTAGGGTTGGGGAGCAACGTCTCGTACAGGCTACGGGGGAAGATGGAGGTGACCTTGCCAGGGGACTTGGAGTGATACTTGGACCAGAACTTGGAGACCAAGGCCTGGGGGGTTGGAGGAAGTCTGGCCTTAGGCCGAGAAAACGGAAGCAGAGTTGCATCCATGGTTTGGAGAAGGAAGGATCTAAGTTGGGAAACCCGTCCACATAGCTCCGGACGGGTTGCGTAGTTATTTATACTATACACACGGGGAAGCCGGGCATGGCGTGTGGTGGTATCAGTTGGGAACACAACAGACCCCGAGAATGAGGCTGATGACCAGCAACCAGCGAAGCCGGAGAATAAGGGAATGTTTGCCACCGGTGTACGAATGAGAGAGTGTGCCACATAACGAAACAACTTGGGACGCCGAGTTTACTCAATTGGGACGCGATGCGGCTCAAATCTTGTCATGAAAAGTCGTCAAGTGCACAGGTCTCATTGTGCCTATATGCAACTATATGCACATGTGACGCAGTAGCGGCATAAGGCTGAGAACTGGGAGTGGACTCGCAGCCAGCAAAGTTCCAAAGTACCGCCCGCAACGAGTGACTCCGTCCGTAGTTGACAAAACCAAGAATGCATGTGGAGCACTGCAGCCAAGATGACTGATATACCTTGTTGCAGAATATTGTTGATTGTGCATCCAGGCATCCACATGTAATATCATGGATGTCACCCGTTTGGCTGCGGGTTGAAAAAGGCCCCTGTGCTCTGCTCGATCGATGCCCTCCCTGGGTGGCCTCAGCGTGTCATCGCCTGACATGCCGCTGCACTGGAGGGGGAGTACAAGCGAATGAACTATCGCTGAGGTTCGCCACGTCAGCAGGCTGAGGCACTGCAAACCAGGCGCGCCGGTCTTTCGTCAATCCTGCCTGGGACTTAGCAAACCCTCTGTGGAACGCCGGCGTGGGTCAGCAAATAGGCAGACAAGCAGGCATTCACACCAAAGTCTTGAAGGCTGAAGGGGACGCAAATGGGTCGCAAATGGATCGCGAATTCATGACGAACACCACCTACTGGAAAGAATTTAATACGAGAAACGAGAACAATGGTCTCTATCGCAACCCGTTCCGACGACGGTAGATTGCTTCACAAGATAGAATCCTCGAGGTAGGTTTGAATCTGACCCGTAGAAGCGTATTCTGTGGCCCTCGAGTTGATTCTCGAGATGACTCACGGCTGAGAGACTTTACGGTTTATATTCTTGATGACCTGGTGCGTCATTTGCACCGGATTTATCCTCTAGCCTTACTCCCGCATTAGCCATATTGGCGGAGGCGCTCAAATAAGGGCTAGGGAATGATTCGGAGACGACAATGGAAGGACCGGTGAACTGATGCATGCTTGATGACGGCGACATCAATTGCATAACCGCTAGCTTGTTGATTCCTAGCCACAGAGCAGGCCTGGCGTGACACTGGATCCTATTTGTCTCGAGTGTCAAGCTGACCGTTGCAAGGTGATGTAATTGACAGGTGAAAAAAGCAGAGCCTCAACCAACCAGGAAAAAGCTCGGATGCATCCCTCGGAAATGGGCAAATCCACATTCTGCATTCCGGCATAGGGCTGAACGGGCGAGGCAAACACTTCTAGAAAATCGAGGCGAATCATTTTTCTGCGCGCCGAAACAGAGGCGGACCACTACTTCTTGGAACATAAGCTCCGAGGAACATTGTAAAGAAGGAAAAACAATCAACAGAAATCGGATCAATCATGGCTGAGTTTTTACCCGGCTGAGCCGAGTCGAAATAAACGTCACATCGGAATTGATGGAATCAAGATATCGGGTCCCTCCCCCGTCTTGCTGGTAATTACCTAATACTCAGTGTTAGGTCGCGTTGTAACAGCGCTGAGGACACTGGCGTCCAGTGCGAATCGTGTCTCGCTTATTCTATCTGTAGCGGCCTGTACCCCGCCATTCGCACGGGCCAAGTACCGTGCAGCCTATCTTATCAGTCTATTCGTCCAGTTCCTTTCGGATGCGTATTGCGTCTATCCCTCACGTCCCTCCATCATGGCTCCTCTGCCGCGCATTGGTTCCGTTCGCCAACCCTAACCTTAACCCGGCCCCTCACAACATCGTCGTCTTCTCGTAAGCAACCACATGGTGGCTCATTTGGAGCCTCGACAACACTATCCTCGGTCTTGCGCCCAAGCCCTCGCGACTTTCTCCGCGACCGACCAGCAATTCCCGACCCCATCCCGTCATGCCGACTGAAGACTCCCCCCCGGGCGATGCCTGGCCATCGTCGCATGGCCAAATAGAGGCACAGTCTCCCACTCATCCACCCGCCACTACCTCTGCTACTATCGCGGCATTCACATCCGACTTGAGCGACGACAGTCTTCATCTGAGCACCTTGTCCGCTCGTCGCATTGCCCGCCGAAACCTCCGCCGCACCCCGACACCCGACCTCATCACAAGCCTCGTTCGCCCGCCCTCTCCGGACACCATCTATGGCAGAGCCCAGGCGGCCCAGCAGCACACTCAGCAGATACCGCTACTTCGACCTTTTGCGTCGACCCAAGCTCCCGGACTTTTAATTCCCAATGCCAACTCCGAGCGTCGTTCCGGACCCATGTTGCCGCCCCACCCTTCGTCTCTCGATATCCCGACGCGATATGGCGGTGATCGCATATTCGACATGTATTCATTGAGCTACGTCACCGACCCCGACGTAAATCTTCTTTGCCCTATTTGCCACGATCCTCTTGTAGATCCCGTCACCACACCCTGCGACCATACATTTTGTTACCGCTGTTTGCGCCAGAGCATTGACTCAAGCCCAGCTGGCACAGCATGCCCTATCGATCGTGACCCTCTTTTATGGCCCAACTGCTTCAGCGCAGCGCGATTGGTGCGCACTCAGCTCAACAATCTGCTCGTCAAGTGCCCGTACCAAGGGAGAGGATGCAAGCAAGAGCTGAGACGCGAGGTAGTAGAGACACATGCGACAACGGAATGCAGCTTTCGGGACTTTACTTGCCCCGGTGCCGACTGCGACAAGAGGCTGCACTCCAAACCAACAGACGATACTTGCCCTCACAGCCAGACACACTGCACTCGCTGCCAGTCGAGCATCGAGGCCCCCGACAGTCAACTGCATCTACTCAGTTGTCCTCAAAGTAGGACCCGGTGCGAGGGATGCTGGAAGCTAGTCCGTCGAAGCCAGATGGATACTCACCAACAGCTGGATTGCGATGGAATTGTTATTCCATGCCCATATAAGGAGTTTGGTTGCCCCGCGAGGTCAATACGTGGTATGATGGATTCTCATACTGCTTCCTGCGCCTTTCACCCCGAGACACCCTCTGGGATGATTATTCGAGCCCAGCAGGAACTCATCCAGTCGTATAATGACCTCGGCCAACAACTTCAACAACTCAATGCCCGTCAGGATGAAACAAGTAGAAGGATCAACGAAGTTACAGCCGCTGTCAATCGTCGTGGGGGAACTGACACCTCAGTGGGCGACAGCCGCACTATGCAGGACTTGGATGCTGGGTTTGAAGAGGTTCATCAAAACTTGACTCACTTGGAAGCAAGGCAAAGTATGTGGACTTTGAACCAAGTCATGCCCATACGTGAGGAAGTCACTGAGTTGCGTAACAACATAAACATGATCAGGATGCATGTCAACTGGCTGCTCAACCGGAGTCGTGAGGAGGGCCGCATCCGAGCGGCGAACAACTCGGGAACATCCACTATGCGTCGCGAAGGACCGATGGATAGTGGCCATTTACCCCCGGAGCGTCGTCGATCAAGTAGCCAGGAAACGGATCTTCCTCGCCTGTGATGGATTCATGTTTGGGCGTTTTTAGCGATGTTTAGTTTAATCATGGGATACCCTCGCCTTATTCATTCGCGGACCTAGAAAAGATTCATGGAGAGGGGCATGTACATATGGTATATATGCGACACTTGTTGAATTGTGCGGCTGGCGCATCTCTGCAATGCGATCAGAGTGCGCGTGTGACTTATTTCTAAATGAAAATACTAGCATTTGAAATAATGAAAATGAACCCGGATTATTTATTGGCCTTCTTGTTGGAATATTGCCCAAAAAGCACACAGACACGTTGTCAAAACTGGTTTGGATGGCTATCGTGTCCGACCTGTGGCGATAAGTAGTAGAGGGGCAAGACATGGCGTCGCCGGAGCTGGATGCCGCCGCTTAGAAATCCAAGCCTCCGTGGATCTTTGCAGCGGACTTTGCAGGGCGACAAGCAGAGATGCGGAGTTTGGCTGCCGGCCATGCAGTCATCTCAATGTTTTGTCTTGGTCTCAACAGCAAGAAAATCCATGCAGAAACTTATCATCACCACCACCATCCTCCTCCTCCTCAGCATCTCATTTATCAGGGTCCTTAAAGGCAGACTTGGGTTCCATTTTCCCCGTTGCAAGTCGCCGGACCATCCCTCCTCCAGGCTACAGCGCCAGGGCCAGCCCGCTAAAACGCGGTAGCCACACCGCCCCGCAGCCCCAAGGTTGCTGGCACCCCCCACCACCACCACGGCTCACTTGCACGCTTCCAGCAGCCTACTGGGTTTGACTTGTGAGGCTCCAGGCTCTCCCTCCCGCATTCGACGTCAGCCTTGCGATCCCATCCCCCTCCTCCATTACCTTCACCATCCCACTTCCTCATCCTCCTCATTCTTCTCCCCGCATCTCACCTGGAGATTTGCCATCATGGATCCCAACGAGCAGCCTTCCTGGACCGGAGGCGACGCCCCAGACAAGGAGAAGATGGAGCAGGCAAGCCGGCCCTTGATGCGAAATCGCAGCCTGCATCTGTGCTAACGATCGCCGTCTAGATCCGGGCAAGGCGTCTAGCAAAGCTGGGCTCGTCCACGCCGGCCTCCTCCAAATCCGAAGACACCAAGACCTCCGAGCCCGGGTCCTCGAACCCTTCCCGCGCGCCAACCCCCAAGATCCAGCCCGCTCCCGCCGCAGAGCCATCGCGGCCCAAGTCATCGACCCCGGCGGCAAGCTCCAGCTCTAGCCCCAATCCCTTCAACAAGCTGGGTGTCAAGGACAGCAGCAAGTCGGAGCCCTCCGGCTCAACAGGTAGCTTTCGTGTTTCTCGCAAGAGGCTGGCTTCTGAAATTGACGATGCCGTTTCAGCGGACCGACCACCACCACGCCCGACCAACGCCCAGCCCGAGTCCGATGTCGACTATGCCAATCGAACCCTATCACAAATCTTCCACCTGAGCGTGGACCCCCACAACATGACCGACGGCCATGGCCACCGGCTGACGTTTCTTCCGAGCCTGAACGAGGAGCTCAACGAATCCGAGGCACCCTTGAAGCTGTCGACGGAGAACCTAGACCAGGCCCTGATGGAGGCCCTCGGTAGCTGGCCTCAAGATAAGCCCCTCATGCAATACCTTCTCCCTTGTTGGAAACGAGCCGTCAAAGCTGCAGCATTAGCGAAATGGACCGAAGGCCCAAAGTTCGACGTGCACGATGAATCGAAACGACTCTGCATGAGCAGCTGTCTCTTTGCCCTCACCATGCCAGACCTCTACGGGTAAGTATATTTGGACGGGATGCCGAAATATCCTAACCGATCTGCAGTCGCGAGCCAAATCCTAAGCACGACAGCATCATGCCGTACCTTCTGAAAGGTGTGCAGTCCGACGAGGGCCTCTGCTTCGACTTCATACGAGAGGCTATCAAGCGATTTGACGAGGACGAGGCGTTCCCCAACATTTTCAACAAGGCCATGATGCAAATCAGCAAGAAATTAAGTGCAATGTCCATGGATGATGATTATAAGCCGTGCATGCAGGTATTCCGTCCCTGGCCCCACCACAGCGCTGGTCGTATCTGACAGGTCATGCAGGCCATGTTGACTTACACTCGGTTCCCCCCTCTCATCGTCAACCTAGCAAAATACCCTTACTTCAATGAGGACAGGCCGGCCAATGAGATTGAGAAGAACACTCTCCTCGGTCCCTTTTTCCACATCTCCCCTTTGCAATCAGAAGTCATCAAGAGCTACTTCCCTGGTCCCCGTACCCTGGACAAGGCAAGAATTCGCAATGCGCAGGATGCCTTGCGCATGGTTCTGCGGACGCACCAGGATGACCTTTTTGCCATTTCCAACGCCTTCATTCGGGCGGGACCGGAAACGCGAAACTTGACTCTTGACTGGTTTGCTACCATCATGAACAAGAACCACAAGCGACGAGCGCTTCAGTTCGACCCTAGGGAAGTCGCCTCCAACGGCTTCATGGTGAACATCACCACTGTTTTAGACCGCTTCTGTGAACCATTTATGGATAATGACTTTAGCAAGATCGAGAAGATTGATGACGATTATTTCCGTAAAAGTCCTCGTGTAGACATCAAGGACGAGACCAAGTTGAATGCGGACCAAGCGTACTCGGATGAGTATTATGCCAAGACTCTACCCGGCGAACCCAACTTCATCTCGGAAGCCTTTTTCTTGACTCTGGCTGCCCATCATTACGGCAGTGAGGCATGCAACTCCCAACTTAAGAACCTGGACCGAGACATCAAGTATCTGGAGAAGCATCTCAAGGCCATGGAGGCAGAGCGACCCAAGGTGATCAACGTCCCCCACCAACTGCGACTCCTGGAAGAAACCTTGAACCGACACACCAAAGTTTTGGAAAAGACCATTGGGATGAAGTATGCCATTGAAGGTGTCTTGCTTGACGAGCGCATGCAGAGCACCTCACTCAGGTTCATGAGATACGTGGCCGTCTGGTTGCTCCGCCTTGTCACCCGGTCCAAGTACAAGCCTGGTCTTGAGTCGAAGGAAATCAAGTAAGTAACTTTTCTTGGTGTTGTAAAAAAAAAAAAAAAACGTCTGCTGACTAGTACAGACTGCCTCTACCCCAGGAGAGACTTGATACCTTTGCCTGCTTACCAGAGTATTGTCTCCAGAACATTGTCGATAACTTCAAGTTCATCTTCAGGTTAGTTCTGTCTGATGACGTGAGATTTTCCATTCCTAATGCAACAAATAGGTTCCTCGCCAATATTCTGCCCAGTGCCGTTGGCGATGAGATGATCGCTCTCTGCGTCACCCTCCTTCGGTCAACTGAGTACATCAAGAACCCTTACCTGAAGTCATCATTGGTGTCCTTGCTCTTCTCTGCGACATGGCCATTTATGCACCTGAAGCGTGGTGTGCTGGGCGATCAGCTCATCTCATCCAAGTTTGCCAACGACCACCTGTTGCGCGCTCTAATGAAGTTTTACATTGAGTGCGAGTCAACAGGTGCAGACTCGGCCTTTTATGACAAGTTCAACATCCGATACGAAATTTTCCAGGTTATCAAGTGTGTCTGGGTCAACGATCACTACAAGAGACAGTTGACTCAGGAGAGCAAGTGAGCTTTGCCACCGCGTTAATTACTGAAAGTACAAGACTTGCTAACGAATATACAGAGTGAACAAACAGTTCTTTGTTCAGTTCGTCAACATGTTGTTGAACGATGCCACCTATGTCTTGGATGAGGCACTTACTAAGTTCCCCAAGATCCGAGCACTTGAGAAACAGCTCGAGGACCATTCTCTTTCGACAGAGGATCGCCAGAAGAAGGAAGAGGAACACCAGACTCTTGCTAATCAAGCCACGTCATTTATGCAACTTGCCAATGAGACGCTCGAAATGATGAAGTTGTTCACCGAGGCCATGGGAGAGGCTTTCACTATGCCCGAGATTGTCTCTCGTCTCGCCAGCATGTTGAACTACAACCTTGAGACGCTGGCTGGTAAGAAGGCGGCTGCAGAGTTGAGTGTTGCCAACAAGGACAAGTATCATTTCCGCCCTATCCAACTCATCTCCGATATTGTCGACATCTACCTAAATCTCGGCACATCTACCATCTTCATCGATGCCGTTGCTGCTGATGGCCGCTCTTATAAAGCGGAGGTCCTGGACCGCGTTTCTCGGATTCTGAGCTCGAAGCACCAGAAGGACGCCACGGAGATTGCCCGCTGGGACAAGCTTAAGGCCAGGTTTGTCGAAGCCAAACTCGAGCTTGACCAAGCTGAGTTGGACCTTGGCGATATTCCCGCCGAGTTTGAGGATCCCATCATGGGTGACTTAATGAAAGACCCTGTTCTTCTGCCTAGCAAGCACATTGTCGACCGCTCCACGATTGTGCAGCATCTCCTCAGCGACCCCAAAGACCCCTTTACTCGTCAGCCCATGTCGATAGAGGATGCGATCCCGCAGGCAGAGCTCAAGGAGAAGATCGAGAAGTGGCGTGAGGAGCGTGTGCAGGCCGCCAAGGCAAAGCTCAAGGGTGGTGATGCCATGGATACCACTGAAGGCTAAACTGGGGAGGAAAAAAGTTGACTCTAGTTGATTTTTTTTTAAACTGCATGTGGCGCTAGGCGAGGACCAAAGGGCCGGTGGGAAATGGGTTGGGTGTGCGTTTTGACTTGGTTCTGCTTGGTTTGGAATTTTTTGTAACTCATGTTGTGGTTTGGGTGACAGAAAACGGACAGACTATATCTGGCCTGGGAGATAAAGGAGAGCTCTCCGGGCCAAACATTACACATGATGACGGCTTATACTACCTACACTTTTATGATGATGCCATTCCTTTCTTCCTTCCTCTTTCACTCCAACTCTAGGGTATCCTTCAACTTATCGTAATTCATCGGGGTTCCCAGCCCACGTATGTGACCAACCAACCAAGTTTTAATAGTGTTTGTTGACCATATCCTTTTTTGTCCTTCTTTCAACTGCAGTCCCGCTTCCCTTCTCTAGGCTTCAATGGCCTTGGCCTTAAACTCTCCCACAACCCTGTCGAGTTCGCTCAGGATCTCGGCTTTGCGTTCATCAGAGCACCAGCTCTCCTCGACGGCACCGCGAACGATCCAGTCCCAATCCTTGATTTCCAAGCCAAACGTGTCCTGGACGCGGCAGTAGACCTCGCCAACGTAGGCACCAAAGTAAGCTGGGTCGTCGCTGTTGATGCTGAAACGGACACCGGCATCTAGGAAGGCGCGCACGGGGGCATCCTCGAGGCGGGGGATGTTGCACAATGCCACGTTGGACCACGGGCAGAAGGTCAGTAGGGTGCGGTTGGCGGCGAGTGAAGCCAATAGGGCTGGATCCTGAGCGGCGGCAAGACCGTGGTCGATGCGCGAGACCTTGAGGTTCTCAAGGGAGGAGGTGATGAACGATGGGGGTGCCTCCTCGCCGGCGTGAGTAGTGAGGCGTGTGCCTGTCTTAGCGACGCGGGCGTAGATGTCCTTGAAGAGCTCCGGGGGAAAAGCCTTCTCGCTCGACACCATGCCGAAGCCCACGAGGGTGCCGTCAGTGAGGTGGCCTCGGTCGAGAACTGTGTCAACGAGGGCGTCCGACTCGGGAATGGGGAGATGGCGAAGGATGCAGACGATGAACTCAACGCTGAGATCCAATTCCTTTTCCGCGCGCTTCTTGGCCGCAGTGAGACCTGCGACTACGGTGTCGTAGCTCACACCGCGAGCAATGTGAGCCTGGGGATCAAAGAAGATTTCGGCATGACGGATCTTGTCCCTGACGGCCTTTTCAAAGTAGGCCCAGGCGAGAGTCTCGTAGTCCTCCTCGGTAACAAGAACGCTCATTCCGAGATAGTAGTAGTGCAGGAAGTCATCGAGACAGGTGAAACGCCCGTAGCGCTCGCGGAGCGTGTCCGGGGAGGCGTAGACGGGGTCATCGGGAAGTGTTATGCCGTTCTTCTTTGCGAGGGAGAATAGCAGCTCCGGCTCGAGAGTTCCTTCGATATGGAGGTGCTGCTCAACCTTGGGAAGCTCAGCGATGAATTCGTGAAGAGGAGATTTACACATTGTTTTTTTGTGGATCCTGTTGGCGGTGATGGGCTTGGGATGAGATTCACTTGAACCTTTGTACACTTTGGGGGGATTGATTATAGAAATATCTTCTCCGCCAAAATGTGCGAACCTGTTATAAGACACTGATCTCTAACGTGGTTCAGCAAGCCCACATGGTAGCTCTGCTTGGTAAGAATTTTTGATGACGGACCGATAGCAAGAGCCCGGCTTCGGGTGCTTCCGTCCGCTGACGTCGGAGGTGAGCGATAGGCTGCTGGCTCGGTCTGTGACTTCGTTTTTCTATGCGAAAACACCACTGGATATCATCTCAGGTACGCATCTTGACGGAAGGCTGCAGAAACAGGGTGTTTTTTTCCCCCTCTCTCTCTCTCTCACCATAACCCTCCCCACGCACCATGCCCACGCCGTCTTACACCGAACCATTGTACCTAGCCCCCCTGCCTCAACACCAACCATGTGCGAACCCGGGGATGTGGCGCACGCCTGGACGGGGGTTGGATACTTGTATTGCCAGCCGACAGCAGCACCATGGCAGGAGGCTGTTTGATGGCGGGCACTTCTTCTTTCGGCCCAAGGCGATCCTCGTTGTCAGCCGCTGACAACTGGGTTTATTTAGCCCAGGTCCAGCACATTTGGGGCGTGTACACAATTCAAGCCTCGCTCAGCTTCAACAAATGATCCACTGAAGGATCCCTACCACGTCCGCCCGTCATCACCCAAGCCAAGGTTGAGGCTAATGGGAACGCTTCCACGTCTTCCACCTGCTGGCGTCGTCACCCGGGGTAAGATTGCCGCTTCGTCATGTTTGCGTATCGTGTCATGCCATGTCAACCAGGATCCCGGCCTAGAGACGGGGTGTCAAATAAAGTAACAAACACTCCTATTCCGCGACCCGCGTATATTTTACTCCCATGACCCGCTCCAGAACAAGAAAAAAAACATGGGATGGAAGCCAATGGGTTCGGATAGCTTACCGTACCGTAATAGACGCAGTAAATGAATGGCTGATCCCCATCCATACCCACATTATACCCAGGTCACAATTGGGCAAAGGGCCAATCGGTAGATTGTAAAGGCACCAGGCGACTCCGTGCTTGTGGCTCGCTTGTACGCATACCAGCGCCCGCTACTTTGGCCGTCTCAACGTTGCAACTACACCGTGGCGTCTCCGACTTGGCGGCCTGTTGCAGCCACCGGAGGGACCGGACTGAATAAAATCCCGTGAGCAGCCGCTCACATCGCGGGCCCCTCTCCGGATAGTGCTCCGGCAATTGAAGCTTAAAACGGTTTCTATTCGAGCGAAATCAGTCCCTCAATACCGCATTTTCCTATGGTAATAACCCGGCACTTGGATTGACAAATTGATGAGGGCGCACTAGTATGATAGAGGCGTCGGCCGCTGGCAACCACAGACCAAGACGAAGAAGACGGAGCGTCTGGTGCTGGTACTTGGCGTGTAAAGGCAAAACCGTCTGGTTAGCCGCTGTTCCGCCGTCGCCTCCTGAGCATGGGCAGAGTGTTGGGTGACAGGGATGAATAACTTGGCACGAGCAGGGAATATTGGGAGTCAACCCGCAGGAAAGGTATCACCCACCTGGGCCGAAGGATCTCGGCTCGTCGTCCCCCACAAGCCACATGCCCACAAAACGTCCTTGTGGTCTAGGACATGAGTCGCCTCAACCCTCTTGTCCGCATTAACCTTACGACCGATCCGCCAACTGTCGCCCGTGCGAATCGGAACCACTCCTAGGATCAGCAATGGATGCGTGAGAGATTTCAATGTCTGCGTCATTTGACGCTTGTTTTGCGCCCGCCGTTTTGGCTACATTTTTGTCTTGATTAAAATCAAATCTTCGAGAACAATTTTAGGGATGAGCGCGTCAAAGGGCTGACCTTGGTTCTGGCCTGAAAACACCACCACTCCGTGCTCAACGGTTCCATCGGGCCAGTAGCAGCGGGTTAGTGACGACCGAAGTACAGGTCAAGACGGACGGAGAGTCCAGCTACGTGCTAACTTCATTGGTGGCAATCGAACTCACTCCCCCCGTCCAAATAGCCGGAGAGGCACAGATAACATTATGAGATAAAAAAATTTCCGCATTTGCTGGGCGTGGAAGTTGAAGATGTTTTTTTTTTTTTTTTTCACCGCTGACTGTTCACGATTTGGGCAATTGATAGGCTGCCCACCCGAAAGTTTACTCGTACTCCGCATCTGAAGCATTGGCTCGGACCCTGAGATGAGACAGTGTTTGAACGCCGTTTGGTGGCGTCATAACTTGGCTGGTTTTGTAACGGTGGAACGTGAGCCGTGGGCTTTGACCATCATGTCAGTCGTATCATGCAAAAAGTTTGCTGACACAGCTAAGGGTGATGGATTGCGAAGCCATCTATGTAAATAGCCAACGCTGGATTAATTCACCGCAGGCGGCGCCCGACATTCCGAATACGTGGAAAGGCAAGCCCGGTGGATTGAGGACCACTCGGCTGCTGCAAGAGGACCAATGGCCTGGGAGAATCAAGCTTGACCAGACCCATAGTGGGACGGTGCGTACGTAAGCCTCCCGGGTTTTGCACCGTAACGTGCTGCGGGATGTGGGATGTGGCAGACTCGGATGTGGAGTGCATGGTGGAGGGGAAGTGGCATCCTCAGTTATTGAGGGCTAGAATGTCTCAAGAAGACAACTAGTGTGAAGACAAATGACGGAATTTCCCACGTCTTGGCTTGACCAACACTTGGCCAGATGGAGACAAGGCAAACTCCAAGCCATATATTTCCTACCTGGCGGGTAGATCCAGGTTAGCAACTGTCAATCTTGCCAAAAAGACTATAGCTGTGGCAGCCGTGGAACCTTGCGCTGCCGCCAACGCGGGCTCTAAGATTGCATTGAGCAAAGCGTGCGAAGGCATGGCCGGGATAGAGACCATCAGGCATAGACCGCCAAACTCAAGCCAGCGCCGGCGTGGCTGGCCTAAACCACGACATGAAGGATCATACGTGCCAATGGCACGTGGACGAAACAAGGTGCAGGACGATCCCTCACTTTGATGATATCGATTGGCCGCCTTGATGAATTTGAGTGGATGTGGTACGCATCGGTCGACGGACCGCCGTTGTGGTGAAGGGAAAGTGGGAACCGATCACCGTGTCCGGTAAAAGAACCGTTCGGCTGGATAAGTACATAAAGTGAGTTGAATTCAACGGGCACAGGCTGGCAAAGCCGGCCGCCCCACCCGCTATGACCAGATCCAATGGATCCCGTATGGGGTTTCATCTGATTGCTTGGCCGAATCGGAGTGGCATTTGCCGCCAGCTGTAATTTTGATAGCACAGGACTCCCGAGAGACTAAAATGCCAGGTGGATTGTATACGAAGTACGGATGGGCTGGCATATGGAGTGTATGGAGTGCGCACATCTAAGCTCAAGCAATATGCTCAGTACATGCCATGGATGTACATGTAGATGGCATGGACCGACCTTCAAGCCTTGATGCATGTGAACGGCATCCTCGCCCGGCTGGTGCTGCTTGGGGTCAGGTAGATATTGCCGAGCGTCTAGTGGGATCTCAAGCTCATGGCAAAGCAAAGTGACCCATCGCGCTTGTGATCCGTGTCCAATGAAGGCTGCGCTTTGCCGAGCTCCACATCAGCCGCAGCGGACGGCCTCTTCTCCTGTTCTGTTGGACCAGTATGTTTGCTTCTCGAAGTCGGGGTGGGCAACTGGTGCATCTGCACCTCGACGGCCTGGGGAGTTTTGGGTGGAGGCCGTCTTACGTAGCACGCAGCACACATTGTGCAGGCAGACCACTCGGACCTCGTTGGGGCCTGGAGCGAGCCGTCTGCATCGTCGCACAAGAATGGAGTCGTGCAACTGTGAATGAAGCCATGGGGATCGGAGCAAAGAGGCGGGTGAAGGGTGGAGCTGGGTGTTGGCGGGCGTGGAGCGTGCGCTGGACGTGTAACTTGAATTGCCGCGACTTTCACCGGCGACGTTGATGGTTGAGGTACGGATAGGTCCGACCAGAAATGGGGCTCTGAGGGGGGGGAGGGTGTATGATCGTCGGCTCCGTGCTGGGGACACGCTCTCGCGATCGCGCGGAGGTGACTGGGCAGGGAGAGGCCCAGGAGCCGAGCAAGGTGAGGAGGAGAGAAGAGGGAGAGTTACATGATCAAAAGTACAATAACGAGAGGTAGGGGTCATGCCTCGTTGTCGTATGTGGGCGAGTGTCAGTGTGGGGCAGCTCGAGACTTTGAGTATCATGGGTGCTGCAGTGGCACATCCGGCTTTCCAGGGTTAGGGGTTTTCGGACCCTCCCAAGTTCTAGCCCAACACTGATTTTTCTTCAAATGACGTGGATTGGTGTACGAGCAGCGATGGAGCAAAGTGTAAAAGCGCCGACGGAACATTACTTCCTCAAGGAGTGCCGCCGCACGCCCAGCTAGGCACGGGCAGGCTATATGGCTTGATCACAACGCCGGATTGAATGCGATAAGGGAAAAAAAATACGATAAATGATTCAGAAAATCAACAAATAGGGACATAGATGCGAAAAGCAAGATAGGCAAAGGAAAACAAGGCCCGGAAACCTCCCGGTGCCTCGCTTTCGCAAATGATGATTTGAGTGCAATCGTGCTGTCACAAAAATCCTATATCGCATCCAGAGCAATCGCAAGACGACCCGGCCAGTTCGAGCAAGATCCTGCATGCCACCATGCACGCGCCCAGACTATCTAGGTGGGCGTCAGGCGTCCTCGGCAGGCTCTTCCGTTAGGGGGGATCGAGCTGGAATACGGATAGAGTTAAAGTAACTTGTGTGTGAGATTGCTTTTCTACCATGGTTGCGCCGCCCTGGCAAACTACGGAGTAACACAGTGTCGGGATGAAAATGGCAGGCAAGGATGGGCAATCTCTCGGCTCCCGACGGCACCGGTACCTGCCGCACGTGAGACCAGGGTTTCCGACTGGCTGTTCAGTGGGCATGGGACTTGGTGCTTGGGACTCGGGCTTGGCTTGGGACTTGGGTTTTGTTGCTGGATGTGGCGTGCATCGGCTGCATCGTCTGTGCGAACAAAGCAGTCCTTTCCTTGGCTAAGGTAAGTGCGAATCGGTTCGGTCGCCGCCCACCTCCCGCCGTCATTGGCATTGCTCGCTGCACACCCTATCCCCATGTCGAGACATGCTAATCTGCCCAGGGAGGAACACGCCCATGATGACGATGAGCGTATGCGTGGACACTCAATGGCCGTCGCTTCGCGCCGAACAATCAACCTACCGAGTTCTCCGAACTTAGCTCCCTGATGCACGTCCGCTCGACATGCGCGTCCCCCATCTCCAGAACCCACAATCGACGACGACGCCTACACGGCAGCTCCAAAATGGCCAACCCCTCGCCACTCAGCTCCAATCTCAGCCCACGCTGTCACGACAAGGGGTGCCGGGGCCACTGACGAATGCCATTATTATCTTTGTCCAAATCGAGATGCGCACGTACGCTGTCCCTCCACCCCTCGCTCCTAATGCTAAACGAAAAATATTTGCGCTCTGGCTCGGAAGCGTGTTGTGGTCCACGACTGATTGAGTTGCCCCATAATGCATTCCGGCCGACCTAGCGCAAGGCGTCCCCTCGCACCCCTGTTAGTTTAAGGTTACGAAGACCGACCTTCATCGAAGTCGATGAACGATGAACGAGTTGGTGAATCGGCCCCGCCCATTGCCCTCTCAGCGGCGCATTTCCAACTTCCCACTGGGCGTGGAGCAAGCAACTTGGGCTTTGTCGCCTACCAGGTCACTAAGGTCTCTGCACTGGCAACACCCTTTCTGAATCCAAGCGCTGGTGCCGCCCGACCCTATCAAGTATGGATAAGGATGGCAAGGTGCACTTGTTACTGTGTACCTTTGGTTCCGCAGATCAACCTTCAGGGCAGCGTCCAGGGCATTCGCTTGGCAACAAGACCTAATTTTGGTCGGTGTGCCTTTTTTCCTCCTGTCAAGCCGGACCAAAACTCCCTTATTCAGGACGCCTCGTCGGCGGAGGCATGGCCCTGCTAAATCCACTCTCCTCTTCGTGACGGACACTTTAATGTACACCATTCTGCTTACGCGGTTATTTATGCCAGATTGCTTAAACGCAAATGACATTCGCCTCCCACAGCGCCCGGTCTGTAACATGCACTTGGGACCACGTCTGCGTGGGCACCTGCCACTAGTATATCCTGGCAAACATCGAGATCCCTCCTCGACCACGGGGTCCCGGCAAGCCGCCCGCGCAGCGCTTCCCTTCCCGGCGGTTCACTCGGCTCTAGCCCGAATCCCCACTACGACCCCTACTGGGGGACTCGTCATCATCTTCCCACCCATGGCAAAGGAAAGACCTGTGCTATTGGCGAACACATGGAAAGGTGGCACCCTCTCGGAAAACACCATGGTCGAACCCACACTCCGTAGGCCGTGTACCCAACGGCAAGTTGCAGGCGTCTAGGAGTCTCCAAGCAGACCCCAGCTGCCAGCTCGGACGAGCGCCTCGAAATGGTCAAGGGCATGTACATTGCTCGTTCAGCGCTTAAGAGCCACTGTCGACTCCAACCCCGTCACTGACCCAGTCCTTCTCCCCTGACCTTCATCCAACGGTTGCTGACGCCACGCGTCTTGCCAGGAGGACCAGGAGGACCTTGAATCAGAAGTCGAATGAATCCAACCCAGCCGGTGGCTTTGATTCTCCACGAGTAGGGCAATGAGAAAGATAGCCAGGCTTGTGGTGTTCCTATTTCGTTTATCGCATCATGTTACATTCAGCAACAATAGACTGGTGTGCGAATTCCACGAGTGTATGTGTCAAGGAACTTGACATATCCAAAGAAAACATATTCCCGCACCGCCGTGTGCCATCATATCCCGCGTTCCTATAACCTAGCGTCTAATTGCTAGTCAATCCTTGTCTCACGGGCCATGCCACTGGTTCGCGGCACAGTGCAAAGGTGAATCGCTTATTACCGATCTCCAAATTCTGGCAATATGCATTCCACTCAACGCACGATCCCAGAAAATGGGGGTTTGGCACATGGGATAGGGTGTTTGGAACAGGCAGGATTTCCGAAACCTACACTGGCCCCATGTGCACATCGCTGCCTCAAATGAGTTTACCCAAAGACCCAAGCCTGGGTTCCGAAAAAGCTTCATGCTCTGGTCGGCCCGCACTAGCCCTTCAGCCCCATCCGCATCTATGTCACGTCACAGGCGCATTCCCAGCATGCGAAACAAGAATAGAGGCGGGCGTTGGTTGGGCGGGTGGACAAAACCCACCCGGCTGCCAGCATGGTGACACGACGCGCAAATGTGTGCGGTTCGATAGCTATCACCTCGACATGTCCGGGCGTCTCACGACAATTGCCTTTTACAGATTGTCTGCCGCTGCGAAACAAGCACTCTGCTGGCCCGTCTCTTCGCAGAGTGACTGGGACCGGGATTCTTACTGGCGACTTCTCTTAGGATGGCCAACTCCGCTCGAAACACGTTAGCGGGCATG
Source organism: Calonectria pseudoreteaudii (assembly GCA_001879505.1). NCBI lineage: Eukaryota > Fungi > Ascomycota > Sordariomycetes > Hypocreales > Nectriaceae > Calonectria > Calonectria pseudoreteaudii. Next base: position 1,475,393 of record KV875233.1, read on the forward strand.
GCTGATCTCAACAGCCCTGCCCAGTCAAATTCGTCAAGGGTATGGCTCCTCCTCTCGGGCCCCCCATTTTCCAGACCTGGTCCAGATAATATTTCCGAATCTGCTTTAACCCGCGGAGAGCCCCGGATCACGGACCAGCGCCACTAACACGGCGCTGTTGGTGTGCCCGCAGACGGATGGCCAGCGATATACCTGCTTGCATACGCCATCTTCTTCCAAGATTTCCCTCTGTTCCCACTCCCGCGACCATCTTGACTCGACGCCTCCCTTACTTCCCTAGCCTCTTGCGTGGTATTTCTTCACCTCGCATTTCGATTTTTTTGCAACATCCGTCCCGTTGGGTGGAAAGCAAAGACAGGCCACTTGACAATCGCTGTCCCAGCCGGCACGGAGCCTCATCTACCTGTCTGCTTCAGCTAGTGAGGGCTATCATATCTCGGCGGACTACTGACCTGTACCGGATGCCATTTTGAACTCAACATAGCGCCACACGGCAAAGCCACCCATTCTTGGTATCCTAATTTTGCCCAAGCATTTTGTATACTATCACCGGGTTGGGCAACAGCATCCGGCCGACTTCCATCTTGCCGGGGACCTTGGAGTATACGATTTTGCAGCGTCTCCGGATAACAATTTGCAGAGGCTGGCTTTAATTTGCGGCAGGCGAGGACATTAGCAGACGTCAATAGGTGGCTCTAAACCAGGTTGATTGGCAAAAAAGCAACGCCCAGCCAGCTCGGTCTCGATCGCCGGCACGATAACCCGGACCACACCATAATTGACCATTTTCCCTAGATTCCCGATCAGAGTAGTTTGCATGCTCGTCGATCAGCGTTTGCCTAGCATTCATCCCGTCGGGGGGGCTGCGGAGAGTCTCTTCACTCGTCCAGCCAGCGACTGGGATCCCAAAGGCCGTTCGGCCATGGCAGCTCCATCCCAAAACCCATACAGTCGCTCCCCAAACCTCTCCAGCAGGTCCTACGACTCCTCTTCGGTCTCGTCAGCTACTTCGCCAAAGCCCTCATCGCAGTATCCCTCCAGTGTGATGAGCGCCAATCCCAGGCTAAGTGCGACCACCACGCCACAGCCCATTGGCATCCATTCTCTCCCACCTGTTAGCCAGGGCTTCCAGCCCTACACGCCAATGACGGCGTCGTCTTCTTTGGGTCAGGAATCCCTCACGTCGACAGATTCTGTAACCAGCACACCAGGGCCATCAGTCGCCCACATTCCAGGGGCTCCCGGTTCCCAGGCACAGAAGAGGGCATACCGTCAACGGAGAAAGGATCCGAGCTGCGATGCCTGTCGGGAAAGAAAGGTTAAGTGCGATGCCACGGAAACGACGAGCTGCTCGGAATGCTCGAGCAGAAATGTCAAGTGCCAGTTTACCAAGGAGACGAACCGGCGGATGTCGTCTATCAAACAGGTGCAGGATCTGGAGAAGCAGATGGAACGGGTGAAACGAGAAAACAACGGCCTTCGGCGGATGCTCCAGGACAGGGATGGATCGATGGACTTGGATGTAGAGGCGACGGACCACGCTTCACCTCGCTTGCCAGCGATAGGATCAGAACCCAGACGAAGAAAGCGACCGGCACCCATCCCAGAGCTGGCGAGAGCGAGGGTAAATGTGCGATCATTCTCCAAGGGAGTATTCAAGCCCCCTGCGCAGTACCGAACCCCAGCTCTGTTCTCCTTCGACCCCCCGCGACCAGAGCTTCCGCCGAGGCACATTGTGGACCAATTGCTCCATACATACTACACATCAACGCATGCCATGTTTCCCATCTTGCACTTTCCAACATTTCGAGCATCTGTTGACAGTGTATACGCCAGCAACAGCTTTTCAAGGATGCCCCCATCCTGGATTTCGTTACTCTTCTCTGTTCTTGCTGCGGGTAGCTTGTTTGGCTCTGCGTCGCAATCAAACTCGTTTTACCAGCCCGCCGAGTTCCTCGAGACGGCAAACAAGATGATGGATCCATGGGGAAACGACTTCTCGCTAGACGATGTGCGAGCACTTGTTTTGATTTCGATATGCCTCAACGAAATGAACTTGAAAACAGCTGCGTGGACTTGGTTAGGAAGGGCGGTTCGAGTCGGCCAGGATCTGGGCCTTTACTCGGAATCAGGGCCTTGGCCTGTCATTGAAGGGGAAATGCGCCGGAGGACGTGGTGGACAATCTACATCATGGACAGAACGTTGGCTACAGAACTCGGCAGGCCAGTGCTGATCGAAGATGGAGACTGCGATGTGTCACTTCCAGCAGGCGTGGACGATCAGTATATTCACGAAGGAGGCATGCTTGTTCCCAACGGAGCAGAGCCACTAACACATTCTTTACTCGCCGTTATTCACGTGGTCCGGTCATACACGTCGCTGATTGCAGCTATCCAGCCCTCCACCCTCTCACCAGGCCAGGTCTCGACTCTTGACAGCCATTTCAAGAAGTGTCTCGACACGTTTCCCCCAGCTTGCGACCCCTCCAGTACAGTACCTCTTGCGCCTCATTTTCTTGCTCCTCTCGCATACCTGTTCCATGCTCGTTTGCTCCTCCATCGACACCACATCGGCCCCGCTTACCCCCCTGAGATACGACTTGCTTCTTTGGAGAACTGTACGCACATTGCTCTCGAAACAGCCTCTCTGCTCCACCGATCGAACACGGCAACCCTCGCTGATGGGGCAACGGCCCTTCTCACCACACACATTTTCCGAAGCACTCTATTCCTGCTCCTCACAGGCTATTCCGACTACGCCATCACGTGTATCCGAGCTCTGGCCTCGATAGGCGCTCGCAGAGATGTTGCAATTCCTTGTGGTCGTTTCCTCTCCTTCTTCATTCCGACCCTAGCAACAAAGAAAACAGAAGTCGCGAACTACCTATCTCGATCTGCGCCCTCTTCATACGGAACTACGCCCCCATCCGCCGATCCCGCTGCCATCTTTCAGACGCTAGCACGAGACGAAGACCTTCTCGCATACGTATCAGCAGATCTCCAAGCTTCACCGGATTCCTCTTGGCTTTGGACTGGCATGGAGCGCGAAACACAGCTATCCCAAGCCTCGACTGTGACACAGCAACCTTCGGGAAGCGGCAACAACCTCGTAAACTCCGAGGCTCGAACGGGCTTGACAGAAGCGGAGGACAGAGAATGGGGCGGATGGGCGAGACTTGAAACTGCTGTTCGCGGGTTAGAGGTTCCGAGAAATGTGACTCCCACACCTTCGAATCCCACATGGACACTGCCTCCGCCCATCAAAAACGAAACCCTGGCCCCCGCTGTAGATATCCCTCGATTGGGAGATGTCCCGCGTTTCAGTTCCGAGGCGAGCGGGAGGGTGACGTCTCCAGCGGGCAGCCATCGAAGCCCGAGTGGGAGTGCTTCGGGCAACTCCAAGGATCGTTTGAGTATTGCAAACATAATCTAAAACGAACTAGGCAAGGAAAAGAAAGAAAGAATCAGGTCTCGTGTTTCTAGGAGAGCAAACGAAACAAGAGGAAGTTGGAGAATTCTAATGTTTTATCTATCTATATACGGCAAAGACGTCGGGGGGGTTTCCATGATTTTTGGCGTTGAAGAAATACCCCTACCCTTTATTTAAAGCGCATCTATAGTATTTTTTATCTTTTCTTTTCTGGTTATCAATTCGGGGTTTGTTTACTCGATTCCCCTTGCTTTAAGCAACGCAACTGTATCGCATTCCGGAATACCCAGCGAGGGGGGAGAATAGTACGAGCGACGAGAGCATGACGCATCGAAATAGCTGCGCCGGAAAGGCACATACGCGATGACGCAACGAACAACGACGGAGAGGATGGGGATGGCAACAGGAGCGGGCGGTTTTGGTCAGGACCGGAACTATTGGTTCTAGTGTTGGAAATAAAGGGCACAAGCCGTGTATTATTCTATGTCATGATAGGCCGTATGAATTAAAACAGGAAATTATTGCCTACGTAAACACGATTCGCATCTTTTCAACGTTTCTAAAAGTGGTGGTGGAGCTGACGCATTTGTGAGACCAACGACCCCCTAATAACTTGCCAAACCCCCCCCCCCCCCTGACTTGGTCTGGGGTTGCGCCTACACGCAAGCATTCCCACCCGGTTTCAGCGCTGTTCTTTATCGAAACCCAATTTGACGATCCTCTCACGCAGTTCTTTTCGCAGGCCTCCACCGTCATCCATGTGTTCGGCTAAAGCAAGTGCCTTGAGTGCCCACTGTTGACACAGGGCCGCGTCACCACGTGCCAGAATGTCCATCGCGTGATTAAAAGTTGTGGCGACCACCCAGTCCAGCTCATCCGCCGGGAAGGGATTCCCCATCTATTGGAGCCCTGGCTTAGTGCACAAAAATCAAACACTTGGAGAGGCTAGTGGTTGCGCACCTGGCTTCCCTCGCGCGCTACTTGTAGCGCTTGATCGACAACCTGGAGGGCAAGGTTGTCCTCTAGAGGTAAAATGACCTGGAACATGCATCGAATATACTTTGCTAGCCGTTGGTTGTCAAAGTTCTCAAGCTTAAATATTTCATTGATGATGAGGCGCATCGTCTTATAGAGTACTGTGGTGCAACGTCAGCAATTCTGGCCTTATCGTTAGCACTTACGACGACTGTCCCACCCTTTCCTGGCGCGTGGCTTCTCAACAAGCAATCTCCCATGGCCTTGTACATCAACTCATCCTTGCACACCTTGGCTTTCCTCGCAATCTGACCTAGCTCCTCCCAGCTCCTGAGGCAGACGGCGCCCTCAAAATCAAAGACGAATAGCGTGGATGCTTTGGTGAGCATATCGCTCCACAATTGTTCGTCCGCAGAGCCTGGTTCTTGATGAAAGACTCCTTCGGATTTCATATCAAATGCTGCAATATGCTGCCTCATTTCTACATAGAGTTGTAACTGCTCCTCGATCTTGTCCTCTGTTCGAGCTTGAGATATGAGGGCTGCTGATATGATGAAGTGACAGCGCATTGCCATTATTCGCATGTCTCGCGCATCACAGGACGGAACTTCTTTAGGAAAACACTGGATAAAGGTGAGACATGAGTCAAAAATACGAATCAAATGACACGGTTCCTAGACGTGGCACTTCGACACGCCGATGTTGTAAGTGTTCTTTCGAAACCATTCCAGTTCCGGTATCGTAAATACCTTGCGACCATCAGTGTCTCTCGGGTCTGATTTTGCGAGCGCAGCGGCTGATTTTATTAGTCTATGCACGAGTCTGAGAAAATAACTAACCTTTCTCAACTATGTCACAAGTGTCCGTTACCATTTCAGTGTGGTTATTTTCGCTCTCCGCGTTTTCGCTCTCCACCAAATGAATGAGCCGCACGATACATCTCAGGACAGAGGGAAGATGTGCTTTTACTGCGACCCCCGAGGCACTCTTTTCCACAATGGCTTTCAGAGCTGCTAACGTGCATAGTTTATCTCCTGCATGTTGCGCTTCTTTGATGCAAGCGTATAGAATATCTTCACACTTTTCATGATCTGCAGATTTGCTGAGGTGCGCGATGCTCTCACAGCCCAAGTCAAGATCCCAAGTTTGGAGCGAAACTTTGAACATGAGATATCTAGTCAATGGATCATCCTGCACAGGCTGAGGCATAATTTGAAAAGTCGACATGGCAGTTTCCATGTCATCACGATGTATTGCGCAAAGGATCAATTTTCTTCCAAATTTTCCCTTGTTCCCATTACCGCAATTCGCCAGCAGATCATGCAATGCGGCTTGACACCAACCGATTGTGGCGTCATATTTCTCCTCTGCGTAGTTTGCTTCCATCTTTTTCCAGATTAACTGTAGCGGTTAGCATAGTTATCGTTCGGCTGAGTCACGCCAAACATACCGACTGTGCTGCGGCCACGGCTGCAGTGCTGAGCAAGGTGCCGGTTTTCGACAGCACGTTTCCAAACATATGTGATAGATCGTGGGCGGCGTTATCAGAGTCACTCTCCATCGTGCTGATCCAAACACGACAAATAACAGTCTTCCCGATCCAATCTGGCCTTGTTAATAGCAGAAGCCTCGTAAATAGCAGCTCGTCTAACAGCGCAATAGCTAACCGAGAACTTCGCTCGCGCAATTTTTTTATGCGGTGATGAAAAAAATCCAAGAAATTGTCGGAAAAGTCAAGCGATCGTATCATACGCCTCAGCACACTTGCATACGCGTCAGTGTCAAATGCCTCTTGAGGGGACTTGTCTAGAATCTCCAACTTCCAATGAAGTACAACCGGCTTGTCCCCAATTTCAGACTCAACGTAGGCGACCATATCATCGGCTTGTTGAATGTTCTCTGTGATGTTTGTGGCGAGAAGCGTCTGGACCAGACAGTGACAAACGTCTAGTCGCAGCTGCGAGCCCCGAGCGGAGATTCGCTCTAAATCCTGGCCGTTGATTTGCTTGTAGGCACGTTGGAGCCATTTTATCGCCATGGAGTAGTCTTTCTTCGAGAAAAGATCGCTTCCGATGTGCCACAAAGTATCCGCCATGTGTTCTGCTGAGGAGGGGTCAAGATGATATTCAATGGCTTCCGCCTTGGCGAACATGTGTTCAGCTACATCGAGTCTGTCTTCTTTCCACGCCTGTTGATTGTCAGCATTATCGAGATCAAGGTAGCCACCCTTACCAAAGCTGTTCGCGTAGTTAGGTATTCCACTTCAAGCATGTGTTTCATATCTTGCTCCTCTTGGGAACCCCTGTTGGTGGCTTTCAGCTTCTCAAGGTAGTCGGCAACTCTATGAAGGCCTAATCGCGCCCCATCTAAGTCGCCCTCCTCGATACAATGCTTGCCGACCTTGAGGGCCAGATTCAGGAGATAGATCATTGTCTCTTCCTCATCATTATCTCCCTTTTTATCTTTTTGGCTTTCTCGCGCTATGGCAGTGATCTGAAAAGCAAAGCATCGTGTTCTGACAAACAACTTTGATCTTGCCCCGCCCGTAGATATGTTGTCTCTTTTTCGTTGCTGCTTGATGCATTGATTCCATAATTTTCGTCCATGGTCCTTCAATTCTTTAGAAGCCTCCCTCGTGAGATTGGTGCTGTTTTGTCGCAAGGCGTTGAGAATATGTATATGATGGTTGACGTCGGCAAGGATGGCTTCGTCGGAGCTGGAATCGATACAGACCGACAGTTTCCCGAGTAGATCTTTTGCGAAGTCTAGTTGCACTACAATCAGATGATACCAAAAAAGCTGCGGAGACTGAGCTCACCAATAGCTGCATGGATTTTTCGCTCTCGGCCTGAGGCAACTGGATCGAGCAGCGGCGGCATTTTCTGCAAGAGGCGACCGGTTGTTCGTTGGCTACACTACGCACCACTTGTTGTGTGTAGATTTGAGTGTTAAGGTTGCTGTCCACCGTTGGGAAGCCTGAGGGAGATGAATGTCTGCCTGTGTGTATTTTTTTTGCAAGGAAGGAAGGGGGGGATCATCGTAGGTTAGACATAGTGCCTTCCTACTTTGTGAAAACCACCCTTCAAGTCGTGACGCAGATACCAGGTAAGCAACAATGGGGATTTACTCAGAGTTAAAATAAAAAAAGAACAATGCTATTTGCATCTCGTCGATAATATATGTACGTGTCAACGAAACCAAAAAAAAAAAAAAAAAAACCTTCCCCATA
>KV875233.1:1483036-1519366 GCA_001879505.1 Calonectria pseudoreteaudii
AAGCAATCAACCAAGCCTTGAAAAGTCTTCCGCTTGTCGCCATGCTAATTTGAAAGCCACTATAGCTTCCATTCCTGAAATCCTGTCCTACACTCTGGTGGACGATATATACCAGCATCTCTTATCCAATGCAACCTTTCATCCTCACTGGGAAGGCGGGTCATGGGGTAAAAAGTTGCCCACAATCAAGGCAGGCCTGGATCAATCTCGAGAGTTAGCAAATGTTCAACCAAAGTAAGAAAGGATATGGACGAATACAAATGGCAGGACGTACAATTTATGCTCATCTCGTCGAATCATAAATGAGAAGCAACACTTCACAATCGGGCGGGTCGATGACTCGCTTGGATTTTTGAGTGAACAGGCAGTCAAGAGCGTCTCGTGAGCCGGGTCGAACGCTATCGTTCCAAACTCTTCCCAGTATCGTACTGTTGACTCTTCCGTGAGAATCTCATGCAGCGCGATCTTTCCCTGTATTGTTCCAGGAGCGGTTAGCAAATGCAGTCCCGAGTAACCGAACCCTGTAGTTGATCTTGGGGATAATAGAAAGGGGGAGGGGGAGGGAGGAGGAACCTACATCTCTTAATTTATCCACTGAGACGCCGATTAACTCAGCCATCTCTTTGTTCCCGCGGAAGATCTCCCCAGTTCTTCGCCAACAGCATGCTGGCACAGCCATGCTGGCAAACACACGGTCATAATCCATGAGTTGCTTTTCAAACCACATCTCAACGTATACTAGCTCCATGTCGGTCAAGGCATGGGCCTTTTCCCGGAACTTAGGTCGGAACTGATTGATGGTTCGCAAGATCTTTTGCTTCGAGGACGGCGCAATGTGGCTATCCAAGTACGTGCCCAAGCGGGCGTAACCCTTAATGTAGTTGAAGGGTTTCAACAGGCCGGCATCATACTTGGCCTTGAGTACACGGGCCATTCGCTCTTCGGGGGTGTCATTGCCCGAAGGATCGGCAGCCTGGAGATAGTACTCTCTGGCTTTGTCGGCGGGCACCACGCTCCCCGGCCGCGATATGTTTTTCCCATCGAGGTTCGGCGGGGGCGGCAGCATCGATGCCCCGGGCATGTTGGCCGGGTTTGCGCCGCCCGGCTGCAGCGTGCCGTTGTTACCAAAGCTAGACAACATTTCTGGCTGGCTTGACCTTCTGAATGCCGGACTCTGCTGATCATCAGACGGCACCCCACCGTCATCGAGCAGACTTGTATGAAGGAAGTCGTTAAGTAGGTTGAACTCGTGAGTGACTTCGGGGGCAATCATGTAGTTGGGGTGGTAGCTATGCATGTCATGGAAGTGGTTCTGAGCCGTCATCCATGCATCCTGGAAGCCAGCGACTAAGTGGCGTGTCAGTCGATGTGAGACAAGGCCAGACGAGTCGGTGACGGCCGCTCCCGTTCTCCGCAGTGGATTAAAAATAAAGCAAGTAGAAAAAAGAAAAGAAAAAAAGAGGTAAGGCCCCCCCTAGGCAGGCCCTGGCGGGACGAAGAAAGGATGAGACGTACATTGATTTGCATTGCTGTTCCCGTTGTTCAACGTATTTCCCTGCAGGCCGGAGACAGCCCCCGGTTGCACGAGGGCCAGCGGATTGCCCTGACCCAACATGCCCCCGGCCGCGAACCCTGACTTGCGTCTGGTCCCATCAAAGTTTGGGGGTGGGCCCATTGTGCTTGAGATGGAGCTGCGGGCCATATCGGACTGAGCATCGGACTCGTCAACGACGGAGGAGCTCTGGATGCTCTGGACGCTGACGCTTTTAGCCTTCTTGGAGTCGGCATCGCGGGGCTCGTCGTGGCAGAGGTGCCCGATGTTGCGTTTGATACATCTCGTACATGGCCTCTCCTGTTCACAGCGTTAGCGCATGGGATTGGTTCTCAGGGAGCACGAGCAAGCCCTTCATCTCGGTCAAGGCCACCGCTCCCGCAAATTAGGAGATGGCGGCGCTGACTGAGGATGAAAGACTTGTCGCAGAGGTCTTACATACGAGATCGCAGGTCATGTGCTAACCGTGCACAAGAAACAGCCTGTCAGCCATGCGTCTTCCAAGGACTCGATGTAAAGCAAGCAAGGGAAGGAAGTGGAAAAAGAAAACAAACAGGGGGGGTGGGATGTTGTGTCGCCGCACAAGAACTTTGGCAAATGGTCGAGCGCCTCAAAATGCCAGGGGATGGCGGGATAAACCAATTGCGCCTGCCAAGGCACGGGCTGGTGTTTGACTTACAGATCGTCGGCAGTATACACAAGCTGTAGGAGCGCGCGCACATCGGCAGTGTTAGCCAAGATTCACTTATGGATTACAAACAGCCCCGCAACTCTCTCGTTGTGATGTGATTGGAAATGGCGGCTCAATGCGTTGAGCGGATGATCACCATGACTCTGAGCCACGATCGCACACGCTCTCAATGCCATGAACTCGCTCCAACCCCCCAAACTCTTGCCATTTCAGGAGCGCAACAGATGGGGGGATGAATTATATCACTTGGGGGAAGCTGAGGAAAGCGCGGGAGGGCGGAATGCTGCGTACCGTGGTTCACCTTGCGTCTCTTCTTTGGGCTCTTATGAGCCGTGGCTGGAGCGCTATCAGCGCCGGCAGAGGCCTTTTCACGGTCCTTTGGCTTGCCATCTTCGGTCTTGAGGCGGTCGCCCGCCCTGCCGTTCTTTGCCATGGCCGCGGGGTTCCGGTCGGTCATGTTGACCTATGCTCCCATTGGATCTCGAGGTTACGCAATGGGGCGTCAGGTTCGCAGATCATTTGCAGCTCGTGACAGAGTCTTGGAGGAGTGTAAGGCTCAGCGCGAGCGAATACGGCCGTCCGCAGGTCGGGGTCGGGTACAATTGCGGTCTGAGAGAATGCGCGTCTCGTTGTCGGCAGACGTTGGTCGTCGTGCTTGCGCGTGACGCCAGGCCCGGCGGGCGGCGGGGAAGAAGGCAGCGATCGATGAGGATCGGGTGTAGTAACCGGAGCGAGGAGCGATTGAGGGCGCAAGGGGTATGTTGGTCGGCAATGGAGGCAGAAAGTCGGCCAAAGGCCCAGCAAAAAGACAAGACGTCAGAGGCCGTGGGACAAAGCTCGGAGGGAGGGCAAAAGTATGATGGAGGACCCGGACGGTGAAGTTTGACCTGGGGCCGGAATGGGTGTGTGCTGGGCCCCGTTGAACGAAGAGTGGACGGACTGTGGGGGGGTCGCGGCCGCACCGCACGAGAGGGACAGAGGGACCGAGGGGCAGGGGGTACGCCGGGGGAGGTACGTTAGGGAGGCGTTGTCTAGTTGGAGTCGCAGTTTTTCTAAGCAGGCGACCGCGGGACCGCAAGCCGAGGGTATATAATTTTTATTTGGTATTTTCTCCTGAGGCGGTGCCTGGCAAGCAATAACGTATTTAGGGGGTGGATCGTCGTTCTGTTCCTGCCCAAGCAGCATGGTGTTCATGCTATTTCCCATGGAACATGCGCTGGAAAGGATGGAGAATAGATTATTGACGGGGTTATGCCAGCCATGTCCTCCCTGTCGTCCGCTTCTCCCTCGGACGATGGCATCATGGAACACAGACCACCCGAGATCTGGCCAGAAAGATGACGTCTCGCTGTGGCAGCAGGGTCCTAATAAACTCTGTAGTACGGGCACACGGTATTGGATGGTAGTTGTAGTGGTGGTGGCCGTGGTGGTGGGAAGCCAGATGCGGTACAAACCCGGCATCTCCTTCACAAAAAAAAAACACACAGGGAGATTCGGGTCAGCAAGCGGGAGTTGTTAGGACGGGTGGATCATAGTGCGCTGCAGCCCAGGCAATCGTAGTGGGGTGGAAACAGGGCTTGGCTTACAGAAGAAGGGAACGCTGGAGAGCCGCGTATGGCAGCCGACAGCAGTGGGCGGTGGCTGATGGCGGGGCTGATGGCGCCCAGCGAAGAACGGGGAACCTGATGGGCGCTCTCGGTGAGGTCTGCAGCGCGGCAGGGAAAAGAACCTGCCGACTGATTTGGCCTTGGGAGCTCCTCCCAATAGAATGCCTACCTATTTGGGCACACTGTGTGAAAACAGTCTATCCAGTTCCGCTTTATTCGCCTGTGTGTCTGAATACTAATCAATTTGCTTTAGCAACCTCTAGTCTTCATGATATCCCGTGAACTTAGCAACGGCACAAGAAAAACCCAAATCCCTGATTCCAGTTTTTGCAGGTTTTTTTTTCCCGGATCGTCACCGCGGTTGTCTCCACCGGTTTTGCTCACTTCGCCATTGACTAGCGCTGCAGAGCTCCAGCACATCTTACATAACCGGGTGCTCTCCCGGTCCGTACAGTGTGTGCTTCCTGTTCTACACAGTATCTACATTTGGCGGATAATGTTGCCCGCCATTAGTGAAGCAATCGATGGCAAGAAAGAAAGAATGCGCCTTGGCAGGCCGTCGGCGAGGGAGCGAAGGGGAGAAAAAAAAAACTAACACTTGGGCATGGCAATGGCCAACTGCATGGCAATGGCCAACTGCATGGCCCACACACGTCAAGGAAGAACACGTTATCCGTCCCACCTCCGATTCGGATCCGAGCGAAGGCTGCAACGAGCTTCAAAGCAACAACGCAGATGCATCGAAGATATGCAAAAGAAGCTATAAACAAGAACAAAAGAGGCTGGGATGGTGCCTCGACGTTGCTGAACTGGCTGCGGGGGGACAAGCTGCCCCGCCCTCCAAGATAACCGAATAGCACAAACGGTGCGCCGTCTGGGGAGCGAAAATCTGCTGACGCCCAGAGCTTACGATTCGCTACTGCCCACCGTCAGGCCACTTTCCCGTGCGTGTATTGTCCTGGCCAGCACCTCTGCGGCCTCCTGCAACACGCGAGCCCGCCCACTGGCCGACAGTTGCTTTCTTTTCCCAACGGTGGATTTCTGGCATGATTTTTTTCCGGGGCGCCTGATACGATTTCCCAAATGGCATGTTTCCCAACTCAGGCCAGGGACACAGCCAGAAACACGCACTCATCCGTTGGCATAGGCACACACGCACGCAAGCGCCGAGTTGGTCGCTATCTTCGGAGGTGCGCCGCTGCCGTCGGCTTCCAGGGTTGCAAGGTGAACGGAGATACTCCGTACAGTACGCAAAAAAAAAAAAACCTGACGCCGTTGGGCAGACTTGGGTACAGTCCTAGCAGGCTATTTGCAGTGGAGGAAATGACTGATGGGCGCGACAGGGGTACAAACGACGCTTGTCCCAAGCCGGCAATACCTCACACTTGGGACCGGACCAACAAACGGCCAAGGATGCAGCTGTCCAAGTCCAGAGCTTCTGCACAACACCGCTCTGGCTCAGCTTTCTCTGGTGCTGATACGTTCATGATGAATCTCACTCGGTTCACCGCTCTCTCGCTTCAGATCGAGGCGCCAAATCGGTCTGGGAGAAAAATGCCACCCAACCCATTTGCTTCATCTCCGACTGGTTCCGGCTGTCGGCTATCTGCGGTTGTGGTCACGCGCCTCTGCACCTCTCTGCGGTTGACTTTGCTAGTCGCAGACATAGCTCACCGTGTGCCTGGTCGATCATCTGCCCCTCTTTCACACCATCTCCCCGGACTCGGTCTTTAGCCATCCGCCCATACAACCCTTTTCCGAGTGCCAGCTAAACTCGCCACACCTGCTAGCTTGATTAGCCATGCTATTCTGCTCTAGCACCGCCCTGGTTTCGACTAACGCCCTCCCTCCCGCTGGGCCGATTTGTCGTTTCATGCAAGACATCCAACATTGGCTTGGCTCTGCCGGCTTCCAGCGCACCCACATTCGAAAGCCTAATCACATTGCTTCTTGTGCCAAGTTCGAGCGCGAATAACGCTACACATTCGACATTGCGCATGAAGAAAATTCTCTCTGGTCTTCCAATCTGCCCACAATGACAACATCGACTTCGTAATAGGTATTTACCGATACCCTGCATGTTCCCGCTTGTGCGCGACCATGTACGGCCAGCCTGAGTCCCAACAGTGCATCTACACTTATAGCCTATAGGCTTCCATATCAAGCCTCACATCGAGCCCACCCCCAAACAAGGCAAACGACTGTTACCAGCAACCCATGCCAACTTACAATCCATCTTTGCGCATACATGAAAAACATCCAAGCCACCTACCTCGTTCTCACACGACACTTACATGGGCACTGAACTACCAACAATGATTACACATCAACGTCACAACTAGAATCGTCATCATTCTTTGGCACGTGCAGGATTTTGAATGTTTGCTTTCGTTTGACAGATTATGCGCGGTCCTCGGCCACGTTGTCGGTACTTGTTCGACCGAGGCATCAACGGACCCCGATGATGCCCGTAACCCTGCATTAATTCATTTCTACATTCAGCCATATAAGAGAGAGAAAAAAGAAACGAAAATACACATCAACCTGGTCCTACCAGATGAACCCTTGCACCATGAATTCCGAACCAAACAGCCGAACGTTGTAGTTGACATATCCACAATCTGATTGGGCCGAGTAAACTCGCCCTTCACACCATCTCATCGCTCCCCATACAACCCAACCCATCCTGTGTCTTTTTTTTTCATATAGCCACAAAGAAGCTCTCCTCACCCTCCTTCGGCAGAACCCTCGCCCTGCGCATAATCTCATCTTCACACGCCAACCTGATCCTTTCGGGTGTTGCCGGGCTCTCGAGCCTGAGCAGTCCCGAATCTTTGTCGTCGCCCACCTTGGCCATCACACCCGCGCTCGACCGAGCCGACCTAAGCGCGTCTCGAATGGCAAAGAAGACTGAGCTACCCATGAAGAAGGGGGGCTCGCCCACGCCTCGGCTACGCTGGATCGTTCGGAGCTCCTTCCACTCCACATCCTTAAGCAGCGACACGTTGAAAATCTGGGGAATATCCCGGAACCCGGGGATCTTGTAAGCTCCCGGACCCCGCGTGAAGATATTCCCCGCCATCGGCCCGTTCCGTAGCCAAAGCGATTCCTCCATTGTGAAGAGACCGAGGCCTTGGACAAAGGCACCCTGAATCTGCCCGTAGTCAATCGCTGGGTTGATGGACTGTCCAACATCCATTTTGATGTCTGCTCTCAAACAAGTCCATGTGCCCGTGAGTAGATCGATCTCCACCTCAGCGGCCGCAACGCCCTGCGTAAAGTAGAAGAACATCTTGCCCTTTCCAGTCTTCCAATCGTAGCCGATTTCTGGCGTCTTGTAGAAGCCCTGGGCAGAAAGGTTGACACGGTCAAAGTAAGCCGCGTGCGCGAGGTCCTTCATGGTCGCCTCCGGACCCAGCTTCTTGCGGTATGGTTCAAGCCGCTCGTTGAGCTGCTTGCAAGCATTGAAGATGGCATAACCATTCAGATCAGAAGACGCCGACGCAGCTGTGGCTGACGCATTGGCGACCGTGTTAGTAGCGGTCTCTGAGATGAAGATGTTGTCCAGGGGTACACCCAGCGCCTGCGCCGCAATCATGGAGAGCTTGGTGTAGAGGCCTTGACCCATTTCTGTGCCGCCGTGGGCCACGAGGACGGATCCGTCGTGATAGATGTGCACCAGAGCTCCTGCCTGATTGAGGAAGAGTGCAGTGAAGGAGATGCCAAACTTTGTCGGGATGATGGCAAGGCCTCTTCTCCGCCATTTGTTCTTCGAGTTGAATTCGGCGACAGCCTGTTTCCTCTGGACATAATCGGACTCATCCTGGACTTGTTGATACATGAGTGGAACGTGCCAGTCGCCGAGTCCCTGGTTGAAGTGAGTCTCATCGTCGTTCCCGTACATGTTGATCTTGCGGAGTGTCTCCACCGGCATACCCAGTCGATCCGCCACCTCCTCCATGTAAGTCTCGGCAATGAACATGCCCTGGGGTCCACCGAACCCCCTGAATGCCGTGTTGGACATGGTGTTTGTCTTGCAGAGCCGCCCAGTGACCAGCATATTGGGAATCTTGTAGCAGCCGTCCACATGCGTCATTGCTCGCTCGCACACAGCCGCGCTCAGGTCAAATGTCCAGCCAGCGTTGTTATAAATGTCAACCTCGAGGGCTTGTATCTTGCCGTCTTTGTTGACTCCGATCTTGTATTTGCCGAGGAACGGATGTCGCTGGCCGCTCGTCATCATGTCTTCCTCGCGAGTGAGCATGTAGCGGACCGGCTTCTTGGTCTTCTTTGCTGCCAACGCAACGACTGAGCTCAGGGGCACAGATCGACTCTCTTTGCCGCCAAATCCACCACCTAGTCTCTTGACTCGGACTACCACCTTGTTTGCTGCTACATCGCATACACGGGCTGCAAATGTTTGCCTATAAACAGTTAGCATGGCTATTTCCCTTCTCTCGGACCTGATCGCTTACGTTTCGTTGGCGTTTTGAGTACTGGCAAAGATCTCCATCTCTCCATCTTCCGGCTTTGGAACCACCAAACAAGCGTTGGTTTCGAGGTAAAAGTGCTCCTGTCCACCCATTCTCGCGGTTCCGGTAAACACATAGTCACACTCCTCAAATGCCTTCTTGGTATCTCCTTTCTTAATCTCCTGATAGAATTTGTGGAAGCTCTCTGCTTCAATAGCCTCCTCAATGGTCAAGATAGCAGGGAGCTCCTCGTATTCTACCTTGACGGCACGAGCCGCTTCTGCAGCCCTATTTGGTGTTGTGGCCAGAACAAGGGCAATGCATTGACCGGCTGTGAAGACCTTTTCTTCTGCAAACAGGGCCTCGTCAAAGTTTGGAGGGCCAAACTTGTTTGCCTCAGGGGAAGGCATGTCATCTTTGTCCACAACGTCAACGACCCCGGGCATGTCCAATGCTGCACTATAGTCGATGGACTTGATCTTAGCGTGGGCCTTCTTCGACAGAACGTAGCAGGCATAAAGCTCGTTTTTTAGGGCAGGAACGTCGTCGGTATACTGTGCTTCGCCCGTAGTTTGTTTTAATGCTGCCAAGTGGTTGTTGGATTTTCCCGTAACCTCCTTGACGTATGCCGCGGCGGCATTCTCGTCAACCTCGCCCTTTGACAATTCCCTTTCAATCTCTTCGATGGCCTGAGTGTCAACCTCTTCGGATTTCCCGTCAAGAGCTGCCAGCACGTCATGGTAGAAGCGGTAAAAGAAGCCAAACGCCAGCGACTTTCGATACGAGGCCATTCCTCCCGGTACACTAAAGGGCATATCGAAATCTTTGCCGAGGGCGCTCATGGTCCCTTCCAATGTCTCCAAATCTGCAAATTGTCTACCCACTAGGTATTCCATGGCTGATTTAGCGGCCACTGTTGTTGCGGCCATACCACCATAGATCAGGTTGCACTCTTTGACGATTCCCTCATCGTCCATCCTGACTCTAAGCGCGCCGGTAACAATGGCGATGTCATCGTCTTTTCTCTTTGCTTGCTTGTAGGCTCTGAAATATTCACCCTTGGGCGCGGTCACTGGGATACGAATAGAAGCAATAATGGAATCCTGGGCCAGAGCTGTTTTCCTGTAGCCCGTAAAGAATTGGGACATTGGAATCTCAGTCTCCTTGGTCGCAGACTTGGCCACTAGCACAGCATTCGCGGCCCACAATACTGGGTTCAGGTCAGAAATGGGCGAGGCAGTTACCAGGTTGCCTGCTGGAGTGCCAACATTTCGAATCTGTCGTCCGGCAAAGTACTTCAGCTGCTTCAACATGTTCTCGAATACCTGTCCTCTTGCTTGTCCATAGTGTGTCATGGCATGCTCGCAGATGTTTTCGAGGTCTGTAAGAATGACGTTTCCGCCAATTTCTAGGTGGTCGTCTCTGAAGTCATACTGACGCAGCTCGGCGATGTCTCCAACGTAAACGGATACGGGGTACTGCAAAGCCTTGAACTTGGTTTCGATCTGGGTCTCGGTACTTCCTCCGATAACTTTTGCCTGTGGATAGACGCTCTTGATTTCGAGTAACTGGCTTAGTGTAGTTGGTCGATACCATTTCTTTTTCTTGTTTCCAAATGCAAGAGGTCGCATTTCATGTCTTTTCAGGGCTGGTGGAAAGATGAGTTCCGTCTCTGGATTATACTCGATAAGCCCCGGCGGCGTAAATCTCTTGATTGGTTCGTCGTTTGAGGCCTTCTTATCCATGCAACAACCCCCATTTGGAGGTCCGTTGCCATTCTCCATGCAGCACCCAGACCCTCCAGATTGTTTCGCCTTCCCACACATTGTCTCAACGCTGAATGTTTGTGCTGCGTCGAGGATAGATCGATAGCCGGTGCATCTGCAGAGGTTTCCATCAAAGGCCTCTTCGATCTCATGCCTTGAAGGCGCCAAGTTATTTCTAAGCAAGGCGTACAAGCTCATGACGATGCCTGGAGTGCAGAAGCCGCATTGGCTACCATTGGACTTGGCTATCCTCTCCTGGGTAGGATGGGGCCGCTTCGTATTACCAATGCCCTCAATGGTAATGACATGCTTGCCGTCCAAGCTGACCAGAGGTGCAAGACAAGCGTTAACGCTAGCATGGTAGATTTCCTTCGTCGTCGGGTTGAACTGGCTGACCACAATGGTACACGCACCGCACCCGCCCTCACCGCAACCACTGAGAGGAATGTAAGCAGCCACGATGATGAATGGGAGAAATGACTATAATTGCTTACAGCTTGGTCCCCGTGAGCCCAATGCCCCGCAGATACTCGAGGACTGTGATTTCAGGGTCGATGTCGTCGAGAACAACTCTCGTTCCGTTGAGATAGAAGCGCAACGTGTCGTCGAATTTGGACGTTAACGTGGCCAGCTGCTCAGCGCTGCTTTCCCGCACTGGGGAGACGGCGCTAGGCGCCATGGTGACCGAGGTGGAGTTTGGTTCTCGGTGTTCGGCACGGTGTGGGAGACGGGGATGAAAATACGATCGAACCTGAGAGAGCCGGGGTATTTGATTCAGAAAGGGGAAATGGGACAAAAGAAGAAAGGAGAGAGAAAGAAGCGGCCAAAATAGGTTTTATTTTCCCACAGACGCCGGCACGGACGGATGAATCAGCGGTAAGGCGCCTGCAGTCTCACGAGACAGCGCCGGAGCGACGCTGTCATACCTCCCTAAAGAAGCATCCCCTCTTGTGGCCGCGGTCTAGCTTCAGCGTTCCAGGTCTTGGAGCTGAGGCTTGGCCCAGATAGCGAATGGCAGGGACCCTCGCGGGGGGGTGCCACCACTGCGTCATCTTGATAGTTCCGAGAGCAGCAGCGCTCCAACAGGAAGCTGAAGATATGTGAACTGGTCTCAAGAAGCAAGAGACGGCGTGCGAATCACCCAGGCGGCATGTGCCGATGAATGCCCAGTGCCGTTGTGCGCCCGCTGTGCACTGCGTTGTGCCACCATGTGCCAGGGCGGGTATCGCCACTGATAAGGTAGATTTGCACCGCGCGCCACACGGCGGCTCAGGGCGGGGAAACTCCCCAACAGCCCCTCCAGCGCTACCGTCTAGTACCCGCTACCGCTGCCCCTACCGCTACCCCACGCGCTGCACGGCGCTCAGGCCCAGCGTCTTCTCGGCCGGCTCCGTGGGCGGTGCCCTCTCCCCTCGGTCGGCGGATTCCACCTTTAAAGATCTTACTCTGCAGGGGCGCTCCGATGCTTCCCTCAGCCATCCATTCACCAATCTTTGGCGCGGCTATCTTCACTGATAACGAGCATTATCACATAAAATGTCTTTGTGTCGAGCGGCCCGGAAAAAAGAAGTCAAATCCTGACAGGTCACAGCTCCACACAGATCTCTCACCAAGGGGTGACCTTTTCGTCGCCACCAAAACGTCAGGTCTATCCAATCGGTGAATCCCCTGACCAGCTTTAGTCACAGAATCAACATCCTGCAACAAGATTGCATTTGAATGGCTCGCATATTTCGCTGATGCGCTGGCATTGGGGCTCACTCATTTATTCATTGCAGTTGTCATTCAGATCTATGCCAGGTATTCCTAATCATCTATGACGGCCTTTTCTAGATTTTTTTTTCCATATTTCTTTTCTTCTTGACACACACCTCTACTCCTGGATGAACTTCTTCAATCCCCTGAGTCGCTCCTTGGCCTCCTCCAATACGTGGTCGTCCTTGCAAACAGCAAATCGGATATAATCCTCAGCCAGGTGGGCGTTCTCCTCTGTGTAAAATTCCGTGGGAGGGATAGCAGCAACACCCAACTCCTGGATCATGAACCACGCCAGCTTAAAGTCCCGCGGGCGGTTGGCAACGTGGGGAGGGAAAGGGTAGTCGGCGGGTACCTTGACCTTGGCCATGTTGACAAGAACAAAGTAACCACCCTCGGGCTCGGAGTAGGGGAGACCGAGCTCTGGCCAAATCTCGTTGAAGAGATCCATCTTACCCTTCATCTCCTTAATCGTCTCATCCCAGAAACCCTCCTTCTCAGCCTTCTCAAATCCGACAGCACTGGCCTCCTGGAGTGGTGATGGTGTGGTGAAGCAGATGCGAGTGTGAGCAGCAGAGACGTACTGCAACAGCTCAGGGTTACCGATGAGCCAACCTACGCATCTTGTCAGTGGGTGCACTGGGGTCTTATGTAAGCCATTGACATACCAACTCGCCATCCAGTAGCATAAAAGTTCTTTCCAGCAGATCCAACAGTCAGTGTCAATCTCTCAACCTCGGGTGACAGAGTGGCGATGCGAGTGAATGGGACATAGAAGAGTCGGTCATAGACCTCATCGGAGACGATGATGATCTCGTTCTTGACGCAGAGGTCAGCGATTCCCTGGAGTTCCTCCTTGGTGAACACTTTGCCAACGGGGTTGTCTAGACGAAGAGTTAGCTGCCACTTCATGATCCTGTGAGATTCAAAAAAAAAAAAAAAAAATACGCACGAGGGTTGTTGATGACAATCATCTTAGTGCGAGGAGTGATGGCTCGCTCAAGCTCGGCAAAATCAATGACCCAGTCGCCAGCCGATGAGGTCTTGGTGGCACCCTCAGCGGGAGGGTGAAGGGGAACATAGACAACCTTTCCACCAGGCATCTGAATGTTGCTAATGTACCTATAAATGGGTTAAGTCCCCGGCTCATACTTAAAATAGGCCGTTTCACTCACTGGTCAAAGAAGGGCTCGAAAACAATAACCTCGTCACCCTCTTCAAGGAAAGCCATAAAGGCAGACAACATGCCCTCGTTGGCACCAGTGGTAATGGTGATTTCAGTCTCGGGGTTGAGCTGGCGACCCCAGAAGGGAGAGTAAGCGTCAGCAAGAGCCTTCTTAAGCCGAGGGCGGCCCTTGGTGTGCGAGTACTGGTTGGCATCGACACGGTCAAGGGCTTCCTTGGCAGCGTCGATGATGAACTTTGGCGGGTTGTAGCCAAAGAAGCCCTGACCCAAGTTCACGATGGGCTGCTTAGGCGAGGCAGCGGCAGCCTCGTTGATGATGCTCCTGTGAAAGCGCAAAGTCAGCACAACCACCCACGGCTTCACATGTCGTCGCAACTGGCTCTGGACTCACCACACATCTTGGCGCTGGCCGGAAACCCTGGCGGCGGGCTGAAGCTTCCTCGTCTGAGACATAGTGCTGGAAAAAGCCTTGGGAATAGGACGGGAGGTGATGCTTCGAAAGGCAGCCCGGAGCGGAGAGGGGGTCGAGGATAGGGTTAATATGGAGCGCGACATTAAAACCACGCCTCTTCCAGATATTACGTAGTCACACGGATAACAGGGGGTGGGCGAGCAAAGAAGAAAGAAAAAAAAGGCGTCAGCAGCCGGACATGGGCAAAAGAATCACCACGTCAATTGGACCCGAAACTCCACACATAAAGGCTCACTCGCGCACGCAGAGAGATAAACTTGGCTTTTCCGCCGCCTCGGCTTATGAGGGCTGCGACATCGCCGTGCCCGGCAGTGAGACACCCCTCATGACTAATGCCGTGGGGCTGGGGAAAAACGGTGCCCATCACGTCATTGCACCCAATGATCTCGTCGACTTTCCAATCCACGGGAGGACTGGTTCGACACCCCCACCGTCCTCCGAAGGGCCGATCAAAAACCGCCTCGTTGCGAGTGGGAGAGTGCCCTCATCTCATCCCGATATGGCTGCAATTCACGGCATGACCTTCCGCCTCCCACTCGGCGCCGATGCCCTCCTCTCGCCGAGCCGACTCCGGAGGCTGCGGGGCAAATAAGGTTGATGCATTTTACGCAATTGGGGTTGGGATCCGAAAAAAAAAAGATGGGAAAATACCGGAACCCAGATTGGTTGGATGTAATACGAAGAATCCGATGCCCAGAAACCAGCAACTCGTTCAGTGCTAAACAACCCTTTTTCGTTCTGTCTCCTTGATCTACAGTTGTCCACTTCGTCCCGCACAAAAAAAATAACCTAGAGGGGCAAAAGTGGGCGGGCCAAGTACGGTTACAGCTGGAAGCCCCGTTGTAAGAAAGGTAAATTGACACATGAAGTGAAATAGCGGGGACACCTTCCTGATCAACAAGAAGTGCAAATAGGCGAGCTAGAATTTCATATTTACTTTCGGGATAAGATGCTCGCTAAAAACCAACACACTCCTCGCTCCATCATCCTTCAATGCGTTGTTGCATTCTCCCATTACCAGAACGTGATGGGTCGGAAATCCGGTGGTGTAGCTATAGCCAAAACACCACTGTCCTTACTTTCCTCAACCTCACGAAGCGCAACAGCTGCCATGTCGACACACTGCGATGATGTCGCTCTTTTTTCCACATCCCCCTCCAGCATCAGATTCAACAGACGAACCACCTTGTCCGTTTGGTTCAGTTCCAAAAGCTTCTGCGCATGGCTAGAGCACGCCGCGTGATATTCGCCAATGGGTTTTTGCGCATCCACCATGGGCCATTGCCCAATCATTCCTAGAAGCGTGATTCCGAGTGCCCACATGTCATCGCTTGCCCCTATGCTCAACCCGGATTTGGCAACGTCAGGCGACCAGAATGCAATGGTTCCCGCAGCCTTGCCGAAATACATCCTCGGCTTCATATCTGCCCAGTCCGCGAGCACAACATTGACAGGGTTCCATGTTCGGATGAGAATGTTGCGTGGCTTGACGTCAGAGTGGAAGTAGTTTCGATCGTGGACGTGTTTGAGCGCCTGTGAACATTGTAGAAGGACTAGCAATGCCTCTTTCCGCCCAAACCCGTTCGAAGAGTCGTTGATCTTGGTTTGCAAAGTTCCACCAGAGCACAGCTCTGTGACAACCAGCGAAGCAGAAGCGTCGAGGTAATAATCGACGTATTTGAGAATGTGAGGCTACAAATAATATTAGAACTGGGTCCTTCGTCTGGGTTGTCGATCAGTGATATTGTTTTTGATGACTCACATGGCTAAGGGACTTGAGGTGTTTGGCTTCCATTTGAAGCTTTCTCCTGGTTTGGGGATCCCCTGATGCTTTGCCCGCGGCCACAGCCCCATCGCGAACCCTTCGCACTTTGTACACGGTGCACCATCCACCGCATCCCAGGATGGTTCCACGGTGATAAGGTCCAGAAGGGAAGTTGGGGGTCCGTACAGGCGCCTGGGTTTCGTCGGCCTGAGTCCACGTCCGTTTTTGTTGCTCAGTAAGACCTTTCTGATCGCTAGTGTGCGAGGAAGTCGGGAGATGATGATCCATGATTTTTTTTTGTCGCAAGAGTGAAGGAAACCAAAGGTCTCGGAGCAAAACGCGAGGAGTTTTATTGTGCTGTGTTTGTGTTGTGGTGTGCCGAAAACGAGAACGAGAGGGTGTTTGTACCTTCGTCTTGTGTAACACCTGCATGCACGGGACTTGTTGCTCAACGGCCGACTCAAGCCTGAAGCTGCCTGGCATCTGCTGGCATCGGGGTTAATTTACATACTCAAGGCTAAGCTATCAAATTCATGGCTTCACTACGAATTGCGGTAGAGTGAACAACCGTATGGCTAGGACTCGATACGCGCTATCAGGCCAAAGTGCTTAGCTGGACTGCAAGCAATGGTTTAGAGTTTACAAAACAAAATACACTGTAGTTTATTACCCATGATCCATTTGGCTTACAGGTATAGAAATAACACAGATCATCCTACATGCCGAGAATTTAGATCTCGATCCCGAATGCTCAATCACGCCATCAGAGCCAAAACACAACGACATTGGATATGCGTGTGCGAAAAATAGTCGTCACTGGCACCGCTATTTATTTGCCTACTACACTAGGCCAAATCAAAGCATTTCTCTGAAAGTTCTCAGCACAAAGTCACAGTCGCACCCTTGTCAGATCTGCGCGCTAAGCCATCCATTTCTTTTCATTCGTTTACCATAACGTATTATATAGACCCTGGATCCATAGATCTAAATCAGTGCTAACAATTAAGTTTCCCTCTAATTCTCCTTGGTTCCGAGCTCTTATAAAAACCAGTCGTAGAGGCGCGTTACACCGCCCCTTCTCATTCATTAGATTAAATAGAAAGCCATTGCAGCGAACGCGACCCAATAGTGCCCCAGTGTACAGCCTGTTACGCGCGTGGCGAAGGAATCCGTAACGTTTGAGCAGCTGTAGTCATCTGGCAGGACTCCTCTCTGTTGGAGCTCCGCAAATGGGGTGCAATTGAACGCCATCTCTTGATCGGGGTTGGGCGTAACAATGAATTCATCCAACACCTTTTGGGTGTCGTTTCCATCAGCGTGATACTCAATAAATGAATCACTGAATAGAGAAAGCAACATATTAGCTAAGATATAGCTGAAAGATCAACGGGAAAATCGAGACTTACAAGAATCCGTTGGAGACATTGACGCCAGCAATCTGGATTTTGGCAATGTTGCTCTGCGGCCAGTACCAAATCTGCTCGCCATCAAGATACTCGGAACTCAGGTTCAGGCTCTCGCAGGTGGAAATCTCCAGGTCAAAGTTTTCCCATCCAAGAGCATCTTCGGGCAGCTTGATGTTCTGCAGAGCATCGCTGCTGACGACCCTGAGGCTAGACAGCTGGTCAAACGGAAGCTCGAGGTTCTCCATCGCCATGTCCGACTCCATTGTGAAGCTCCCGACGGTCAGGTTCTTGACCGAGCTGCTGCGCTGGAGGCCCGTAATGTTCCCCTTGAAGACGATGCTCTCAATGTCCATGGAAGTAGTCCTCGACGTCCCCAGGGTCACATTGATGCCGCTGCCCGAGATCCAGAGCTCGGGGACCTTTGCCCAGCCAAAGTTGATTTCCTTGACGTTGGGTAGATACTCGCTGGTGATCGTGACGCCGGCCTGGTTGGCGGACCCGTTGGCCACGATCGGGTAGCTGAAGAAGCTGTCGACCGACTTGACAGCCGCGGCCCAGAACGAGACGCTGCCATACTTGTTTTCACCTGTGAAACCTTGCAGCGCGTTGTGCTCGAGGGTGGTGAGATTGCCGGCCTCTAGAACCAGGTACCCCAGGTATGAGAGATTGGTGATATCTAAAGTCTTGAGCTGGTGAAGACGCTTGAGCGAAACGGAGCCCTCGACCCGCTCAAGGTTCGGGAACTCGAGCTTCTCGAGACCCTGAAAATACCAAAAGATAATACCACCGCCGACCTTGGTGAGCGTGGAACTGGAGATTGTGAAGCCCGATGGGATCTCGCACTCGTCCCAGCCTTCTTCACAGCCAGAGTGGGTAATGTCGCCCTCAATCTCTTGGACGCCATCGAGGTTGATTGTCTCACTGAGCGCCTTTGCAAACGTCAAGGAGCCGCTGATTGTTGTGCAGCCGCTGCGTACGTCTGCGGCGTCATCAGCGTCTGCAATTGTGACGTTTGTGCAGTCAATCGCGCGAGCAACACCTGGGAACGGATTAAGCGTGGGTGGTTCAAAAGATGACAGGCTGCCAAGTACCCACCTAGGAACAAGACCAGCATCTGCAGGGCTGAGAGGAGGCGTCTTATTTCCGCCATGGCTCGTGAGCTGGCGGTGGAGTAATTAGATGTGGGCGAGTTTGGGAGTAAAAAGGTCTTGCGAGCGCCAGTTTTCGCTTTCCCCCGGAAACCCAGCGTGTTGGAACGAGGACAATCAAGGAACTGGGGCGAGAGAGAGAGAGACAGAGAGAGAGAAAATACGGGATCCATTCCGGGGAAATATTAATCGGCCGGTGAGAAAATCGCGAGGGCAAGGATTGTGAGGCCGAGTTGGTGACTCCCTTGGCGTGCTCGCGGATGCATGCCCACGTTACCTCGCGTCAAACATTTTGTGATATTGGCCGCCCTGCATGAGCTTGGCAGTGACTGCAGCACGCTACCGTCCGAGTATTATCGTTTGGTGCTTTCTTTTTTCTTTTTTTTTTCTCAGCAGTTACGGGCTCAGAGACAAGCACACACGCAGGTTGCCATTTCTCAGCTAAATGAGGATGACAGCCTCTCGTGGCGGCAAGGACGGATTCCATCATCTGATATAGTCCAGGGGTGCCCTGTACGGCTCCCCTGCTCTCACCAGCTGTGCCCCTCAGAAAGTTGATCAATTCCACGGACTTGCTACGGGAACAACAGGCATCGGACCTCCTCCCCGGCTCATCTCGTTATTTGTGCTACCGGCCATAACCTATTTGGCCAGCCCTGGGACCCACGCGAGGCACAGCATACCTACTGTACATGGCACACAGCAAATGTCTCCCATACCCCTCTCTTCAACGAGGACGAGAATAAGTGAAAATAAAATAAAAAGGAGTTGGTCAGAATAAACTAAGCTCAAAGAGATCATGATTGGCTTGAGCTATCAAGTCCTTCCTCGTTCGTATCATGACCATGGTTTCTGTGAGAGCATGGAACGAACTGGTCTAAATAAACAAGAGGGAGGGAAAAAAAACACAAATCGAAATGGGAGTCTGCTGCAGATCACCAAGGAATTGTGGATCGGTTCAGGTTTGGCACTTTTCTACACAAGGCAAGGTCTCATGCAGGTTGCGAAAATGATACCTCTCAATACGAACAACGAGAAGAGAGCCCTCCCAGCGCCGACGGCACCCCTGACATGACCCCGTCTTACCGAGATAAGCGAAACCATGTTGGGTTAAAATTCCGGACAAATGGTGGACCAGAGGCACATCAGCGACGGAAGACAAAGCATCAGAAAGCATTTGAGCACCAATAAAGAGCAAATGAATCATCAATCACTTGAGCAGATCATGGCCTTCGCCTTATTGCATTTATCCCAATTTTATTTCCTTCCTTTTATTTTATTTTGTTGCATTTACCTCTTTTCTTCTCTCCAGAATTTTAACCCCCAGCTAGAATAGAGCTGCGTCCGTCCCAGTATCTGATTTCGTTTAGATGGACAGCTGGGCCGTCTGCGCAGTTCCAAGGTAGACACTGTACTTTTCTAACTTGGCATCAGCCTCAGCACACATGCGCTCAGTAATGATGGCCGAGCGACCAATGTAGAGAGATGCATCGAGGACTGAGTCGAGGTCCTCGTGGATCGGGGCAAAGTATTCTGTGTTGCGGATTCTTTCAATAAGGTCGTTGGGCTTGCCCTCGTTCTTGACGACCGCAGAAGCTTGGTGAGAAAGCACGCGAATCTGCTCGTGCGCCTCCTGTCGGCTTCCACCCTTGCTCACCAGCTTCATGATGATGTTCTCGGACGCCATGAAGGGAAGTTCGCTAGCGACTCTTGCCTTGATGACTAGATTATGAAACCTTAGTAATCATACGACACAAAAATATAGGTGGGTGGAGGGAGTCAAACCTTGAGGGTAGACAACAAGACCGTTGGTAACGTTGTCAAGAGACAGGCCTAAAAGTTCAATCATTAGTTCGGATTCTTTTCTCATGTTCTATGTTGACAAATTTCCGTTTATTTTCTCAATTTCATCACTCTTGTCCTTGGTATGGAACAATTAGGTGACGACCATGGATCACTATGAAACTTACAAATAGCGTCAGCAAGGAGGAATTGTTCCGGGATCTGAATTCGTCGAGAGGCGCTGTCATCAAGGGTTCTATTTCCAAATTAGTACGCATGTAGAGGCAAGCAATCGCGTTTGCTTAGAAAATCGTTTGAGTTCGATCATCAGAGAAAGTTACTAACCTCTCAAACCACTGTGAGCTGAAAGTCTGGGCCGTAATGGCGTTCCTGTTTTGCAATTCTCGGGCCAGAGAGCAGATCTGCATCGAGTCAGAAACCCTTGACCATTGTCAACTCAGGATCTCTTCCAACTTACTCGCTCACTACGCATAGGGTTTCTAATGAGGAAAGTTAGCCTATCAACTCAACAACACCCATCTTGGGGTTAACTTGCCGCTTGTAGGCCATGGCGGAGCTGCCGATCTAAATATGGTTAGTATACAAATTTTCTCTGGGCCATGAAATTACACACTTGGTCGCGCTCAAACGGCTCTTCAATCTCCTTGAGATGAGCGAGATGGCGAATATCGGCACCAATCCTAGCCGCTGTTGCACCAAAAGCTGAGATGGCGTTCGCAACGCGAAGGTCCACCTTTCGTGTGTATGTCTGTGTGCTGACGGAATAGATGCCAGGGAATCCGGCCTTTTCGCACAGCTTCTTGTTCAGTTCATCAATCTTCGCACCATCGTTGTGGAAAATTTCCATAAAGGATGCCTGAGTTCCAGTTGTACCCACGGCGCCACGGAGTCGAAGCTCATCGCGAACATGCTCAAGGTCCTCGAGGTCCATAACGAGTTCCTGAATCCACTGGGCAGCTCGTTTGCCAACTATACTTGGTCAGTATTTGTTTTTTCTTTACTCGAAAAACTGAACGACTCCAATGGGGATGCCCCCTCGCGCAAGATCTCGCAAAATCCGACCATGAAATAGAGATGAGTTTCACTTTCTCCGGGCTTTCTGGTATTATCAGAGATCTAATCGACTTTGCGCAAGCCACATGGAAGTTTGCGGAGTTTTTTTTTTCGTCTCCACTCCACCGTCGGATTTTGCGAAATACGATACTGTCTACACAACTCGTGGATGGGGTACTAAACTACGTACCGGAAATAAGTTGAGCACTCTGGAAATGAGTCCATCCAAGTGTGGGGAGGTCCTTGTACTGGAGGGCAAAGTTTCGGAGGTTCTGGATGACCTTGGCCAATTTCGGCAGGACAAGATCCAGCGCCTGACGGATGAGGATGAGATCCGCGTTGTCGCTAAATGTCGAGTTAGTAGCTTTCTAACTAAACATGCTGACAAGTATTATCGTGAGGGTTGTGTAAACAGACGTTACATAGCATGAGGTGGCACCGTAGTGAATCACACCTGCAGCAGCGGGGGCATCCTCTCCATATGCCTTCGTCATGTTAGTTTATACACCCAAAAGCAACATCGAGTACTTGCATGGACGTGAGCCATCACGTCGTGCCTGCGGCGCTTCTCCTCAACACGGGCAACCTCAAAAGCCTCATCAGACATAGTCAAGTGCTGCTTCATCTGGCTGAGAGCCTCGTCGGTAATCTGGTCGATACCAAGCTCCTTCTCGGATTCGGCCAGCCAGAACCACAGCTGGCGCCAAGTCGAGGCTCGGGTGCGAGCCGAGAACAGGCTCAGCATGTCCTTGGATGCATATCGAGCACCCAGGGGGGTCTGGTACGAATCGAAGCTAGACATGGTGATGATTTGACGATGGATGTTTGAAAGAAAATATTTCTTTTTTGATCCTCCGGGTTTGCGAAAACTACATTTTTTTTCACATTGTTGTAGGTGCGGGGGAGGGGTAGTGGTGGCATGACCCACATTCTCCACTGGCTACCCTACATTCGTGTACATCGCATGCTGAAGATTTGCAGCCCAATCTTAGTTTTTTTTAAAAAAGTAGATTAAAATTATGTAGAAGGATTCATGTAATTCTGGTGGTAAATTACATTTTGAATTTAAATTGATGATATAGGGCTCCTCATTCAATCATGTGGTAGTGATATAGAGCGATTGAGGAGTCATGATGATTCTTCGTCCCACACTAGCTCATGATAAATGGCGCTCCAGACTCGGGTAGAAACGGAGCACCCAAACAGGGTCCTATTTGTATAGGTATGAGGTGCTTAAGTAATTTAAAAACTTATCCATTCATTCACTATTCATCTCAGCGTACCTACTAATACACGTTTTTTATATATATTATATATCCTTTCACTAAGAGTAACGTCTAGTAGGATATGTGCATCGTTGGCTACCAACAAAGGGCTGGAACAATGCGCGAAGATACAGTGGGATTTCTAGGTAATTTTGACGGTGACTAAAAACGACTTAGCTCATTGGGGTATTATAAGCGATTATGATTGGCCAAGCTTTTCTCTAGACATCATGAAATGTCCTGGAAGTTAATACCAAACAAATGGCTGGTCGAACGGGAGGTTGAGTTTGGCATGATACAATTTTCGATTTTGAGGAGTTGGGGATGCCTATTTTGGTACAACATTGGCAAGTTATGCAAAAATACAACGTGGTATGCTGCAATACGGACGGGGGCCAGAAAGAGTAGGTAGAGGCGGCAATCTCATTCATCATGAGGACGAATCCTCGTCACAGTGGGCACTGCCAATGAGTCACTTAACGGTGATGCATCGGCTTTGATGTCTTCGAATTTGTCATTTGTATTCCTAATTTTTACTCAAGATGATTGATGTGTGAGCACAGGCAGAATGTGAGAGATTGTTGAAGCTCTTTTCCCAAGTATCGTAAGAGCACCATCTTAGATTTTGGCCCAAGCACCATATCGATAGGAAGTGTGTTTCTCTGGATTGTCATCGTAACTATGACATGATGGACGATAAATGGCTCTCCCGGGTTCTGCTGCTGCCAACACGCAATTCGATTGAACAACTGTTTGTTGACGGTAGCCCAGCATGGCTCGTGCACATCCCAAGGGGACGAATTCGTACGTGCGCTAGTTTAGCTGGAACATCGCCAAGCAGACGAGAATGTAACATCTCGTATGACAGGATGGCGGACGACGGGAAAATCGAAGGATACCTTGCATGGCCGGGTTTCGCTTTCGCGAAAGGTTCTAGACCGGACCGGGGTGCGCAGCTTTCCACCCTCCCTATTGGAGTTCCATCCGCGTATCCTCGTCATTCAGCGGGCCTCGCATTGTCGCAGCTCCATTTTCGGTACCTGGCGAACTTTATTATTTCCCTATAATTGCCCACCAATGGCAGTGCTCCTCTGCGGCTGCTCCTTGCTTGATATAGGCGGCCGACTTCACTTCTGAGACGTCAAAACATTCGGAGGCCGCGAATTCCGTCTCCTGCTGCCAAGTATTGGGGAAATGGATGGAAATATTCAGGACAGATGTGCAATAAAAAGATAATCCCTCAAAAAAGAAAAGAAAAACAGAAGTGATAAAATAAATCAAAACTCTTGGACTCATGGACCCAGCTCTGCATACCAACGGATGCTTTTCTCTCTTGCCAAGGTCTGTCCTTTGACAGAGACCAGCGAGGACTTGAGACAAGCCCCCAACCCTTCCTAATATTCGTTGCTTCATACCCTGGGCCAACAGCTTGCCCGGCAGGCCAATTGCCTTAGTAGAAACGCCCTCCGCGCGTCGTCGGTGCTCTGAAAGGAATAGAGAATGGGCCTTTCTCTTGGCACCCCCAGTTTTGTTGGTCAACCTAACGCCTTGATATGACGCCCTACCGGTGCACTATCCATTTTCGTCCAGCAATACAAGGTTTCTGCAGCTCCATGCCTTCGGAATACCCTCATTTGACCCTTTTTATTCTCCAGCCCTGCCAGATGATCGCTGACCCCTTGATGCTAACCACATTGGTGCTGTTCCGACAACGGGG
Source organism: Calonectria pseudoreteaudii (assembly GCA_001879505.1). Classification (NCBI taxonomy): domain Eukaryota; kingdom Fungi; phylum Ascomycota; class Sordariomycetes; order Hypocreales; family Nectriaceae; genus Calonectria; species Calonectria pseudoreteaudii. The sequence goes on from KV875233.1 coordinate 1,506,695, forward strand.
AAGATAAACAACCCCTGCAAATGTCTGCTGTCAACGACTCGAAAACGTGGTGGCCAGCGGCATTGTGTTTGTATTGCTCGTCTAAAACTACCCTCCTGCCCACTTTTCTCTCAAACCTCTCGTGTTATGCCATCTCTTGACACATTAGCCTGAAGACGCTGCCTTGCGGCCAGCTGGGATGATATGATGCTGCCTTCGTTCTTGTCTAGCCTGGCTGTAGCGGGCATTTTCATGCCCCTCGCCAAGGCCAACAATTGTTCTCTTGATCCTCTCGTGGTTCCCATTAGGGTCAGTTTTCTCCCATCTTAGCGCTGATTGTACGCTGATTAGTTGCGCAGAATGTCACATTTCCAAACGGTATTGGGGCCAACCGAGGCATCAAGCTCGTTCTTGGAGATCAAACTCAAGGCTTACGCATCTCGACAATTTTCAACAACACACGCGTGCGGAATATCCTCGACTGTCCGTCAAATAGCACACTTGATCTCGTCGGATGTCAAGGAGCGTCTGGAAGCATTTACGACACTACTTCTGATTCATTTTCACAAGTGCAAAATGATGAAGATTGGAATGTATTGTATGGAAATACTCGCCGAGGATACCTCTACCCGTGTGACTAACGTGATACAGAGTAACCGACCCCGTACCTGACGATGGCAGCACCACTGTGCTCCGCGGATACGACATTGCCAACTTCACCGATGATGCGGCTGTCATTAAAAACTACCCTATCGAAGTGTGGGCGAATAAAGAATCTGATAATTTGAGCGCACTGGCCCTTGGACCAGCCTCTTCTACACTTGAAAGACTGGTCCAAGATAATCTTGCCCCGAGTTCTGTGTTTGGCATAGACTATGGCTCGACTTCGGAATTGTATCCTCGCGACGGACAGGTAATTTTCGGTGGAATTAATGAGGGCCGATACAATAAGACGAACAGAACCGAGTTTGACATGTGGGGAGCTGGCGTATCAGCCAACTGCCCCCTCCAGGTGCTCGTTTCGGACATCCTGCTGAACAATGACGATGGCGAACACTCACTCCTTGACGAAGGCAGCGGCGAGTTTGGGGCATGCATAGACACGCTCCAAAACTCCTTCGTCCTTTCGGATTCCATGTTTGCAAAGTTCCAAGAAATCGGAAACCACATTGATTCCGACGGATCCGACTATGACGCGAGGGTTTTCCCCGCAGATCGTGACTCCCTTCTCGGAACGTTGACTATTCGCCTTGCCAACGGCTACGATACGGTAATTCCTCACTATGAGCTGATAAACCACGAGCGAGGCACCAACAGCCAGGGGAAATATGCAGTGCTAAACTCCAGCCGAATTGCAGCATCAGTCACTACTGGGGATACTGATCTTGGTGCAAACATCACGGTTTTGGGCGGCGTCTTCCTCTCTCTGAACTACCTGCAAGTTGATTTCAACAACCAAAAATTCTGGCTCAGCCCGCAAGTTGGCAACGGGACGCTCGAAGATAAAATTACAACGGTTTGCACCCAAGACAAGTCAACGACCTCAACGTCCCCGGCATCTGCTGGTTCTACCAAGGGTGTGGGTCTGGGCGTCAAGATTGGCGTCCCTGTCTCGGTCGCAGCCGTCAGCGCCATGGGAATCTTGGCGTTCTTTTTGTATAAGCGAAAACAGAAGCAAAGAGCCGCCATCCAGGTCAAGGTGGAGAATTCTACCTCTGATCACGAGATGACTGCTGGGAGATTCCCGCATTCACCAAATTCAGCATTCAGTTCACTGACGCATCGGCCTACGGAACTTGATTCGTGTCCTCGGTCACCAAACTCTGTCTTCTCCCCGTTACAAAGATATCCTTCAGAGCTTGAGGCGAAGTTGCAAAGATACCCTTCAGAGCTTGAAGCAAAGCCATATAGCCCAGTGGAGTTGGATAGTAAGGAGGTGAGGTAGCAATGTCCTTTGTTTGTTCATGTATTGTATTCAGCGAGCGTGGGATTATGGGTTTATTGAGACGTGAAAGCGGAGTATTGGATGAGTCGACGGCGTTAATGAAAACTAGATGGAATGGTGATGACATCACAGCTCGAAATCAAGATATTCTCTTTGTTCAGTAGCAGCCAACTTCTTTGTTGTGAATTCTTTAGCGGGAGCAAACCCTCAGCTGCGCCTTGATCATCTGGATATTTATTTGCCATTAAGCAGATCAACAGACGGAATGAGAGGAGAATACTCGCTGAAAGTCATGGTACTCACAGGGCGTGGCTTACATGGGTGAACAAAGACTAATCGGCCACAGTTGGCTCCGCAAGGAGGTCAAGCTTCAGGTGGATCCAGATTTTCCAGACTTTTTTAAGCTGAAGGACAAAGCATTCCCCACCATGCTCATCGGTAAATTCACTTGATAGCTGCGTTTATGGCTTTGTTCCTTAGCTGTCTGTTATCTCCAATCGGCCAAATTAGCTGGGGCATGCTCGTGCGCGAATTTATGCCATGACTATCAATTGGGCATAATAGTGAGATGGGACGTAGGGCTGATACATTATGCCACCGGACAGATAGTGGGTAGCCCTGAACCATGTCTGAGCGAGACTCATTATAGAAGACGGGGGGATTCGGTGTGAAATATCGCTCTTCAACGAAGTAGTCACATAATGCGACTATTTTTCTGGAGACGAAGACGCACATTGATTACAGCACTGTCGGTACGAGGCATGCCAAGTGTCCCTGGACACCCTGCACTGAAGTATCAGAGCAGCGATACCGTGTGGCCGCGTGAGGTCGGATGAACGGTGGGCTTGGCTGCTGGAGAACCGATCTTATCAATCGGATCAACGTGCATGTCAAACCAGCCTCAGTCAGGGGCTGTTCTGTCTGGATAAGCCAAAACCCGACCATCCCTGCGCGATGAGCGAACACCCTCCGAGACGCGGAGCGGCGTGAGCACAGCGGCCAGGATGAGATTCTGCCTCAGGCAGGAGGCACAGCACAGATCAATAAGCATAAACGAGGAGGAGACTCTGGAGCGCCTTGACCTATGGGTGGAGGCAGTATTGATTTTTGCATTGCGTCGCACGAGGTTTGTCGAGCACAAATTCAATTCTCTGTCTTGAATTCCGCCCGAGAAACATAATGGCGAGGAAATGTGCATTGCAGGACTCGGCGCAATCCAGATCGGCAGCCAGGGACGGGTAATTGACCAGTGGCTGGAGAGTCGCGGATACATCTGACAGACTTTGGGTACCTCTTATCGCTGGTCGGGCGCTCGGTACCGTGCAAGTAGCAGTGGAACCGCCCGAAAATCGAACCACTGACCTCACCCTTTTGCCATTTAGGGCGACGCACCAGGGAAAGCGCCCCAGAGCGCCCTGTTTCTTTTTGGGTGCAGGCCCTGTAAGCCACGGCAGTCTTAGCGTATCCCGCAAGTAGCTTTTTGCAGGACCAACGCCCAAAAGATACCGCCCCCGAGACTGCCACGTACGGCGGGCATCCCCCTACAACGAAACAATCTCTCCGCATCACCTGGACCATCTACTCTGCCCACAACTTAGCGACGCTCCAGATCTTAATCTTGATCCGCCTTCACTTTGCCCTTGCAAAGCGCCGCCCAGTTCGATCCCGCCGACGTAACGCCCCTGCATACGAGCGCCAACCTACAATCGTCTGCTACAGCGACCAGCCTCCCACCCGCGGCAACTCTTGCCTCAATGGCACCGTCGCAAACCGCGACGTGATCGCCCTCAATGCCGACTTCGACCGACGCCGCCGGCCCTGGCGTCGCTTCTCCCGCTCCCGCCAACGACACCATCACAGCCGCGCCCTACCAAGCTCCGGTCGATGTCGCAACCCAAGAGCAATCTCTGCCCCCCGCGAAGCCTCAAGCCAAGGTTGAAGGCCAAGCGCAGTCTGGTTTCCTCCACTCGCCCCCCGACAGCAACAACAACGCCAAGTCGGATGGCTCCGATTCAGAACTGAGCGACCTCGACGAGGAGCCCATTTTGAGCGATGCACCCATGCCCGCGCCGTCCAGCGAAGCCGACAAAGATGACATCGGCGAGGTTTTGCCCGACCACTGGTCTGGCACCGTGCCTGTTTTCAAGCCGACCATGGACCAGTTCAAAGACTTTAAACGATTCGTAGGATCACCCGCTTTCCACTCACCAGCACCTCTCTTTGTGCTGACCCATGAAATTATAGATGGAAGCAGTCGATAGTTATGGCATGAAATCTGGAATTATTAAAATTATTCCTCCCGATGAGTGGAAGAATTCGCTTCCTGCACTGGATGATCTTGTCAAGCGAATCAAGGTCAGGGAACCTATCAAACAGGATATTATGGGCTCCAGCGGTACATATCGACAAGTCAATATTCTCCACGGCCGATCCTACAACCTCCCCCAATGGCGACAACTATGCGAGCAAAGCGAACACCAACCGCCCGCTCGTCGCGGTGAGCGAAGAGCGAATGCTGAGAGAACCACTAGGTCAACACGGTCTCGTCCCTCTGCAGCTAAACCCGCAAATACCAGCACCGCTAAGAAACGGGGAAGAGGACGCCCTGCCAAGGCTAAGCAGACGGACAAAGGAAAAGACGAAACTGAAGCGCCAGAGGGGCAGGAGGCAGAGGATCGACCTATGACTCCCGTCTCGCCGAAACAAGCCGTCAAGGAAGAGGAAAAACCTGTCGAGTCTATCGAGAAGGAGCTAGGCGAACCAGTTGACGATGACGATGCGCCCACTGTTGGCCGTATGGGAGTTGTTAGGCCTGCCAAAGCCAAGACGCAATCTGTTTCAGCACGGCGCAAGCATAGCAAACGTGAAGGATCCGCCATGATTGATGAGGCTGCTTTTAAAAACTGGGATTACCGCATGGACATATCAGAATTCACCCCAGAGCGCTGCGAGGAACTTGAGAGGGTGTACTGGAAGACCTTGACCTATGCCCAGCCGCTTTACGGTGCCGACTTGATGGGAACTTTGTTTGACGAGTCGACAGAGCTTTGGAACCTGAACAAGCTCCCTAACTTGTTGGATGTTCTGGGCACCAAAGTCCCTGGTGTCAACACGGCTTACTTGTACTTGGGAATGTGGAAAGCTACATTTGCCTGGCATCTCGAGGACGTTGATCTGTACAGCATTAACTACTTGCACTTTGGCGCACCAAAGCAGTGGTACAGCATCTCCCAGGCCGATGCTCGTCGATTTGAAGCAGCCATGAAGAGCATCTGGCCTCAAGATGCCAAGGCTTGCGACCAATTCCTCCGACACAAGGCTTTTCTCATATCACCCCAGCACCTGCTCTCGCACTACGGCATCAAGGTGAACAAATGCCTTTCGTACCCTGGTGAATTTGTCGTCACGTACCCATATGGATACCACTCCGGCTACAACCTAGGATATAACTGTGCTGAGGCTGTTAATTTTGCATTGGACTCGTGGCTTGACATGGGCAAAATTGCCAAGAAATGTGATTGTGCCCAGGCACAAGACAGTGTTTGGGTTAACGTCTATGAGATTGAGCGCAAGTTACGAGGTGAGGAAACAGAGTATGAAGAAACCGAAGATGAAGAGGACGACGGAGAGGATGAGCTTTCGGGACTTCCCACTCCACCAACCGGCCACGGGGTCAAGTTCAAGGAGGCCACGGGTAAACGAAAGCGTGGCCCAGGCGAGAAAGGAGGCAAAGTCAAGAAGATCAAACTTCGCATCAAGACCAAGGCTGAGCCTCCTTGTTGCTTATGTCCCAACGACTTTCCTATCTCGGATTTCCTCCCGACTGATGACGGACGGAAGGCCCATCGACTTTGCGCTTTGTATCTCCCCGAGACATACATCGATGTCGTGGATGGAAAAGAAATTGTCTCTAATGTGGCTCACATCCACAAAGACCGTGTTGGACTAAAATGCATGTTTTGTCGATCAAAACGTGGCGCTTGTTTCCAGTGCTCGCAGAAAAAATGCGCGAGGGCGTATCATGCAACATGCGCCGCTGCAGCGGGTGTGTTTGTCGAGGAGCAAGATGTTCCGGTTTTCGGAGAAGACGGCACCGAGTACAAGGAGCAGGCGTTTGAATTCAATTGTCGATTCCACCGCACGAAACGTGACCGGAAATTCGATGGCGACGCCTTGGAATCCGACCCACGTATTCGATCAGCTGCTGCTGCCCTGAAGAAGGGTGAAATCTGCCAGATGCAGTTCCTCAAAGGTGACATATTTGCTGGCTGCGTGGTTGAGAACCGCCCCGATGATCAATCACTGCTCTTGGACATTCTGCCAAGCGGGTATGTATCTCAAACAGCCTCTTATCTGGTGCCAAAACTAACTTCAAATAGTGATCGCGTTGAAGTTGAATGGAAGTGGCTTCTTTTGCCAGATCCCGCTGACTATCGTCTTCCCAAGGCATCTGCGAATGCTTTACCTATGCCGACTTCTCGTAAAGCCAAGGACGAGCTTAACGCCAAGCGGAAGCAGGAAGATGCTCCTCGCAAGGATGATGTATTTGCAGAGGGCTACACCTGGGCAGAATTCCAGCTTGAAAAGGTCAGCAACAAGAGCCAGGTCAAGGTTGACTTTGCCAAGTCCAATCAAATTTGGTATTATCTTGGCAAGACATCAACCGAGCTTCGGGCGCAATATACCGAGGACGCTTCAAACCCACGCCACAACCCTCAAGGGAACTTTTTGGATACAATACCCAAACCTCCAAGGCCAGCTCCCCCACCACGTGTGCAACAGCAGCCTCCTTACATGGTTGCTGGCTCATATCCTCACCCATACGGGACTGCTGGAGGCATGCCTACCACCTCAGCTTCGGCCCGCCCCGAAAAACCTTATGTATACAAACCGAGAAAGCCTGTAAAGCCCAACTTTGCTGGTGCTGGCATGTTTACCGCCCAACAATTCGCCACAACAACGGCATCAGTGCCAGCGACCCAGCAATTTCACAAGCCAGTTCAGCAACAGTATGTGCAACAATCAAACGCACAGAACCAAGGCTTCCGCAACCCCAGCATGTTCTCCACACAAAGATTTGAAGTCAGGACGCCACAGACGTATATGCAAATGCAGCAAGCGAGGGCACCCGCTGCTCCGGCACCTTCTGCTCCACCAGCCCCTGCGCCAGCTGGCTCGGCTATGATGGCACGACCGCAGCAAAACCAATGGTCAATGCCAAGCACTGCACCAATCCCAGCTGGTCACACAAATGTGCATTACTCTTCTGGGCCCGCCGGCTCGCAGCAACAGCAGGCTGCACGTGTGCAGCCTCGACCCCAAATCAAAGCGTCGTGGCAAGTCCATTCATCAATTTATCAAAAATATCAATTCTTCCAGGTGAATTATAATAGGTATGAGTTATCTTAACTTGATGGGCTGTGATAGTTACTGACGAGGTGCTAGGGATTCCGGAAAATACCGTACACCATACTCTCCCTGGGGGGGGTTTACAAATGGATATGAGGGCAACCTGAGAGCCCACTTGATGAATAACCAACATGAGTTGTTGCGACGAGCTGGCCTAGCAACAGGAGCGCAACCTCAGCAGAACTATGCTACAAACACGCAGCCACCCCAAAACCAAGGCTACAGCCCAAGACCCGTGCTTCAAGCGCATGCTCAGCCTCGACCCCCTTCTCAGCCGCAAGCACCTGCACATGTTTCTCCATATCCAGCCAGCCCCTTCGGTCAGTCACCGCGACCTGGTTTGGCGTCCTCGCCACCATCGGTAGCCTCAACTACCGCGCCGGCCACTCCCGCCACACCAATCGCGCCATATCCACACCAGCATGGGCTCGCAATGAAAGCACAATGGACTGTGTCTCCTCAACCTCCACAACAGGTGCCGCAACCTGCGGGACAAGCCCAAGCACATCCGGGCAAGCCAAAGCCAATTTTGACACAGCCACAAAAGTTGTACAAGGTTGGTGCCCACACGTCACTGAGAATGCGCGGACCCGTGGCTAATCAGTCGAACCAGATACCTCCAAAGGAGTCTCCAGTGCCTCTGCCAGCTAATTTCTTAGCCGCCATGACATCAACACCGACTACACCTGTTACAGCGACGCATGGAGCATCATCTCAGGTTCAACCTGCTAATTCGGCTGAGCCAAAAGCAACAAATCCGATGTCACAACCAGGTCACAAACAAGCCGCTTCACCTCCCGGAAAGCACCCTCCTGCAGCGGTTCCGAAAGTATCGACGACACCTGTTCCTATTCCACACCTTCCAGGAATGTCGTCACAAATGACATTGGCTCCACATCCCCCGACCAGTGGCGGACAGACCCAGGAGCCTCCTCCCTCCGCTTTGATGCCAAGTCTTGGACATGGCCAAATATCAACTGGGCCGCCACAGGTGCAAAAGTCTTCTCCAGCAACGGCACATCAGCAACAGGCTGAGGTACATGCAAGCGGTCTGAAACCCGAACCCCATGGGTTTCCAGATGTCCCCGGAGGTGAATCTATGGAGTTTGTTGAAAGGTTGATGCAGAATCTTCGGAAGGTGTCCCAACGGGATGGAAACACGTAAATTACGGATTGCAGCACGATAATGCTTCCCAATACTCATGCGGAATGCTACCTCACGAGGCTACATACACACGGTCACTGTTCAAGAACATCCAGATTTGAACAAGATGTACAGATACGTTTCACTTTCTTTTTAGATGGCGTTTTTGGGACGAACGGAAGGGCGGCACACTCTTGCAAATTTTGGTGTTTCTTCATTCACGTTTTGAGATTGATGATACGCGGACGAAACGCAATGCAATGGAAGAGGCGTTATCCCATTTCACATTTAGTTTTGGTACGGGTTTCAAAGCATCCCGTGTATGATTGGTTTCATCTTCCTTTTCGACGCATGCATGAAGCGAGATAATTCGCAGACATAGGATTAGGTACATAATGCAAACGAATGAAAGCATTTGATGATAAAAACTGCGCATGTGCTACGAGATGACGCAAGGTGTTGGTTGAGCAGCAGTTCAAAAGGCCCAGGTTAAGACTGATGTCTGGGAGGGAGTTGCTTTGTAGGGTGCACGTGACCGGCATGAGCATGGTCTCAAGATGCATTCTCATGATCACGTTTGTGAAGTTGACAAGATTGCACACAGAAGCTGTACTCAACTCCATGAATGGAACAAGTTTGTCCATGTTAGAAGAATTAGTTGCATTCGACATCTTTGTGTGCGGCATTGACTGATGCGCAATGGCAGCAGCTTCTTGATACGATGGGTTGGGATGGGATGGGATGGGATGAGCTGCAATACCCGAATGAAGATTGCTCGCTATGGGTTTTCGTCTCATCACCAAAAAATCAAGGTGAGAATAAATGATGAGAACAGAATACGAGAAGAAGAAGAAGAAGAAGAAGAAGAAGAAGAAGAAGAAGAAGAAGAAGAAGAAGAAGAAGAAGAAGAAGAAGAAGAAGAAGAAGAAGAAGAACAAAAGGGAAAAAAGAAAGAAAACAAGCCTACCATTAGGCGTTAGCCACCTGTCGTACATTGTTTCATTGATTCTGAGGCTTTCCCATTTGGGCATACTGATTTGTCACACTTCCCCCGCATTTGAGCGAAATGCAAGAAACTCAGATAGAATTGATAAGACGGCATATGGGAGTATCGCATTTTCAGTTTGTAGAGGAAAGCGCCTTCCGTCACCTACCTGTCATGTACCTGTCATGAATTTTTCTGGATAGAAATACTAAACTCAATACGGATAAGCTTATTTAAATGTCGGGAATATGTCCACTAGTTGGGTCGCCTAGATACTGAGCTTCGGTTGATGTACTGGTGCTGCCCAAAAAAAGCAGATTGTTCGGGGTATGTGGTTGATGCCGTACCGTGCTTGGGAGGCTCGATACGGAACGGAGATGAAGCCGACAGATTTCCGGTGCCCTGGGGAGACCCTCATGCGGTTTGAAACAAATAGGGTCAGCCACTTATTCACTCGCAAGTACTTGCTCAGCACATATGCCTCTGTTGGTCGTGTGATCGATTATCGTCGAAAGTCGAACGTGTAACTCATCGATAGGTATTTCTTTGCATTGTTTCGGAACAAGTCATGGCTCGGAGTTGAATAACCGGATCGTGCTCCTATTTCTGTCATGTATAACACCGCCTACTATCAAGCCTCGGTGGTGATACTTTCCGTTTTGACGTCACTGCCTATATTCGATTCTCGAGTCCTTCCCTTTTGGACCTGCATCGACGACGAAAGAGGTGGTACTTTGTCAACTGCGTCGCATCTTGCATCCATATGGCCGGCACCGCGCGCTGCGTGCCGGCAATTTTCATCGGCAGCTGCCTAAGAAATGGTGTGATGGGATAAGAGAAACAGGAAAAAAATAGGCGAAAACCCATCATCAAGGTTTTAAGAAACAGGTTCAGGTGGTTGATCTACCACCGTGACGTGGTCGTGAATAACCCGGATTAATGCTATGCCATCCGGCCCGAGGCAACCCCCCGAACCAAGGGCTGCTGCGATGCCTGATGGGCCGGTTTGTATGGGCAGCGAGAAACCCGGGGAAGCCGAGAGAACGCTGCGACGGGCCTCAAACAAGACTGCTGGCTGTCTGTTTCAAGTTGCAGCAGAGCAATGATAGGGCAATGGCAAGCCACGAAATGGTTCCTCGTGAGGCCCAACGGTCAGACAGATAAGACAGTCCACCTGGTCCTGGTCCTGGAAGACAGCGACAGCAAACGGAGTCCCGGGCGGCAGGAGGTGACACAAGAGTTGCCCAAGAGCGACCCAAAAGAGGAGAAAGAAGAAATATACTACAAGAATAGGCTGAGGTGTTAATGCATAGCTGGACAAGTCTTGAGAAGGTGACTCAGAGAAACACGTCGCAAGCCTCGGTGTGTATGAGGGTGGATCGGACACGATACTGGCAAACAGCGGCGCAAGTTGAGGCACGAAAAGAAAAGAAAGATTCCAAGAAGACGGTGACCGACACTCTTGCTCCCGTCATCGAAGAGTGCACAGTACAACAAAGAAGGCGAAGTGACTGATTGGAAACGCATGCGTGTCTGAGACAGTTGTGGCAGACACACACATAACTGCGGGCGCGGATGATTGGGCTGGCGATCCAAAGCCATGTCTAGCCTGAAGCGGTAGGTTCCTTGCGGCCGGCAGTCAATGATGTGCAGCATTCCCACGTTGCTGCAAGGGTTCTGTGTGGCCAAGCGGCGCCGTTATTGGTCGTGTGCGTGTATAGTAGACGGGCTTGTTACTCGCCCCCAAGACCTTGGACGAACAATATCACGACCACTTGCGGTACCTTGAGATGGAAAAGAAAGTCTGTTCCCCCTCCTCTCCCCTCGCCCCCTGCTGCTTGTCCATACGGAAATCAGGGCCTTCACCGCGTTCCAGGGGGAGGAGGGTAAGTGACATGCATGGCCTGAGTCGAGTTTAAAAGCAACCATGCTCGTGTGGAGCACTGTGGGGAAATTGCAAGTTATCATCGGCTGAGCTTGGGTCTGGAGCATCCCGTCTTTTTCGTTTCGAGCATGGTACAGGCATCACAGAGAGCTTCGCAGACTGGGGGACGCCGGCCAATAGCGCGCGACCTGTCAACTAGTCTAGTGCCGGGGGACCGCCTTTGTTGAGCCCGCCGTCTACGGGTAGCTGTACACTGCGAATGTGTTCCTGAACCCAATCTCATGTAATGTACCTACTGCGCACGCATGCTCGCTGCCCTCTTGGCCTAGCTTCTGGAGGGTGGGTAAGAGGGGAGAGAGGTGCTCGGCAAGCTCTGCAAGCTCTGCAAATTCTGCGATGCCGGCCCCGAGCCGGCCGAGTCCGATGCATACGGAGGATACCCTGCGAAACCTTTTCCTTGGCCCTCCTGGTCCCGGTCCCGAATCCCTCCGTACACGAGCGCACGGAGACGCGGCCGGACGAGTTTTCTAGGGGATGGCCTTTTCTGTTCTTGTCATCGGGTGGTTTTGCATTTTGGGCAGAGAGCACGCTGAACAGGCCGGGGATGAAGGAGTGGCAGCGAACTGCGGTAGGTATGCCCAAGGACAGCTGCCAGCAAGAACGGGCGTGGATACTAAGATGCTTCTCTGCAGCGCGCTTCGTTATGCCGGTGTGTCGAGCTTCTCGTGCGTTCTTTTTCCCACAGTCCCCCTTCGCGATCTCCTCTTCCCCTCCTTCTCACTTGCTCTGCTGCAGGCAGGCAGGCGGGCAGCACCAGTCACAGGCGGGCAGGCGCGGGCGGTCCACTGTCTCGTCAGCCATTGCGCGAGAGGGTGATGTCACGCATTACGCCGTCGCGAAATTGCTGGCCATTTCCGCCGTGAGCTGGCCCCTTTGCAGCACGGGACTTTGCATGCGAAGTGTGCTGGCAAGAGAAGAAAAAAAATGGCCCGTGGCGGTGGTACCGGCAGGGATCGCCCTAGCTCGATCTTCCGGGTGATGTCCCCGTTCCGCCCGATGACATGCATGGGGCTAGTTGCACCCAGCAGGCGTCTAGCGAGATGCTCTTGGGGCTTCCCGAAGCCGAAGGGTCCTGCCTCTTCGCAATACATAAATAGATGATCGGGGGGACTCTTGCTGCCTGTCTCCTCAACAAATCCAAATCTGCATCCTGCAACTCGTCTGCATTGGCAATTCATCCGCCCACCCGAGCTAAACCCACTCACGCATTCGCCTTAAACAATCCCCATCCCCATATATCACCCCCCCCCCCCCCCCCCCCCCCC
>KV875233.1:1519445-1607894 GCA_001879505.1 Calonectria pseudoreteaudii
TCTCCTCCCCTCCCCCCTTCTCCCTTAAACCTCCCCCCCCCCCCTTTCTCCCCCCCCCCCCCCCCTGTGTAAATCTTTCTCACCAGGAAACAAAACCATCGACTGACATCCAACCAACCGGCACGAACCCGATTGCCGATCCTTTTCTGTACTTGACCCCAAACCACATAGATTTGAATAGGTCCGCAGTTCGTTTCGGACTGCACGGACCGACTTTACATCCTTCAAAATTCACGCCCCAAACCGATTCAAGAAGGTGGCGCGGAGCATCCGCGACCTCGGTCGTCGGAGCTCCAAGTCCATCAAGTCCAATTCGTCCACAAGGGCGTCTTCCATGGACGTTAAGCGCTCGACTGACCTCACACCCGCCATAACCAAGGAGGAGACTGCCCCCTTGCCCCCGCCATCCCCCATCACACCAATCACTCCTTCTCCCGTCGAGAAGAGGCACGACTTTGACCCTCCTTCGCCGCTTGATGAGCTCAACGAGAAGGTTCTCGAGTCCGAGCCTAAGGAGCCTAAGGAGATTCATGTCGAGCCTGAACCAAAGCCCGTGGTCAGAGAGGTCCCGGCACCACCACAGATCCCGGTAGAGAAGCCAATTGCCTCGAAGCCCCTTGCTCCAGAGGTTCCCATTGTGAAGCCTCCGTCTCCTAAGCCTCCGGCTCCGGCGGTGGCTGCTCCGGTGGCAAAGCCTCCATCTCCTAAGCCTCCGGCTCCGGTGGTGGCTGCTCCAGTGGTGGCTACTCCGGTGGTGGCTGCTCCAGTGGTGGCTACTCCGGTGGTAGCTGCCCCGGTGGTAAAGCCTCCATCCCCTAAGCCTCCGGCCCCGGTGGTTGCTCCAATTGCAAAGCCTCCTTCTCCAAAGCCTCCCGCACCGGTGGTGGCACCAGTGGTAAAGCCCCCAACTCCGAGACCAGCCGTGGTGGTGGCCCCCGTGGTAAAGCCTCCTTCCCCAAAGCCCACGCCTGTCCCCGGCGCTCCGGTGATCAGGCCCTACACTCCCAAGTCTCCCACGATCCTGTCGCCCACGATTCGGTCCCCCGTGGTGCGGTCCCCCGTGACAAAGGCTCCGGCCCCCAAGACAGCTCCCCCCAAAACGGCGGCTGCGAAGCCCACGGCGGTTAAAGCGCCCACAGTCCACGAGCGGCCCAAGACGTCGACGGCGCCCAGCATGCAGCTTGTGGCCCGCAAGCCCGACAAGCTGCCCAGCATCTACGTGGCGCCCATTGTGCAGCCGGCGCCGCGCATGGCTCCCCGACCTTTTGTCCACCGGGCCCCGGTCCGCATGGTGATGCCCCCCAAGGCGGCACCCCCGCCGGCGACCCTCCCACCTCCGGTGCGAGCGCCCGCTCCTGTCATAGCTATGGCCTCCGTGTCCAGCTGACTAACCGCCGTTGACATAAAAGTCTTCATGAGCTTCGTAACCCACAACGTCCTGCTCCTGCGCCTCGTCTGCGAGGAGAAGAGCCTGACGCGCAAGCAGAAGAAGACGACCACAGTCGAGTTCCAGCTGCCCCTCGGCTTTGCCCAGCGCCTCACGAGTTTCAACTTGCCAAAAGGCTTCGACCGCATGCCGACCCCCGGCTTCCACCAGATGTCCCGCGGTGCGAACCAGCGGCCTGTCGGATTTGAGATGATAATGAGTAGATGAATTGGTCAACCGCAACCGGTTGAAGGAATGAAAGAAAAAGAAGGAGCTCATAGCCTTGGGAGAGACTGGGGCGAGTTGTCTTGTCTCGTTTCCTAGGCCCAGGGCTATTGGCTTCCATACGTTGTGGACAAAATTGTCTTGTCCAAACTTTTTTTTAACCTGACCACCCCCCTTTCGGCTTTCTTGGCAAAGCCGCATGGTTTACGAATTCCTTTTGTTCTGGAAACGGACAGATTGTATGCCCTGGATGAAGAAAAAAGAAGTTCAAACAACAGATGTGCTCTATGAATGACTGAAATGTTAACGGTTTTTGTTTTTGTTTCTCAATGAACCTCCTTTTACTTATATAGTTGTTTATTCAGACTTGGTTTCGTTAGTCACATCCTTATCAATTACATGGTAGACTAGATCTAATTACACCATTCTTTCCCCCCTATTTCTTCGAGATTGGGTCTTTCATGCTTCTCTTGTGATTTACTCCGCCTTTACAGCTTGTCCATCTGCAGCCAGCACTCCCTGAGAGACTAGACGGTTGATAAATGCCACAACTCCCTTGATGGCAACCGGGGGGATTTTGCCTTCTGGATCAAAAGAGGGGTCAAAGGAAGCAACCGTCAGTGAGACGGGCCGAGTGTGGCGCGGAATGGTATCGAGACACCCAGCAAGCTGGGCCTCGAGCAGGCCGCCTGGGGCGGAAAACCTGTTGACGGCGCCGACAGAAACATCGAGGCAGTCGAGGTCGACATGGACCATGCAGGAGGCAAAAGCCTTGCCACCCAGCGTCTTGTCCAGCTCGCCCTCAAAGTCGACGCGGCTCTCCTCGTCACCCCAGACCACCGAGAAGCCCGCATCTATCACGCGGCTGCGCTCGAGCTCCGTGACGTCTCGCATGCCGACGTGGACAAAGTCTCTTTTCAGGTTCATGGGCCGGAACCCCGGGATGCTCGACAGGAGGCTTCGCCAGCCGTCGCCCTCGAGCATGGCAACGGGCATCGAGTCGAGGTACCCGCTGACCAGGACATCAGGCGTGTTGTAGTCGTCGTGGGCGTCGAACCACACGCAACTGGGAGTTCTCTCCCCTTCCCCCTTCTCCTGTCCCGAGCCCCGGGAAGAGGAGGAGGAGGAGAAGGAAGCGAAATACTTTGATGCGCAAAGCCCGGCGGAAACGCCCACCGTAGCAGAGCAGTTGCCCGAGAGGATCACCGGGAACGAGCCCGAGTCAACGGCCCGGGTCACCGCCGCCGACGTGCGCCGCAGCAACTCGAACAGGCGGCTGATCTCTCCGTCAAAGTCGTCGACGACAGGCTCGAGCTCCACCTCATCGACGGAAACCCCCTGGTTGCGGATGGCACCTATCAGGCCCGCCTTGATCAGCGCCGTCGGTCCCGCCCCAACCGCCTTGTCTCGAATGCCGAGGTGGTAGGGGGAAGAGATGACGGTGACGGACTTTGCGGGTACCATTTTTGATACCAAGGAAAAACCCCGTGCTTGCGAGTGAGATGTTCGCAGCAGTGGGCCGCAAAATGGAAACTTGATGATGTTCGTGCGGATAGTGCTTTGCACGTTGGCAAGAAGAATACGCTGCTGGTTGTGTCGCCACATCCGGGTTCAATGTAAAGGACAAAATAAGGAACTCAACTCTTGAGTGCGTTAAAGACTTTCTGTTTCTCTCCCTCTCTCTCTCTCTCTCACACACACACAAACACCATCTATATATGCCTTTTTTTTCTTTTTATCCCTGTAGTAATTACGACTCATCGAAACTCCACACTCGTCCGTGACTATTCCTCCAAAGTTTAGTCACAACTGCGGTGGATATACAACTATGCCTCCAAAGTCTAGTTGGTATCCACACCAGCTCGGATCTAGTCCGCTAAAGTTGACCACCGCGAGATGATGATGTGAATACGACTCTCGGGGGGTAAATCCACGTCTCTCCTGATTTGTGGCTTTGCATATCGGTAAAAGTCGCGCAGCAGCAACTCGTACTTTGCATGCAGTCGGGTAGCAGCATGACGTGACATCCGGACGGTTTATCTCTTGGCAATCTTTTCAATGATTTGATTTCTTACTCATCCTACAACCGACTCTATCCTCACACGGTATCTCAAAAACAGTAGCGCCAGCCAAAAAAAGAAATATATATAAAAAAAATAGCATCCTCAATACCCACCGGCTATGCGAAATCTCGCTCGTCCCCTATCCTCCTCTCACCAAATAGATATGCTGCTTCGAGGCAAAATCGTCCATGGCCCCTCTCCATGCGTCGCTCACTGCCGTAGCAGATGAGGACCGCATCCACAATTCCGCTAAGAATGCCCTCCATTGCACCCATTACAGAGTAGCCAATGAAACCAGCCATTAAACCGACCACATATGCATATGCAGAGCCTCGAACACCGATTCCATCCGGGAGCTGGATGCGGAGCTGCTTAGCCGTAATGACCCAACCGGCGAAACCAAGACCCGTAGCCATAATCAGTCTGGTCGCCACGAGCAGAAGCTTGGCCAGTCGGTAAGGCATTAGACCCGTGGGCTGTGCCCGCCCGCGCAGTACCCTGGGAGTCAAGGTTGTGGTCGGGATGTTGGGAGACACGAGTTCCATCTGATCCAACCCCCTGGCCGAAGTCGCCAAGTTTTGAGAGTGAATGGCCGAGTACGTAATGGTCAACGGATTCATCAAGGCCACCACGGGTGTTGGAATCCAGAATGACACCACGTTTGTAATGAGAAGACCGATTCTCCTGGGTAAAAATATCATGGGTGCCCTGATGAGTAGCGCCAGAAGAGTCGATTCGCAGAGACCACCAAAGATGGTCGTCAGAGCGTGGTTAAGTGCCGCCGACACAATCTCTCGGGAGGGCGTTGGAGGACCGGCATTTCGGTGAAAGTACCATTGAGATACCGTTGCTGCAGTTGTGCCGCGGTGAACGGCATTGATAACAGCCACGGTCCACATGTACAAGAAGATGAACGCTGCTCCCAGCCACCAGCTCGACATTTGGATCACAAATCTGAAGCTGGATTTCGAAAAGTGGCCGCCCATAAAGACCCTCGTGAACATGGCGAGCCAGACCCACGTCCAGACCACAATGAGCGCCAGGCAGCCAAAGCCAACAAGCATGAGTGCAGGGTTTTGAGCAAGAATCTTGCTTGAAAACTGCAAAATTTCAATCGCCTGCTGGATTGCCCGTCGGCCTCTCACCACCAGCCAGATCCACAGTATACATCCCGCAGCAGGGACAAAGGCGGTCCAGCGCATGACTACGTCCTGAAAGCTCGTTCCGCTGGTCCGGCCTTTGAAGGAAGAAACAAATGTGTAAATGGAAAAGGAAAACATAATGGCCGGCACTGCAACCAGAATAACGCTGACGAGAGGTCGGACAAAAGACCTAAGAGCCGCTAGCCAGACAAATGAGACCAAGACGGCAACTACTGTATCCACGGCAAGCATGTGAAATGACTTTTGAAGCGTTGTGTAAACCGTGTCGCCGACAGGCGACTTTCCCGGTGACGTGTGTAACCATACTAAGAAAAAGGTTGACATCATGCCAGCGAGGCTGATGAGGAAGATCCAGGCAAAAAAGGGATCGTGTCGGAAAATCTCGCCTTCTGCGTATTGGATCGTTGTCTGCAGAGGCTGATCGTCCTCTTCTGGCTGATTTACGCTCATGTCGGTTTCCCTAGTCGACTCTCTTTGCGCCATGAATGGCACACGTTCTGAATCACCTGAATCACCATGCTTGAATCGCTGGAAGGCCGGAGGGCTCATGTCGATGGTTTCGCCCAAGAGGGAGGCGGGGGGCTCCTCATCTAGATCTGCCTGAGACTCGAGCCCAACATCCACCATCTTGCCCTTGGCATCAACCCCACGATCACTTTCCCGTTCATCGCTTGACCTTGGCATGTCTTCAGCCTCCTCCACGAGCGTCTCCTTTGCTACACCCGGCCGGTGTGTGCTCCGGGTACCATTCCAGCTGCTTCGGATGCCGCGTCTTAATCCTCGGTCTCGATATGGGTGGTCCTGGTGGTCTATGCTGTCGTCGAGTGAGCCCCGGCTGTGCACATCCGAATCTACGCTGTCGGCCAGCCTGCTCGCAGCGGCTACTCGGCGAGATCTTTGCAGGGCGAACAGGTCCGCCGCCTCGCGGTCTCTCTCCTCCTCATCGTCTTCTTCGCGGAACTCGTCTAGGGTGCTCTGGAATAGCGGGGCATCCTGGGCGGCAGAGATGCGAGATGCGAAGGCAAGTTGACCAAAGCGAGAGCCGCCGCCTGTCTGTTGGTATGGATTACCTCCATATCCGCGGGAGAGAAATGATCTGCTGGGGCCTCGGCCAGCATCCCGCTGAGGCCTTGAGGATCGGGACGCCCAGTCGTTTTGTCGAGCAGGGGCCTCGTCGGGTTGGCCAAAGTTAGATAACCTCGACTGGGACTGTGCTAGAAATCTAGATGCATCTTCAAACAATGTCAGCGTTTCCGCGAGGGCTAGATGACTTGCTGTACAGACGTACACTCCGAAAACATGGCGCGCTCTCAACACCAGCCGCCTCACGTGCGCCCAAGAAAACACAACAAATCGTCTCGATGTATGATTGCCCGATGTGACGTATGGGAGCGGAGACTTAGGCAGATGGGGGACGAGTTCGTCGGGGTTTGGAAACGTCTCCGGCAGATGCGCGATGGTGGTTTTGTCGCTCGGAAATCGGTCAAGGTGCGAAAGCGGAGGCGCTGCTCTTGTTGGCGTCGAGGACGTGAGGGTGAAAAAGGTAAAAATCAAAGCTTGGTTGCGCAAAAAGGTTCCAAGGTCATGAGGCGACGCATGAGGTGCCCTCGGCTTATCACAGGCTGAGGCACTCGCTGACTGACCGCGTTCAGGCAGACTCGAGGCACGCAGGCCAGCTACCGAGAGACCTGGGACCCCTGTAATCTGCTAGGCCTCGCTGGGGTTTTAGTGGTCCAGTCGGCCTGTGGTAGGCGGTCAGCAGCTCGCCGTGGGCCAGTGGGGGGCCCTGGAACACCCTCAGGCGCCATAGGCATCCGCCTCACTAAGAGGCGATTTTTGACTGCCGAGAAAGATGCGACATGATCTCCATGTACCCGTGCGCAAGTGTTTCACCAGAAAGCGACCCATCGCTACTTGTTTCCAGTGTACCCCTCTGACGTCGATGCACGCGAGAGGTATCGGCGCCATTCTTGCGAAATGCCCCTCCGTTGAATGCGTACATACAGCGGCGTCAGACCTCTTGATGCATGTCATCCACACAAAAATGCCAGAAATTTGCATGTATCAGCCCAGCGCGCCTTCATGCTTGTCTTTGCATACAAAAGTGACTATGCCCGGATGACAGGGCATCGCAGCTTAGCGGATCAAACGACCTTCCCACGGCTCCCGATCAACTGACTTGCCTAAGATGTCTCACTTCCGCTATCGCACCTTGTCGGTTGCGTCACCGATAACACGACCCTGAAAAGCGTAAGATCCACGAAACTATGCCGAATTTGTCCTTCAGAGGAACCTCCAACTCCATCAGTCCGAATCATGATGCAAATCCAATTGTTCGGTTGAGAGCCCAGAAGCCTAAAAATAGCTGGCTGTGAGATGCATTGATTCATTATGCGGGCCAACACATTTCGCCTTGGCCCAAATCAAATCCCAGCATTGGAATTCCATATCAGATCAACGACCTGATATCAACATTCTTCTGTTGACCCCATGGTATTGAAGATTTGCAATGCATTATCATTCACTATATATTCCAAGTTACGGAGCAAAGAATCACGCCCGCTGTCCCTCTCCTCAATGTGGGTTCCATTGCAATGCCTCAAGCTCTTCATATCCTACTGCTTTTCTTGGCTATCATTAATTAAAGGTTGTATCACGCGACCATATAACTAGTTCCATCATGGCCGCGTTCTCCGAATATTTGATAATAGAAGAAGTCTGTCGGCCTTGGCGTCAAGACATGGCTGTCATCCTTCACCCCCTCTCCTCAAGCCTGGCACGCCTCAATTTGCCTTGCGTTTCGCATTCCTTCCGAGTCATAGTATGAGTCGCAGACGCTGGTTCTAGTTCTGCGCCACACAACCATAGGGGCCAATCCAGGTCACCATTCATTAATCATTGTTTGGACTTTCACATGTAAATATGTGGACATGACGATAGTTTTGATCAATGCGCCACAAAGAGTCTGAAATGAGTCGAGAGATTTATCCTGTGAAAACGAGCATTTTTTAATTCCATCATAGCTGTCAGGTACGTATTCCTGATAAATCCAGATGCGCGTACATGACTTGATCTGGCAATGATAAAAAAACGCCGCACACTTAAGTCAAGGGTCGAGTAATGGCATAGCAGCCGATCAAATACAGGGGAAATTAACCAAAGTCTACTTCAATTCCTAAAAAATCCATCTATCTCTCTCATATTTTTTCCTTCATGGTACCGAGCGGGATTTCCTCGCGTGCCCAGTCGTTTCGTTGGTCTGCCGACCTTGCCTTCGAGTCACATGCTAAATATTGGACTGCTCGTGGACTTGCACCCTGTCAACCCCGGCAACTCGGTCAGCCGTTAAGCCTCGAAATACTTTCCCTCATGTTTTCATGTGTGTTGTTTAGACATGGTGCCATTTTAAATTAGCGTTCGGGAAAGTTTCTGAATTTTTGTTGAGTGAGGAACGAGAAGATATGTCAGGTAATATTTACATGGCCTTGTACCTATTAAGCTTGGAGACTTGAACCAGATTCTATTTAAGTAATGTTAATTTGATATTTCTTTTTATCATCTTTTCGAAGTGTTAGTGATTTGCTTTCCCCACCAGACTCCTTGCGTTGCGTATCTACGTACTATTCTGCATTCGATGTGTTCTCTCGGGGGAGAGCTCAGCAACCGCTTCTTTCGGTTTGACAAAATATAGATATCATTTATTGTTAACCCACACAAGGAGCTTCGGCACAGGCCGGTTTGAGCTATGCAGATTCTCTACTTCGAACGTCAATGCTCGCGTTTTATTCATCCACATCAGCCCACTAAACTAGTCGGATTTTTTCCAGAGCACACTAACACGACGAGTATATTACCACCGACAGCATTCGACCAAGTCACCTTTTAGGTGAGTAACGAAGCTAGAAGTTTTTATATGCTACCAATCACATGTAAAATAGAAATCATTGCTTCAACATGACAGCTCAGGTAGCTAGCTACATGTTGAATAGAGATGATTCCCGACACATTTAGCTCCGGCAAGAAATGCCGTTCTACAGGGCCGAGACATACTGGTGAAATTTGCAGTCTTGATCAATCGACTTCTGGAAATGACCAAGGTCGTGCAGCTGTGCGAGCGCCTTGACGACAAATCCCGCCAGTGGAAAAGCTGGAAGGGATTTCCGGTCCAGTAAACGAGCAGCGGACAGATCTTGACTCTGATATAGTGCCAACCACGTGCTGATGGTAGTCATTGGCAAGTCACCTTTGACGTAAAACCGTTTCATCGCCCACTCACGACTTTGGTATGCATGCAAACAAGATCAAGAACCCATTCTTTGTTGAAGAGGTTCAGAAGCAGCCCAGCCCCCCATTTACAACTGTCGTCGATGGCGCAGTCAACGATGCCAAGATTACTTAAAGTTTGCATACTTCGTTCTCGCCTTGTACACTACCGCTAGGTGGTACCGCGTGGCCTCCTCGGCGCTAGGGATGCTGCCGTCATGTGCGCGGCCACGAACAAGACTTAATTAGAAATTTATGGCACCCGGCCTGCTTGGGATATGCTTGTAATCTATTCACCTGGATGATGAGCTTGATGAGCAGAGAGCACCCACTAAACGATGGAGGAAAAAAAATTTATCATGACTGCCTGTTGCTGACCTTAGTTGTCAGCGCTATGGGCTCCATCGGACGCCTTGCGGCCACACACACACGATTGAGGAGGAACGGCACTTGTCAAATGCAGACATGGCAAAGAAGGGCGAGTGTGGTAGCAGCAATGATGGCATCTCAAGCCGGCATCAATGTTGTGGAGGTGCCATGGCCAGATGCGACTGGGGAGAGGCCATGGTTTGAGTTCATCTTACAGCCGGCGAGACGCAGCAGATGAAAAATCTATGACGTGACATAGCTGCTGGAGAGGGCGCAGGTGGTTGCAACTCAGGGCCGACCTGGGCATCGAGGTCGAAACAAAAAAAAAAAAAAAAAAAAAAAGAACACCCATCAATGACACTGACACAGAAAAATGACGGCTTCGGCTCCCGGCGCATCAACACAATCAACTGTACAGGGTCGTTCCCGAGTCGCTGACATTAGGTATTAGGCGCCCGTCCACTATCTCTGGCCTTGACCTGCACATGCATGGCTATCGGCCCCTGGTCAGTTGGGCCATTAATCCCCGCTACCGCCTGCGTCCGTGGTCTAGCTAGCTTGCGTGGTTCCATATCATCGTCACCTGCAAAGGCCACCCACTTTCTGTTCGGTCGTTGGACCTCCCCTCCCCCGGCGATCCGTCGCATCTTATTTACTGCGTATTTCGTCTCTTGCTTTGCTACGTGTACCATTCATTTCTGTCTAAGCCGTCCTCTCGAGCCAGCTTTCCCTCATATACGGCGTCTTTTTTTCTTCTCAACTCTCTTCCTTCAGGCTTCAGAGACGTCACTGTCGCACTTGTACAAGGTGTCGGTGATACCTTACGACAGGCCACCCACCGAAAGCACGTGCCCCCCCTGGAACCGACCAGAGCTACCTTGGACTCTCACGATAGCTTCTCCGACCCATTACCTCCCTCCCTTCTCTTCCCCTCACGCCGTCTCCCTCTCTCTCTCGCTTCCTCTCTCTTCTGACGTCCGCGGCGCCCTAATCCTCCCCCCCAAAGCAACTCTCCCCTCCTCTCTTTTCTCCCCATGTCGGCCACACCTTGGGACTACATCGCCAAGCTCGTCTGCATCGGCGACTCAGGATGCGGCAAGTCTAGCCTTACCATCCGCCTGTGCGAAGGCCGCTTCTCGCCCCATCACGACGTAACCATTGGTGTTGAATTTGGCTCTCGCATTGTCCCAGTTGGTCCGCCACACTCGAAACTCTTCGAACCTGCCGTCCCCTCCGACCCCTCAGATCCCGAAGCCGATGCACCCCAACCCGACGGTCTGCCAGAACCCCCGCGCGAGTCTGCTCCCGCCGGCCCCCAGAAGCACATGAAGCTGTCCCTCTGGGACACGGCCGGCCAGGAGACGTACAAGTCCGTCACCCGCTCCTACTTCCGCGGCGCTAGCGGCGCCCTCCTCGTCTTCGACCTCTCCCGCAAGCAGACGTTCCAGCATGTCACAGATTGGCTCAATGACCTGCGCCAGATTGCTGAGCCCGACATTGTTGTTATTTTGGTCGGAAACAAGGCCGACCTGACGCAGCAAGCTGACAACAAGCGGGAGGTGACCCGCGAAGAGGCCGAGGAGTGGGCCCGCCGCAACGGTGTCCTTGAATATGTTGAGACGAGCGCTAAGAGCGGCGAGAACGTTGAAAAGGCCTTTATGCGCGTCGCGGAGAGGATATACCAGAACATCCAGGCTGGCAAGTACGACCTAAACGACCGAAGATCCGGTGTCAAGGGTCCTGGAGCCGGCGGAAACCGCCAGGTGCGGCTAGGAAACGATCCAAACAAGTCAGCAGCCGGAGGTTGCTGTTAACAGTTGGTCTACAGCGATTTGTCCAAGAGGAGGAAGCAAAGACACAAGAGACGTGCAACCGGTCCAGGAGGCACGCGTGCGCATCATGATACCCCTTGTCTGCAAAGGAGCAAAACATTGTCATCATCGAAGCAAGTGTATGAATTCAAGTACCCATCATGGATTGTACAATAATGCGTAATACACTACTATCGGCCTTACCAGGCCGCCAAACCCCATCCAAGGAAAACTACTCTCTCGCTCATATTGCATTACACACAGAGCACATTATAGTGACTGTCTTTAAAAAAAAAACTCTTTTTATCTTTTCCTTTAGTCGCTTGAACCAACCCAGATCCATGAAAAAAACAATCGTCTCCTTTCACTATAATTCTCAACATCTTGGTCCATTTGCGTCAAGGGGAATTCTAGCCACGTCTTCGCCATAATACATATTGTGTAGAACTCGTCGAGAAAGTTTTGGCACATCTCACTTCTGGAATAGGCCGAAACCCGTCCTTACAAAGAGAGGACATGGGAGCATTACTTTAGTCAGTAACTCGCCAGCCGTCAAACCACTTCATGTAGCCGTACTGCTTATGGTTGCCAGTCATACCCCAGCAGATAGGGATAAAGTAAATGTAAAGGCCAATAATGACGGTGTACAAGACACCGTACACAACAGCCTGAAGAGGGACGTTGCGGTTGCGCACAAGCCAGTCAACCAAGAAGCCGAAGCTGAGGATGGCAAAGTAGAGCGCTGGGTAGTAGTGGTGCACATAAGTAACACGCGCCATGATAACAAAAGGGAGGTAGTGAAGGAACCATCCAGCCACAGGGTAGAGAGCAGAGTAGTGGATCTGGTCAATCTCCTGCTGGTTGAGGTCTTGGAAGCCACGCTGCCATCGAAGAAGGTACCAGGCCACGACCAGACCGACCACGCCCAGCGAGGCAGTGGAGCCCCAGTAGACAAGAGGGTTGCCAAGGAGGAAGTATTTGACAATGTCGTCAGCCCAGCCGCACATGCGCAGGCCAACGTTGAGGATGGGCCACTGCCACCACTGAGAGGCAAGGTCATCCTGCTTATCAGGGTCAGGGACCAGGGCGTTGTTCGAGGTCATCATTGCAACGTTGAGGTGGACAAAGTCGTGGAAGAAGGGGGATCGATAAACACCGGCCTCGGCGGGAGGGACTAAATTGGGTCAGTATTAAGTCGTCATAGTTCTGAGTACAAAAAAAAAACATACGCTTCTCGTTCACGTGGGATTCAACGTTCCAGTGAGTGTAGGTATCGCGGGGGTTGTTATCCTTGGTGCAGGTGACCTCGATTTGCTTGAAACCCCACTGAGGAAGGTTTACATTGCCAGCTCGGAGGTAGCAGCCAAGAGCCTCGTGCCTGAGTCGGAAAGCACTGGTAAGGGTGCGAAGCTTGCTGTGGTCGCGAGAGGCGGCATCACGAACAACCTCAATTCTCCAGTGGTCCTTGTCGTCACCAACAGTCAAGTTACCGTAGCAAGAAACCTCCTTGTGACCACGGGTGACAGGGGCAGCAATATCGTGGGAGTGAAGGTTTCGGCCAGTTTGAGCGTGGAGCATACGGACGACAGAGCCATCGCCGATGTATCGAATTTCGTTGGACTCGGTGTCAAGCTCGGCTTCTCGGCGGTTGGGGTAGAAGAACCAGTCGTTGTTGGTGTCCTTGTGGTGATAGCAAGTAATCTGCTGCTGCTTGGAACCCTCAGGGTAGGTCTGGACGTGAGAGTGAAGCAAGCCACCTCCGTAGCCCATGTTCTTGATGGTGGCACGAGAACCAAGAGCAATCTCCAGGGGGCTGTCCTTGCCGACGTTGGTTCCCTTCAGGTTGGCCTGGAACAGAGAGCTCATCTGGGCATCACCGGGGCCACTTCGGTCAAGAATGGCAAAGTGCAGGGCAAAGGAGAGAAGGTAGATGAGGAAGGGGATGATGATGAGGCCAACAACTCGAGTAAGGACGTGAGCACCAAGGGTGGTCTAGATCCCGTTAGCAGATACACATGGCCATTTTGTCAATCGGACACAACTTACAACTGGCATCTTCCTGTCACCAAACTTGGCCCAAAGATCCTCAATGGTGTAGAGACCAACGAGAGCAGTCACAAACAAACCAACCAGTTTGACACTGCAGACGCAGCCAATGCTGACACCGGTCATGAAGAGCCAGAAAACCCACTCAGGTCCGAAGCTGTCGTGACGCTGGTTATGGAACTTAGACCAGCAAAAGACAGTAGCAACCGTACCACACAGGAGCATGGAGTCGAGCAGGATGAAGCGGCTGATGGTCGTGTACGAGTTCTCGCAAAGAACCATGAGAGTGACTAGCCAGACAGCGGGTCGTCGCAAGTGCAGCTCTCGAGCGGTAAAGTAGGCCATAGGGATACAGACAATGCCGAAGGCGGCATTGAAGGCGCGCATGAAGGTATAATCGACATCTTCGGGGTAGGTTTCGCCAGATTTGAACTCGAAAGATCCGTTGTAACCAGCAAGGACTCCAGAGAGACCAACAAGCATCTTGCCGAGAGGAGGGTGGACGTCGAAGTAGTATTCATGCTTGATGTAGTAGCTTCCGAACTTGCCAAAGCTGTCAAGATTATGTCAGAAAATACATCCTTAGATGAGGCGAGTTGATGAGGAAGACGTACTGAGCTTCATCCCAGGTGACAATGTTGCTGAGACCAATCTTGTAGAGTCGTGTAAAGATGGCGAGGGCAGTGAAGATCAGCGGGGCAATGACAACTTCCCACTCGCAGAGGACCTGGAGAAATGATGGCTCCTGGAAGCTCAGTCAGTATACGATACATCTAATGTCGTTAATGGACCTGCGCAGTACCTTCTTGGCGAGCTTCTTGTTATCTTCGGGCTGGGCGGCAGACTGAGCACCCTGCGATCCCGCAACGGGACGTTTTCTGAGCCCATCGCCCAGGTCCGCGCCAGAGGCGACGGCGGCCTTATCGGCAGCCATTTGCGATCAATCCGAAGAACAAGATGGGGGGATATATGCGTAACAGTCGGGAGATGTTGGTGGTCGAAGAAAGAATTGATTAGTCTGGTGCCGAAGACGGTAAGAGGAAAAAAAGACTGGACGAGTTGGTGAGACTCAAAAAAAAATGTAAAAGGGGTGGCGCGTCAATGAAGGCGCCCGCAAGTGACCGGTCGCTCGTCAATGCAGTTACCAAGGTAGAAAGGCCGGGGGCCAAATTGAGGATGCAGAAGGGAAAAGAAAGGAGATAGAAAGACAAAGGCTAGAGATGTGGTCGAAGAAGAATTGGCGTGGTGGTTACGACACGCATACGCAGTCAACGATGGGACGTCCCCTGAAATGCCACATATGCTGCTTCACTGGGCTGACCGCTGGCCGCAGTTGGCTCGCTGCACTAAGGCAGGGAGCTTGATGCTGTGTGGGTACGTACCCTGGTTCCGTAGCGCGCTGGTGCTGGTAAGAATGGGTCCGCAAGGCCCGTCATCCCCGTTCGTTTCCACGCGTGGCGTCGATTCTAGGCATTCCAGGCCACTCGAAACAATCGAAACACTCCATCCGCCGTCAGCTCCAAGGAGGGCCAAGGGGGAACTATGGATGAGCTAGCCGATGAGTCCAATACGTCCACCAACCTTCAGCCGATCCGTCCTTCAGCCTCCCCAACCAACACGTGGGAATGCTCCTTAGACACTCCCTAAAATTCACATGCTAGGGAGGCGGACTCAGTCTATTGATTCATGACACGAGCCACACTTGACACCAGCCACGCTCTAGATCGTCGTTCCCGCTTCGGAACCAGGGATCCGGCCTATCTGAGCGAGTCGTCAAATGACACCACCTGAGCTGGATCCTTATCCATGAACCTCACTCCTTTTTATAGATACGAGGACGAAAGTTTTATTATTAAGCCCGGACAGATCCATCCAAGCTGCACTCTCAACTTTAGTTTTAATATTCGTTGCTTTCTAGCAACCAAATCCCCTAATGCAAACATGATCATGGGTACAATCTATCGCAGATCGTAGATCGTACCCCGTCCATCATGAGCTGATCCTTGTCAAAAAAAAAAATTCAAGTTGACAAGGACCAAGACTCAGTGCAAGGGAGTGTATTCGCTATAACTCCCCTTCAGTCCCATGACAAATCCGATCAACCTTGCTATTTTCAACACCGCGTGCGTGATCATTCTTCTGATTGCCAATTGCATACGGTCCCCCAGAAACTTAGGGCCTGAATAGAGCAAAGGGTAATTGTCGTGCGCCTCCATCACCACAAACAACGACACTAATAGCACTATGCCACCCAGCACACCGTCCTCCTTATCTTTTATGCAACTAACAATATTTCTGAAAAATATAGCCTTGTCTCCGTCATTTGGTTCCGTCCATTCCGTTACGCGAAGGTCGACATTGCGGGAGCTAGCTCCTTGTTCCGTGTCGTCCGCCCGCCCGTATTCATGGATCACGAAACGAGGAATCGTGACAACCCCGTCTTCAGGACCAAAGACGGCAGTTTTATCTCCGACCGTGACGAGCGCGTGTCCTTGTTGTACTCTCAGGTACTCTAATGTGTGTTACTAATTTATCCAATTGTTTCAGACATTGACCCTTGGGTCAATCTAGCGTACCAGTCTTCTCTTCATGCCAATGAAGACCCGTTTTAGCAGTTACTCCCACGTGAAAGATAACGGTCGAGGTGGGTTTACTTGCCCGCAGGTCGGCAAATTCAACACCTCCCTCATCCAAAAGAAGGGAGGATTCATTTCGAGTTACAGATCTCGGCATCTTAAAGCCAAAGGATTTTTTTTTCAAATTAAAATAAAATAAGCAAGGAAGGAGTGGTAAATATTTCACCCCAATATCTACAGCTGCAATGCTGTATTTGAATAATGGTCAAATTGCAACCACAACGAACAAGTCGCCGACATTGGCCCGACTCCGATCATAGTCAGCCCCTTTCCCAGTAAGGCGCACCGAAGCGAAGCGTGGCTTACGATGTGCTCTGGACTGCCCGACCTCAATTCTGTCATCTGGGGAAGGTTTCTATTGGAGTGGAGGCCGGACGAACCCGAACGCCTGCATCAGGTCTCCAAACTCAATGGTGCCAAGCGTTACAGTTCGCACTTAATATTCCAGAACCGAAGTGGCTCACCAGGCGACAGCTTTCAACGTCCCGATTCCAGACTGTGAATGTGTCAATGTCAAACTGTGACCTCGGGTGGCATCTCCGGCAGCTTGGTTTGTCCAGCTGGCCATGACAGCCTGTCACTTCCCGACGCGTTGGTTTGCTGTAGATCACCGTGTCATGATAGCAACATGGCTCCAATGTCACCTTAAACCTGTGCCGTGCCGTCACCGGCAATAGCAGAGACTGTCCCGGTTCGCCTTGTTTGCCAACAGGCTAAATTTTAAACCACCACACACTCCCGCACACTCCCGCGCATCAGAATGTCTTGATTCTGGTACATGACGTCTTGGGCATTCCTCTCTACCCAACCACTCGTGCGCTGGCCACGGCCGAAATCGCAGGTATCCCAGCCCTGGATTGCATGTCACTGCACGACTCCGTTACACAATTAAAGCCGCACATCTGCTGCAGAAGCCACGAACCAAAAGCACCTCACAGAACCGGGCCACCCGTGCAACTCGCCCCAAACCACCGTAATCCACGCTGTGACCCGCTAAATGCCTCCTGGGGGTTCGGCGAGACCCACGCTAGTTTCCAGAACGGGTGGCTAGTACTCGTGCGCGGCAGTACTCAATCACATGCCGCAAAAAGAGGGCCCGCTTGGGCTCCGCCGTGCGGATGCAGCACTCCAGGTCGTTGCAACTCTACGCCTTATGTCATCCGTCCCATCTCGTGGCCACTCGCGGCGACTCACTCTAGACTCTTGTCATTCCGTGCTCATGTCCTCGTGAGGCGTTGAAATAGCCTCCCAAGATCCCCTCTTTTTCCTCTACTCATCTTCTACCTCGTCCTCGCCTCTCATTAACCCATCCGCCTCTCCTTCCTTACTACCTACCCCCAGGTTTCGGAGAATTTGCCGACGTCGTCTTCTGTATTCCACACCTGCGAGGCCGTTGCCACCCGACATCTATATTCCAATGTCATCCCTCGTTTCCGACTTTATCATCAATTCCGTCTTGCGGCAGGCCCGTCGATTTTCCGAGATTTCCCGATCAACCTTTGCTGGCGATGTAGAAGTGCCTTCCCCCGATCACGCAGATGCAGTGAGCGACTCAGGCCACATCGAGATCCCAAGCCCCGATACAACGACCCCAGTCGAATCACCTCCCGCGCGGCCTCTCAGTGCCTCGACACAGGAAACCAGAATCGAAGAAGTTGAGCCGATTCCCGTCATGGAGACCTCGTCCCCAGCCCCTCGCGATCATATCAGCATTTCACTGAGCCCGCGCAGCCCTCGAAAGATTCCCGAAGACGACGGCATGCAAGTTCTCAGGGCCAAGATTCACTCCATTAATGCACTCGATATCTCCTCGTCAGAAAAAGCGAGGCTCATGCATGATACACTTCAGGGTAACCGTACGTCCAAGACAGCACCCCAGGCCATCAAGCCTCGAGAACATGGAGAACCAATCGATTCTGCCCTGGCTCAGTCACCAACCTCACGAACTTTGAATTTTTGGCAAAACCAATCAGGGGACGCGCAAAGCGCAGACACATTTGTATTGAGTCCTGAGGACGTAACGCCAACGTATGTTCCGATCAAACCGCACAAGCATCATGGAAGTGAAACCCCCATGATTCCCTTTGAGGAAGTTTCAGAAACAGAACCGGCACTGGGGTGTCAGCACTACCAAAGAAACGTCAAACTTCAGTGCTTCACATGTAAAAAGTGGTATACATGTCGTTTTTGTCACGATGCCAATGAGGACCATAATCTTGTTCGAAGAGAAACCAGAAACATGCTATGCATGATCTGCAGCACTCCACAAAAGGCGTCTGATACATGCATCAATTGTAATGAGATCGCTGCTCACTACTACTGTAACATATGCAAACTCTGGGAGAATCGCCAGGACAAGCCTATTTACCACTGCAACGATTGTGGCATTTGTAGAAGAGGAATGGGCCTCGGGAAGGATTTCTTCCACTGCAAGGTGAGACAAAAGTAACAACTAGCATCACTGGGTATAATTACTGACTCACATAGACTTGCCGTGCATGTATCTCGACGTCGATTGAAAGTTCGCATAAATGTATTGAGCGATCCACCGATTGTGATTGCCCAATTTGTGGGGAATATATGTTCACGTCACCACGGCCTGTGGTTTTCATGGCTTGCGGTCACAGTATTCATAAGAGATGCTACGACCAACATATGAAGGTGTCATACAAGTGTCCCATTTGCAACAAGAGCTTGACCAACATGGAGAGTCAATTCCGAAACCTCGATGTGGCTATCCAGGCCCAGCCAATGCCTCCGGAGTTCCGCGATACAACAGCTGTCATCTTGTGCAACGACTGCTCTGGAAAGAGCACCGTTCGGTACCACTGGCTTGGTTTGAAATGCTCCATATGCCGATCATACAACACAGTGGAGCTGAACATTAATGGAGGAGACCGGAGCCAGGCACAGCCGTCGCTGACTGAAGAAGGTCAGCCCTCAAGCGATGTGCGTGAACAGGGAAGAGAGTCAGGTGTCCAGACTTCGGCTGCACAAGCCAGCCGATTGCTGTCTTCGACAGCAAACAGGCGAAGACACTCTTCACATGGCATTGAAGCTCAGTATCGTGCACCAGACAGGGTAGCGCGGTCAGTATCGCCTCCTAACATGGGATTTGATTCCATCATGGCTCATCTGCCTTTAGACGAGGAATCAGACGATGATATCCTGGGAATTTGGAGACATCGCAACCGCAGTGATAGTTCAAGCAGCGGCGATGATTCCGAGTCAGAGGGTGCCATTGACGATTTGTCGGATCCTGAGGAGGATGACGATGATGACGACGATGATGACGAAATTATTCTTTTCGGACATCGGTAATGCATTCTGGCCCAGTGCCTATATAATGAACGACAGATTACGGAAACCAGTTTGATACATCTTTATTCTGCACGGAGTTGGGAGGTTAGGATATCGAATTCGACGAGGATACCAGTCCAGGGCTACTTTGTTCTCCCAATGGGACACGACGAGTTTCTAGGAGTCCTGTATAGAAGGGTGGACGGCGTAGCTCTACATGTTCCAGATCAAGCTCCTTTGGTTTGTGGGTTCTGACACGGAGTTTCTTGGTGCGATTGGTTGTTTGAGCTGCTCTCTGAATATTTAGGGCTGTAGTAAAAGAAACGGCAAATCTTACTATCAAAGTGTTGGCATGGTGCATGTGTAATCCGATAAACTCCCGATTTCCGTGAATTCAACCCAATCCCCAATTTCCATGGTTCTCATTAAGACTATGTCCAAGTTAAGTCGAGTTAAAATCACCTCCGCCTCGCGGCAGCGGCAGCATTCTGCTCCGCCACCTGGGCCTCCTGTCTTAGTTCCTTGACCACTTGCTATGAAAACAAGAAATTTGGATTAGCAAAAAGAAGACGCTCGTCGCAGGATCATAATCGAGATTCCAAAAAACGCCCTCTTTGATCACGTCCACAAAAGAAAAGGGAAGCTTACCGCCAGGGCTTCGGGATTGACGCCGCGCTCAATCATGGAGATGCAGATGGACAGCGTGCGACGGTCGAGCTGGCAGTTCTGGCACCGGTTAACAAATGCGGGAGGGGGGGGGCGCTGTCAAAAAGGCGTGTAACCGGGCCCGGGGAGGTGGTAAAAACGTACAAGGATGGTGGAGATCTCGTGGAGAATGTCCACAGCCTGCTGCGCGGCAGCGTGCTTGTCCGTCTCGGGCATGGCGAAGATGGGTTTGTTGTTTGTTGAAGGTGGTTGAAAGGCAGGGAAGTGGAGGTGGGGTGTGTGTGTGTCTGTTTGTTGGTGGTTAGGTTAGTGGGGGAGGAGAGACGCGGTTGGACCAGAGCGCGTTTATTAAATGGGTACCCTGGGATGAAACTGTGGATGCGCTGCTTCAACGTGCGTCAGGCTGGTGAGGATGGAATCGCCGTTTCACATGTTTTACTTTTTCATTTTCTACATTTTGTATTTTATATTTTTCATAAGTAGTTGCGAATGTGGATAGATTTGGTAATTGTTCATACTCGAAAATGACTGTGTCTGTGTTGGAGTTGGCTTGGGACGATTATAATAGAAAATACGATACTATCATCCGAATAAATGTTCAGCGTGTGAGCAGAACATCACCAGGCCAAATCACTGGCATTGAACCCTCTCTTATACGCACAGGAGGTCCTTGTCTTACCCTCAATAGCCGCCACCGGAACCGCCGCCAGCACCACCACCCCCACCAACTGACTGGTGTATTACACATCCTCCGGCTCCGCGAGGCCCTTGGTCTCCTCGCTCTCCTCTATCTCCTCTATCTCCTCTCTCGCCTCTCTCGCCTCGTTCTCCTCTTACACCGTATTCTCCTCTTACACCGTATTCTCCTCTTTGACCCTGTTCCCCTCGGTCCCCTCGTTCTCCTTTCTCTCCCCTATCTCCTCTTTGGCCATGCTCTCCCCTTTGACCATGTTCCCCTCGTTCCCCTCGTTCTCCTCTCTCTCCCCTCTCTCCTCGTTCTCCTCTTCGGCCTCGTTCCCCTCTTCGGCCTCGCTCTCCTCTTTCACCTCGCTCTCCTCTTTCACCTCGTTCTCCCCTTTCTCCCCTTTCTCCTCGTGGTCCATTTTGCCCATTTTGCCCATTTTGCCCATTCTGTCCATTCTGTCCATCGCGCCCTGGATCACCTCTGCAGCCACGCGGGCCTTCCCGGCCTCGAGGACCTTTCGGGCCTGGCTTGCGCGTTATAAGAAAAATGATAATTAAGGAGAAAACAATCAAAGGGATGAATATCCCCAAAAGGATCGCAGTGGTATTGCTTTTATCGCTGACTCCTCTTGTATTCTGTTGCACACCGACATCAGAAGGTTGTGCCCCTGAGGCGGATGTGGCTTCTCCCGCTGCATCTACGTAACTATTCCCCAGTAGCATTGTGGTTGTCCTTGTCCAAGAATCCCTCTCGATAGTGAGGGTGACATAGCGTTCTCTTGGGATAATAGTGTGCACTGGGGTGTTTTCAATAGTCTTGAGGTCGACGGCGTGTTTTTGTGTGACTGTGATAATCATGATGCTAGGGATAATGTCACCAGGATATAGGACACCCCAACCAGCGTGCAAGCGATTTGGAGTTTACCAGCCTTCGAAATATGTGGCAATATTTATATGGGGAAAAGGTCTCTGAAATGGCGCCATTTGTTGCTGTCATTGATTGTCTACTAACTGTCCAGAATGAAGTTGTCGTATTTGTAGAAGGTGGTGTGGGATTTGCTGATGAGGCCTTCCAATTGACACCTTGAGGACTGTCTCGACGCCCCAAATAACGGTGCCACGTCTTCCGGCAGGGCTGTAATCCCGGGTAATTTTCTCCATTGAGTCTTGGAGGTTGCAAGTTGTGGTCAGGCTGCAACTAGCTATGATCGTAATTGAACAGCCCCCGGTCGGTCGTCCCAAAAAAACCAGCAATTTGAGGCGAGGTGCATATTCGGAACCAAGATAATGTTCCCAAGGTAGCCAAACAACATTCATGTACTGCCATTGGGTGTGGTGAGAACTGGCAGGTGCATATAGCGACATGGATGCGATGCCCCTGTTGAATGGCGAATGCCAATTTAGCCAACCACTAAAACAATGGCATCTATTTTCTCTAGATGCTAACTGGCGAACATGCCGATGGGGTGTTCGCTGCATCGATCAGTGCGTGCAGCTTCAAGTCATCAGCTGGAAGTCGGCCCACGCACCTACCAATCAAGTCTAGAAACTAGCAGCATGTGAGAATGCGTTGTTGGTCAGACGCAAGTTCCATTAAAGAGAACATAAGATCGGCAGGTCATATAACAGTGGTATCAAGGGGTCATTACACAGTACATGTTATCATCGTCAGGATTTCATCGCTTCCACAAACAGCTCCCGCATTCCTTTGAGCAGCACCACCAGCTCCCTTGTCTCGTTTACGCGGTCCAATACCCGTTCAACCTTTTCCCTCTCCAGCTTAGGTCGGCAGTGCTTAACGTCGTAGTCGCGAGAGCTGGTGACCAGTTCAAACCACGCCTCTCGCTCCCAGTCCTTTTCGTCGATATGGCTATACACAAACTTGAGTCGGTCGTCGTGGCCAGCACCCTCAATCTTGAGACAGAGATTCGTAATCCAAAAGTCTAGCTCGGGTACGTTAAACCGCGACTGGGCTTCCTGCTGCTGCGCGTGTTGCCGCTGTGCCGCAAGTCGTGCTTCAATCTCGGCCTGCGTCTGAGCGATCTGCTCCTTGAGGTTGTCACGGGTCGCAATGTGCTGGTCACGTTCGGCCTCGAAGCTCTTTATGGCAGCCTGCATCTCTCGCGTTTCGGCGTCCTCCTTTTGCACCGTCTGCTGGTGCGTCGAGGCCTTGACTTGAACAATTTCGATATCTCTCTTCTTCATGCGTTGATCCTCTGTGACATTGGAGATTAGCCAGTGGTTATAGAATATTGCAGGTGCGCCATACCTTGCAGTTCTGCGACGTTCATGCGGAACTGATTGCGCTCGTCCAAAACACGCTTGCGACCCTGCTCAATGAATGCATCGAACTTGGCAGTAAATTTGGCCATGCGGTCGCGCAATTCGTCGAAACCAAAATTAATGTTAGGCAAAGTGTCGGCGACCGAAGGGCCGACAGGCGCCATGGTTTGGCGGCTGATGCTCGAGGAGAGCGAGGGTTCGAAAGAGGGGGGCATTTCTGCGGATTGTTGATTGATGCGAAGTTGATAAATGCGATCTGGACTTAGTGTCGGTGTTCCAAGCGACGTAAGTGGGATGTCACCTTGTCTGGCGCTAAATTAATGCACAATGTTTACACATTTTTGCGCGTTGCTTGGCCGACCAAAGCAAGTGGCGCTTGTGGCGCAAAAAGTCGGCACGCACCGCCACGTGGGGGCGTACAGAAAGCTTCACAGTCGTCTCAAGCTGGGTGAAGTTGGGCTTTGTTTGCCTGGAAACGTATCTGCAATGCTTGATATTGGCCCCTTCTGTGAATTAGCCTCTTTCTAAACTGTCTCAAATGCTATGATGTCAGTCTAGAGGCAAATCTGCGCTCTTCTTCGCTCTGAGACATCCGGCACTCTAACCAGGCCAACTCGCGATGAAGAAAAGAATCACACTCAAACTATTGTCGCATTTGAAATCAATACGCGGTCCAAATGACTGAGCCGCGGGGTCTATCAGACCTTCTCTATGGTCATGTAGGACAAGTAACTTATGTTCCGTCCACGGATGCAGCGTCACATCCAGGACTTCTTCACACCAGCCGCATCACATCCAATGGTAAGTGTCCACCCCCATGCCGCCAAGTCCACATCCATTAATGAATCCTAGCGCAACATATAAGAGTGATAGGCTCATTAGCCGAGCTGTATCCTCCATCAAGAACCCCCATGCCTGAAGCGCCCTCGAATCTATGGCAAGAACGTCGGAAGCAGAGGCGATGGCTTCTCCAAGCCCACCCTGAAGCTTTCATGGGCAATTCAGCGCTTGATGAATGCTTGGAGGAGAATATGGGACGCTTTCATAAATTTGAAGGCGAAGTCAGCGGCAGTCCGATGTTCGCAACCGGCCAAATGACAGATGTATCCGATGCCAGTCGAGTGTCGGGTGCTTCACTGCTAGCTGCAGCGACCGGTGAGTCAGGGGAGCTCCTACGGCTGGTTCGAGTCTACGAAACAAGGTGGCAATGGGATGACAATGAAGGCGTAGCCTTGAATCTGTCCATCATTGACCCTGAAGACCCTGAAGAGGAGGCTATTTGGGCCAGCGATGGTCTTCCCATCTCACAAATCAAATTTGCGACTGGCGTTAACCGATATGATCCTGTTCGCTGGGTAATAGTCCAGAAGCAAACGTCGACTACAATTCTCAAGCCGATATATCATGGAGTACCTGTGGCCCAAAAGAACCCCGGGGACATGGCTGTACGGCAAGCTTTGTCACGAATTGATCCTAACCCGGTCGTGACACTATCTCACAAAGAAACCGGTGGCAATGCGCATATTGATGTTGCCTTCAACCCGAATACCGCAGGCCGATCACCCCAGCTAGCCGTCATGGATGAGTGCGGGTACTGGAGTATATGGGACGTCTTAGGAACCAACACGCTTTACAAAAACACGACACGGCTTTCCCTCTATAAATGCGGACATGTTCTTGAAGGATTCTTGAGCGAAATCCCTCTCATACCGGCATATCCTGCTGGGATGCATGGCATCAAATTTGTTGGAGCCTGCAAAGTGGATGAATTTTGGGACACTCGAGAATCTAAAGAGTCTCATGGTTTTGCTGATCGATCAGATCATATTTTGCTCTGGGATCGCGAAAAAATCGAGGTTGTGAATCTGGAATCCAAATTGGCACTCACCCGACTGTCACTTCTGAAACCGACGAAAGCAAAACCCGATGTCATTATTGACGTTCAAGTTAGTCCTACAAACCAGGACCACATTTTCGTCTTAACAACACGTCATCTCTACTGGATCAATCTTTTCCCAAAAGGTGGAGAGGGGGAAGAAACGGAGGAAGTCTCACCAAAACCGTTAGTTTTAATTGCATGTCCTCACTTGACGGATGGGGAAGACTTCAGAATGTCAACGAGCCAATCTTTCACAAAAGCCGACCAAGACGTCGCAATGGTCTTCATATACTCCCCCAAGCAAAAACAGTTATACACACACTGGTTTGGAACATCTCAGGATCGGATACCTGAATGGCACCACCAAACACTCACACTTCCCTTTAAAAAAGATGCCACTAAATCTCCACCCGAGATCCAATGTCTCGAAATCCATCCCATTAATTTGGTCTCAACAAAGATCCCAGCCAAGGGACCAGGCGATAAATACCGTCGCAATGGTGTCCAATTTTATCAGGGTAGCATCCTTGGAAAAGATTTGAGCGTTAAATATTTTATCTGTGCGTCGTCCCTGAACAAAACCATGGATATTGTGCTTCCTACAACTCAGTTGGGCCAATACAAGTTCAAATCGGATCAATCTCGCAGATGGGATAAGAAGCAAAGGCACTTTGTTCGTCACCTTGCCGGGGCATTTATCTTCCCTGATGGCATAGAAGACTTGAACATGAACAATCTTGTGCGCCGTGGTCTTTACCCCGAGGTCCTTGGAAACCCAGCCCATTTATTAGGCCAACCTCCAATGCAACTAAGGCTTGGCGCTCTGGCCCATGCAGTCAGCAAGGCCCTCGTTGCCTCTTTGACTGACTCTCCACGCGATGTCTCCTCGGCATTAATTTCTTCTATCCGAGAAACTATCCAAGATGGTGTAGCTGAAGGGAAACTTCCACTGACAACATGGTAAGCTTCTCCACGATTGAAAAACAAAAAAAAAGCATCTTTACTCACTGTCTTGCAGGAAAGAAATCGAAGACCTTAGCTCAAAAGAGCCTAGGGGAGTTGAAGATGCCGCGCAACATGATATTTTGGATCTCTTTCTTCAAAATGATGGAGATACAATCGTTGCCCATCTAGGAAGATTGCCTACAAATCCAGCCCTTGGCTCAATCTTACATCTATCCCAACTCTACCGCTCTTTTTCCAGTGTATGGCTAGATCCAATTGAAGGAAGATTGTCAGAGCAAGACCAAGCAGCGCGGCGGGGTTGGATAGAAGAGATAGCCAGAGAAGTTCTGGTAACTACATCCGGGGTAATGGTGCAAGATGTCAAGCTGTTCGGAGCTGATGACCGAGAAGGCACTCAAAGCAGTCAGCCGGTCTTATCAAGCTCGATTCCGATCAAATCATCACAATCATCTGGCGTTGGCATTCCTTCATCACCGATTAGCACCGCGTCAGTCGGTACTTCGGACTCGGCAATTCAACGGCTTCAATTACTGGCACCTACGTTACGCTCCGACAAGATGGAATCTGCAAAACAGTCAAGTGTTTTATCATATTGGCCCAAGGAGCGCGGTGTCAGTACGGATAATTATCTGTCAAGTGTCGCCATCGCCCACGATAGACAGTTCGATGAGGCGAGACAGCGACTTCGAAGGATCGAGAGCAAGCGCAAAGCTCATGCTGAAAAGTACAAGCTTCCAGCGTTTATGCGACAGAGCACATCTCAGGGCGAGCGGCGGAAGGCTGAGGCTGCAGAGCTACCACCTCATCCCACGTCGACACCTGCACCTGCACCACGGATGCAGACCATGTCAAGTCAACAACGGGTCCCTGCATCATCCCAAAGCCAGGGCCTACCAACGCTACCAACCACAATGAGTCAGCCAGTGTCGGGCATGTTTGGAGATCGAAAGAAGACCAAGAAACCTAAGAGGAAGAGCGGATTCAGATAAAGCCGGAAGGTTGTTGGACATCGAGCGCGCCTTTCTGCGCCAAGATACTGGACAGTGGCGTTGCGTTTGACTAGAGGAAAGTCACCCATTTAATTGTAATACAGGATACCCATTTAATGACACATTTTGGAGATTTACCCGTGTTATGACTATTGCTTTGCTCCTCTATATTTTTCGCCCTCCCAACGTGCCCCGCGATCTGCTTAGGTATTGCATGCAGGTCCGGTAGTGCATAGTGGGGTCGTCCCCCGCCAAACGTCGCTGCTCACGAATGTTACCTCTCACTCACATCCTCGCCTTAGCCATCGCCTCTTTCGCTTATTTGTCCTATTTTCCTTTGAAACAGCATAGTTAAAGAAGGCCACCACTCTCCAGAGTTTTCCAATAACCTAGGGGAAATGTCCCACTGCCACGACGAACATGCCAGCCACGGCGGCCACGGCCATGACCACCATGAACATGACCACTCAGACGATATTACGCCTGCAGTTCAGTTCTCGCTTTACAGCCAAATCAACCTTGACCACCTTGTCACGCTAAACGAGGCTGAGCGAGACATGGGAAAGACAGTGGTGAAGAAGACTTGGCAGGAGAGGCTCAACGTCGAGCCCGAGTTGGCGAGCGATGTTGACGAGCAACTTCTCATGACGGTGCCGTAGGTCTTTTCCTGAGCATTTACATCCTGCCTGTGGCCCCCTTTGTTCTCTAGATAAAGCTTATTGTTGATCCTGAGATGATTATGACTGCTGCCGATGAACTCGACGGAGAAAACACTGACACACTTTTTTTTTTTTGCACGCAGGTTCACGGCGCAAGTCAAGCTCCACTCGATCCTCATTCGCACATCTCCTTCGCCTAGCGCCCCAAAGACGCTGCACCTCTTCATCAACCGCGACAACCTCGACTTCGGGGCTGCCGAAGAGCTGGACCCCGTGCAAACACTGGAGCTCTCACAGACCAGCGACCTTCAGGAAATTCCCGTGCGGCGCGCCCTGTTCGGCAAGGTGCAGCAGCTTGTGCTCTTCTTCCCAGACAACTTTAGCGACGGCGAGGAGGAGGTGACGCGCATCTCGTACCTGGGCTTCAAGGGCGAATGGACACAGCTGGGCCGCGCGCCAGCCAACATTACGTACGAGTCGGCGGCTCAGCCTGGAGATCACAAGATCAAGGGGACGAACATCAACCAAATGGGTAGTGGGATTGGAGGACGTGGTCCAGGCATCTAAGCTAATTCAGGAGGCTCGGTTCTCTCGCAAACCAAGATTCAAATCGTACCTAGTTTCTCCCAAGGAATCATATCCTCGTAAAAATGAATGCACGAATGCATCATCGATTCTCCCAATCCCATGTTGAAAAAGATGTTGCTTACTCTGTTCACGCTCTTTTTTTCCTCTTCGCTTTGGTCATATTAGGGACCAAGTCTTTTTTCTCAACGCCAGCCCAGATGCATTTGAGGCTAGTTTTCTTGTGGAAAATGATAATTCTTGATACTCAGATTGAAAAGGAACGGGAAAACGCCTAAATAACCAGGTTGCATTACATGACTTTGTTGGATTTACTTTTAAATTATTTTTCTTGTAATTTATCCCACACGGTCGCTACTGCTGAGAAGTACATTGGTTTCAGCCATTCAAGGATTGGATTGTTTGCCAATTATGTTAATAGACACCGTCTTATTTCCGCCTCTTCGAAATTTCCGTGTCAAAGGCACATGGAAGAACAAGAAGTGGTTTTCTCTCTCTACGTACATGAATCCAAATTCAGCTGTATATATAGAACGAATTCATCACTTGCCATTCAGAAACAAAAAAAAATGCATAGCTCCAACGCCCCAATTGAGTTGTTATACCTCGAAGTGGCACGTCGTCGCTCGGGAACAACTGACAGCCGAACAGACTAAGCATGATTGGTCACTGGCAGCACCGCATGTGGGGCTCTGCACGAATTTCAATCCTCAACTCAACGACAGTCGTATCACTGCACCGCATCACGAAAAAAAAAACCCAACCACCAAACGGGCTCTCACCGTCTCTCTCGCACACGCGCGGCCACGCAGCCCCCCCAATTGCTCCCGTCCCGCCGCGCTGCCAACCACACAACCGCCATGCCGACCCGTCTCCCCATCCGGCTGGCCCTGCCCCGGCCCTGCGCCCGCCCGGAGCTCGCCCGCCCGATGCTGCTCCCGCTCGTTGCCACCCGCGGCGTCAAGTACGGCTGGTCTACGGCTCCCCCACGATCCAAGCACGCCCGCTTCAACCAGCCCTCGGCCGGCCTGCCTGCCCTCACCACCGGTCCCGCCGCCGCCCTCAAGCGCCGCGAGAACACAACCCCGCTGCGCACCGGCGTCCTCGCTGTCAAGAAGGGCATGACGAGCATCTTTGTCGGCAAGACCCGAGTTCCCTGCACCGTCCTCCAGCTCGACCAGGTTCAGGTCATCGCCAACAAGACCCGCGAGCAGCACGGCTACTGGGCCGTTCAAATCGGCGCCGGCTCCCGCCAGGGCCGCAACGTCACCAGCCCACTGCTGGGTTACTACGAAGCCAAGGGCATTGCCCCCAAGGCTGACCTCGCCGAGTTCAAGGTCAAGGACGAGAATGGCCTCCTGCCTGTTGGTGTCCAGCTGTTTCCCGATTGGTTCCAGAAGGGCCAGTACGTCGATGTTAGAGGAAAGTCCCGCGGCATGGGCTTTGCCGGTGGTATGAAGCGCCACGGCTTTTCTGGTCAGGAAGCCTCGCACGGTAACTCCAAGAATCACCGAACGATTGGTACCACCGGTCCCTCGCAGGGCAGCGGTAGCCGTGTCCTGCCCGGCAAGAAGATGCCTGGCCGCATGGGCAACGAGTTCGTGACCGTGCAGAACCTCAAGGTCATGATGGTGGACAACGAGCTGGGCACCGTGCTCGTCAGCGGCCCCGTCGCCGGGCCCAAGGGCCGTGTGGTCCGACTTCAGGACGCCAAGAAGCGCAAGGCTCCTGCCGAGCCACACCGGGTAAAGGCCCTTGCACAGCTGCACGAGCGACATCCTGATGCTGCCGAGAAGCTGCAGGCCGCACGCGAAAGACATCTAGAAATGAAGGAGCAGAGACAAACGGCTCCTCTGTCACAATAAACGAGGCAATGATGTGTAAGATGATGAGGTGGGTAGCATAGAATTGGAACGGCAAAAAAAGAAAGAAAGAATACCAAGAACTTGGTACTTTTTGTACTTTGTACGGCAAGGAGGAGAAGACCATAGCGGGATTTGTATTATACACACACACACACACCATCTACTACTGTACAGATTCAACGAAAACCGGAGTTCTCAGGGTTCATGACGTTTTATCCTCGGCGGGTCTTTTTTAAACTGGTGACCCCGTTTGTTTCTTTTCTTTTTCTGTTCTTCATTTCGTCCCTACTCCGCAGGCGCCTATTTGTAGTCAACCTGCTTCCTGAAACCCCTCGTCGGTGCGTCCTCGTCCAGCTCGGGCAAGTCTTCATCGGCGGCACCGCCCAGAAGGCCCTTGAAGGGGTCGCCCAGGTCAAGCAGGTTGAGATGGGTGCCGTCATCCATTGTGAGACTCCACTCGGTGGTATGGAAGAAGCCCTTGGGAGTGGGCCGGTTGCTGGCGAAGCGCATGGTGCCGGTGGCCTTGGTGCCGCGGACGGTGAACCAGACATCGATGCGGCCCTGCAGCTGGTTCATCTCACCGTGGATCCATGGGATCTGGTGCTTGAAGTAGACCTCATCGCCAAGCAGGGCGCGGGCCTCGGGCGAGGTGCGCAGGGCGTAAAGCGTGGAAGAGACCACGGGCGACGACATCTTTTGGTAGTTGAAGATGGCGACGGAGCAGGCGGCGACAATGACGAGGAAGACGGGGAGGGAGCGGCGCCATCTGAAGCGGACTTCTTTGATATCTGCGGGGCGGGTTGGTCAGTAAGAGGACTCTATCCGTCTCAATGCATGTGTTCATGCTGCAATTGGCCTGATGGTGAAGAGCCCAATTGAGTGGCGACGGCTGCTACGACCATACGCACCTGGAAGCTCACGATCGGCCCGCCTCGACATCATGGGCCCATCACCGGGCTTAGGCGCGGGCGTCAACCATCGGCGCTGGACGGGGTGGAGGTTGACGGAGCGGGTCTTGAGGGCGGCGGCGAGCCTGCGGCGGATGAGCCGGGGCAGCACGACTTGTTGCTGCATCATTGC
The DNA here is from genome assembly GCA_001879505.1 of Calonectria pseudoreteaudii. Lineage (NCBI taxonomy): Eukaryota > Fungi > Ascomycota > Sordariomycetes > Hypocreales > Nectriaceae > Calonectria > Calonectria pseudoreteaudii. The sequence goes on from KV875233.1 coordinate 1,550,404, forward strand.
TGCTATTGCTGCTCTTGGGCGTGGTTCGGTGGTGGTTTTTTCCTTGGTCGTTCAGACGTCAAACTATCAGGTGAGGGACGGGCCCTTGCTGGTGACCGGGGAAATTTTGCAACCGGGCGCCGAGGGGTCCAGAGTGACCTGGGCTGTGGGGTCGCTGGCACGCACGCTGAAGGTACCCATGACCGTTTGGCATGTGCGGGCTGCTCGCTAACTGTGCTAGCAGCTTGACCTGCCCGCACTCGACAGCTGTCGTCATAAGGCTGAGCCACTCTAGGCAAAACCACTTCATGTGATTGCTCCCAGTTGGCCAACATGAGACATTCATCCACACACATCATAGCTTCTATCCACTTCGCATGACGGGAACCTATTTTTCTTTTCTCTTTTCTTTTTCCTTTTATTAAACCTCTTGGCCCACCATGAACAACGTCAAGAACACAAGCGCCCGCGTGAGGCGCACGTTTCGGTATCCCGTCGATGAAGACTCTGCCGATTCGCAACCTGAAGCCATGGACGAACAAGGTGAGCAGCGGCACGCATCTTCATTGCGCATGAGAAAAATGAAGCGCGCATGGATAAAAAAGAAGACCAATCTGACACGCGCCTCTCTCCAGAACAAGAAGAACTCATCGAACAGCTCGCCGCCGAAAACCAGGCCCGCGATGCCCAGTTCCGCCGCCTCCTACTCGCCGTACCTCTCGTCGCCACCATTCCCTACATCCCCTCGCTCTTCCGCCCTTCCACCACCCTCCTCGCTCTCCTCAGCCTGACCTCGCTGTTCTCTACCGCCTACCTGCTGCACCACCAACCCCCCGCTGTCTCCGGCATCGCTTGGCTCGACGCCTGGGCCCGGCCTCGGACACCTCATCCAACTCGCGCCCCGTCCGTCATTGGCGACGACGACGATGATGATGACCTCCTCGCCAGCTCCAGCCGCCACGTTCCGCGCGCCAGGCAGCACCGCGAGAGGCGCTCCTCATTCAGCTTTGTCGAGAGGAAGTCCCCTCTTGAAACCTATCTACCCTACCTGAACCTGGGCTTGGGCCTCATGCTCATCCTGATGACATGGGCCGTTGGTCGCTCAGGGAACCGCGCCGTCTGGGCCGGCATGGGATACCTCCCTCTAGTGGTTTACGCTGCCGTCCTGGTCTCAAAGATGGTCATGATCAGCGTCGATCCTGAAAAGGAACTGTCTGCTCTCAAGTATGAGTACAAGGGCGCCTAAAGCCAATGCGCTATAGAGCATATAACTCGGCACAGAGAACGGTGCACAAGATTGATGTAAAAACGAACTTAAAAAAAAAGTATTTTGTAATAGCGCAAATATATAACAATACAAATCATGAAGGCGATGTAATTCATGACAAGACAAAAAAAACCACTTTTATGCTCTTTGACTCTTCGCTACACTATACGAACCTCTATTCAACCAAGGAAACCTTCGTCGGGTCGTGATACAGGCATCTCTCTCATTAACAGCCCCATCTACATGTCTATGGAATCATTGAAACGCAAAATGCCATGGCTTTTCAACACACCGTCGATGCCCTTGGGAGGTCGGGGAAAGGGGTCCGTCATGGGGCTGGCGTCGGGCGAATCGGACGACTTGTCCATGACCAGAGCCAGCCCATGCGACTTGATAGCATCCACGAGCGCTGGTACCATGTCCTGTGAGAGAGAGAGAGAGAGAAAGTTAGCGCCTAGTCTATTTACCTGTAACTTGTAAGAGGATAGATGATAAAAAAACATACCAGCAGTCGAGAGTAGCAAATCAAACCCATAAAGTTGTTGCTCTGCGCAATTCTCACCACCTCCTTGATCGAGGCGCTGCGTCGTCCGCTGCTCAGTGCACCATTCGCAATGCCGGTTGTTTCTTCACGCCCAAGATCGTTGCAGAGGAATACAGGGAAGTTGGGCTGCTTCCAGTTGAGCGCAGTGCACAGTCGGGGGTTGTAGCTGCTGAAGACGATGGATCTCACCACGTCGGGGGACTGGGCGCGCTGGGCGCGGGCATGGTCGAAGACAATGTTGAGGATGGAGTCGACAAAGGCGTTGACGTCAAGCGCGGGGCCCAGAGAAAAGACCTTCTCATCCTCGGGCGTGGGGAACAGAATCTGAAGGTTGACGTGGATGCCGGGGTTGAGGAGCACGAGAGCCTCCTGGAGAGTGACGCCAGCCGTGGCAAGAATGTGATAAATTTCCGCCATGCTCTCGGCCGTCTTGTTCCTCAAGTTGGCCAGGTCGGCGCGGCTATTGCTTCGTGCTGTCATGGCGCTGAACTGCTCCAGCGTCAACCTGCACACGGGGATATCCAATCCACCACCGGAAACCGTCCATCGGGGCCAGAGAACTGGCACTCCATCGCTGGTGTATTGCACAAATAGCCTCACATAGTCTCCAGACAGGCTCGACCCGGTGACGACAGCGCTTGTGGGTTGGTTGAACTGGCTGGTGGCTTTCCAGTACGTCTCGAAATCAGTAATCTCCAGCGGCTTGCCCCTGAACGGCTTGATTATCTGAACCTTGAAGCTGATCTGCCCAATGGCTCGTAGACGAGGATCAAATAGGGGCAGGCAGCACGTTGAGTTGCCCTGAAGGCTCTTAAATGTGCTGGAAAGGATAACAGTCTTGGCAATCACCTTAGCTCCATACGTGGGGAAAACGTCAAGATCCAGGCTGAAGTTTTCGAGGTTATCCACCTGGAACGAAACGATGCGGGTATCTTCTTGGAAAGGTAGAATAATGTTCTTGGGAATGAGATCAGAGACCTTGGAAGAAATAGTGAGTCGCGCGGCGGGATATTTGCCGTCCTGGAAGAAAACAAGGGGCTGGTCGTCAGACTCGCCAAAGTTGATTTGGACAACAGTCTTGGTATCGAGGAAGTTGTGGCCGTATCTTCTGAGAGGGATGATCGGTGGTGGCAATTCAAGTTCGGGAATGGCGTCTGGGTCGAGTGACATGGGAAGAGGCGCCGAGCTGCTGTCGAGGGGGCCAAGAGAAGGCTGAACCATGAATGGGCTTGCCCGCGGCCTCGTGTTGAAAGGCGTCAACAGCTTCATACACGCCAAGTGTCCCTCCCAGGCTGCATAGTACATGGCTGGGAAGTCCTTTTCGTCCATAATGTTTGCATCCGCCCCAACTTTCAGCAACGCTTGCAAGCAATCGACGTTCCCCTCGCTTGCTGCGTGAACCAGCGGTGTCCAACCATAGAGCTTGTCGATCTGGTCCAAGTCTGCGCCGTAATTTCTCAACAGCAGGAGAAGTTCAGATGTCTGGCCGGCGCGCGCAACAAGGTGCTGAGGGTACAGACCTTCAGCATCTGGCAGAATCCTGGCACCAGCTTTCAGCAAAAGTTCGACAACAGCCACAGAGCCGTGTTCGCAAGCGAGGTTCAGTGGAACGTGAAGGACGTGATCTTTTTCGGCTACAGGTTCGATTTGGGCGCCTCTTAAGAGAAGGAATTGGATACAGTCAAGACGTCCGTGGATGATTGAGTGGATCAGTGGGGAGAAGTTGTCGTGATCGATTGCGTCAATGGTGCTGGGGTCGGCTAGATGTTGTGTCAGAATCGCCAATCAATCAGCGATACAGTCGAACGGAACTTACCGTCTAACAGCACCTGGAGCATCTCTATCCTTCCATGCAAGCTGGCATAATGAAGGGGCATGCGACCGTACACGTCTGTTCTGTCCACTGCAACCCGGGTTTCTGGGTTGAGGCCCCATTCTAAAACGTACTGCTTGCCATAAATTGCAGCTTGGTGCAAGCAATTTCGCTCGTTGATGTCGTCATATGAGTGAAGATCTACGAGTCCGGTTTCAAGAAGAACGCCAAGAGACTCTTGAGGAGCTTCCGAAATAGCTGCCAGAAAGGTTCGCGTCACGCGCTCCATCAACGAACTATCTCCTTCAGTCTTGTTGGCAGATTGCATTCTAGAGAGCAGATCCCGGAGGGACTCGAGGTTTCCTGTAATGACAGTATCCAGCAACAGCGTATCCGCATCACCCTCATCGGTTCCTACAAAGTGCTGTGTGGTCACCACGTGGCCAGACTGGAAGTTGACTTGAATTCCATCAGACCAAGCCCCCAGCTCTTGCAAACTGGTTGTGGCCTGGTCTGACAGTTCGCTTATGACTGTAGCATTGAAAAAGGGCTGGACTTCAACAGCTCTGGAGAGATACAGCTCCTTGGTTTTCGACTTTGACGTCTTGTCCCATTTCTTGAGAATCTTGGAGAACGCAGTGCCGTTGATTTCAACAAATTGCTGGAGCTTGTTAAGGTCGGAGGCAAACTGCTGGAAGCCTTCCTCGAGAGTTGTGAACTTTGCCGATCGTCGGGAGATGCCTTGGCGAGTCTGCAAGACTTTCTTCTTATCTAGGAGCGTCTTGAGACGGATTTTGAGCTGTGCCACGTTAGGTGGTGGGTTGGGCATAGTGGCACGTGGCCAGCAGGACGGGGTCTACAAACCTCGGCCTCCTTTTGCAGATAGAAGGCATTAACTTTGTCTAGCTCGCGTTCCTGCGTTTCGGTTAATAACGCCGGGGGGATATTCATGGCGAAGGTGAATTAAAGAACAAGTCTTACCAGCTGGAAGAAAAAAGTCGCCTTGTTGGCTTGAAGTGCGGCTTGGGAGTCGACAGGCGTGGCCGAGCAGAGGGCGTCATTCTGGGAGGAAAGGGTGGGTGTCGCAGAAAGCTTCTTGATGAGCTACATTGGCAGGGCGTCAGCAAGGAAGACCTGAGCATCGGGCACCGTAGGCGGCTGAGTGGTCGCGTGCGGATTGGGGGACCGAGAAACGTGGCCCGGGAATGCAGAACGATAGGAGAAGCACAATTGCTTTTGGCAAGCCCCCGTCACACATTGGACCACGGGGTATCTGTGAGGGATCTGCAGCAAAACCGGGAACGGGAAGGTCGGTGTAAAGCAGGGAATAGCGAGACTGGGCGTGGGCAGGCAGGGGGAGAGTCGGGCAGCGAAGGATGAACAGCGACCGAGAGGGGGTAAGGGGCGGGTTGGGAAGCTGAGTGTAAGTGGGAAAAAAAAACTCGAACCAGTGGGAAGATTGTGCGCGCATAGGTTCGTGTGTGTGAGGCGACAGCGGAGACGGAAGCAAGGACTCGGGGCCGGGCACGGGATCGGCATCGGCCACGGGTCGAGAACAACGGACAACGGAGGCGCGGGAGAGCCGCACGAACTTACCTTTTTCAGGGCCTTGTAGTTTACAAAGCTAGCAGCATATTCGGGAACCTCGAGCTGGCGCTTCTGGATTTGCTTGCCGAACTTCCTGAGAAGGAGTAGGTTTTGTCCGTCAGCAAGCAAAACGCCATGGAGGCACAACCAACAACACACGGTTGAAGATGAAATAAAACTGGTTCATGGCAAGGAGCAGGGGCAAAGTCATAGTGGGATAAAAAAAAACCAGCGAACTTACATGTTGCGGCGTGGACGCCCTTGAGCAGCCCCTAGCGTCCAAGAGAGGAGCGGAGAGCACCGAGCAAGCGTATGGACGAGTAAACAAGTGAGATGAGCAAGCCGCCGGGCTGTCAGTTGAGAATGAGGCCAGGTCCTAGTGTGGCTGGATTATGCGAAATATGTCCTTCCGGGTGCGCCGTGCCCGTGTTTGGTGTCGTGTGCAGCAGATGCAGCCAGCAGCCAACGAGCCGAGGAGAAGACAAGGTCAGGATTGCGTCTCTGTATGTAGTAACAAAAACCGGGACAGCGATTGAGGGGCGGTTCAATGCCTCAGGTCCTTGTTCAGAGGGTCAGGTCAGGATCAGCTCAGTTAAAGATGGGCGTCAGGTCGTGAGGAGGGGCAGAGGCAGTGAAGCGAGGTGGAGTGTAGAACAAGCAAGTGGATGTTATGTGGTGTAATGAGAAGCAAGCAGAGTGAAGCAAAGTGAAATAATGGCTGAAGCTCGAAGAAGGATCGTCTGTGTCTTCCTCACACACCCTCACACGCATAGTCTCTCTCCCGTTTGTGACAAAGCCAACTCTCGATTTGCTTCCAGGTTTTTTTTTCTCTTCCTTGCTGCTTGTCAAAACAAGAACCCGCTCATGTACAAGTGACACGATATACCTCAACCTTGGTTCGTCGCCCGACCCCAAGGGCAGCAGCGACGTGCGAGGCCGTCTCCCATGGGGCACGTGGGGGCGTTCAACAAACGTATGGAGACAGACGTATAGAAGGGGGGGGGGGTCCATCCAAAGCGGCGTGTGCGAGGGTGTGAGGCGCTGAATGCCGGCTCTCATTGCGAACTGTGCGGGACAGAGAATGGAGGAGAGCTGTACAGCTGTACGGAAGGGAATAGCAAGGACGGAACAAGACAACCTACTCACACTGGGCAGGACGTGATGCAACGGGATAGGACAGGAATGGGCGGCCCGCAACCAACCAGACGAGATATTGGTGGTTTTTTTAGCAGCGCACTTGTGAATGGTGCAGTTGGGTCGCAGGAAATACTGCGACCAAAAACAAGCCCCTTTCTTTTAAGAGCGATGAGACAGGGTGCGGCGAAGGCGCAGACGAAAGAACCAAAATGGTGAGCCGCAGAGACGGGACGAGTAACAAGTTGAGTGGTGAAGCCCGTGGTGTAGTGACGTGGGACTGGTGGTCGAAACACACACTCCCGACCTCACGTTAAAAAAAAAGCGGCACAGGCGGACACACGGCAGCACGTCGTTCAATGCAGCGCTACTCGAAACGCTACGCTACCTGCAGCGCAGCAAAAAGGGACAATTGGACGGTGGGAACGAAGAAGGAAGAAAAAAAGAGAGTTTTCGTTTCTGGGCTAAAGTCATCGGGAGGCGAGTGACTCTTTGGATCTAGAAAATGGAACGAGCCTGCTGCTGCTGCTGCTGCTGCCCCTCCACACGCTTTTCGAGTCCGCGCTTCGGGGAACCTGTATCGTCTGCTTAGACACGACCGCATCGGGTAGCCCAGTGAAGATTTGAGAGGCGAGTCCGTTGAAAAAGAGACGAGTCAACCAAAAGCGGGAAACGGGGAACAAGAAGCGGGGCCTATTGCCATTCTTTACTTTGTACACACGATGGGGTTGGAAGCCACAGCTTTTTTTTTCTGTCTGTCTGTCTGTATCTCTCTCTCTTTCTCTCTCTCCTTGCTTGCTGTTCCTATTTTCTCCGTGGGCTTCAGCTGTCTCGTGCCTCTCATCCAATACAATTGTCGGTCTGCCTCGTCACGGCGTCCAAAGCGAGCCTAAGCAGCAGGTCCTATTACAAGTCAGGGACTCATTTCCCACATGGCGCCCTTTCCGACCCCGAGTCGCCCACTGGCGTCTGCGAAGATCCGCCGGCCGTCTTCCCAGCACGGCGGATACCACCGAAGCGGGAGGCATTTCTTCGGATGTTAGACCCTTAACAGACGCAGCACTGGGCTCCCGCCGAGGTGCAATAGCAGCCCATCAGAATTCCGTTGTCTTCGTCATCGGAATAAGCATCCGCTAATCTCGACCCGTTCGCGCCAGCTTCTGTGCATTGCCCAGCCGTTGCTTGCAGAGCCAATCACCGCGCCCACTCTGCCCCCGTGGTCGAGCGACAGGTAGACGGCGGGGGGACGACAACGCTCCATCTGCCTGGGCCCCCAGGACAGCGCATGAGCCAGGCTGGAGCCAAAGCTAGAGCCGGTGGGTGCTACGCTGCTGGCAGCAGTCACTCCAGTTTTGCGGCCTCCTGAGGCTCCAGCGGGCCAATATAAGATTCGGACCCAGCTGACCAGGCGCCGTGAGGCCCCATTGCTGGACAGCTCCTCTGTTGTCCGGCGCCTGCGGCTCAACGGATCCGCGTCGTCGGTCCTTCACGGCGACACTGGTCCAGCGTCTCGCCCGCTGGCGCACATCGCACTGGCGCACCTCGCCTCATGCCAGAAGGCTCCAGGCACGTCAGTCACTGCTGTGCGCCGCACACATCACCCACTTTCCGCTGCATCGTGTACGTAATTCGCACAGATTGTCCCCGCGAATTGCTCTTCCGACTCATCACCGTCACATGCGGCTTCATGGATTCGGCGTCTTTGTCGGCATGAGCCGGCTTTGCCAACTCAAACCCTTGCACTTTGCTAACGAATCGCCTGCTTAACGCGGAATAGCCCGCAGTTGACAACGATTCCACATGGCCAACTGCTCAACCCGTTTTGGGTGCAAACTAACAAACACCCTTCAGCCCCATAACTATTTCAGCCTTCTCCCGACGATCCGGTAGTCCATGTCACAAACGCACGTCAAGCCACAGTTGGAAACCAAAGTGAATGACAAGGCTACTGCTACAACATGCTATCAGAATATCTCAGACTACCCATGAGCGAACCACCGTTTCTCCAGCAAATTCGCTGGCCCATCGCGAACAGAAATGACTCGACTTTCCCAAGCTTCTCCTTGTGATATCTTGATCCCGATTTCGATGCCAGTCTTCATAGCATACATCAGTCCCACACATAGCCAGGCTCAACTTTAATTCTTCTTTGACGACTCCGATGAGTCGACAAGACTATCAGCCATAGCCTCTGCAGCCGCCTTCTTCAGGCGCTCACTCTCCTCCGTTTTGCTGTCCTTGGGCTTCTCCTTTGTTTCCTTCTCGTCCTCACTGTCACCCAAGCTAAAAGGATCGTTGTCCGTGATTGGGCTGGGGTCAACCGTCGACAAAGGCTGCCACTTACTTGCCTTGGAGCCGCCTCCAGGCACCGTGTCCTTCGGTGGGACACGAGGCGATGACTCGTACATGTTGATTTCTTCGGTTTCCTCCTTGAATCCAACGCGCCGCCCATTGCTGCTGGGCCTTGGTGAAGTTGAAGGTGGTGGGGGCTTAAACATGCCAGTGTTTGCCATGGGGCGGTTGTTGATGGGAGCTATCGCATCACGTCAGCATCGAACTCAGCACACATTTTGAGAAAGACTTACTGCCATCTGCAGAGAACTTCATTCCAGCAAAATCGTCACTCAGAACCTCGGGGTCTGCATCATACCGGTGATAATCTCCACTTCGTCGGCTGGACTCTCCGGGGCGGCGGAAGGGCTCGCCATGTTGCTGCTGAGAGTGGTTCTCGTCGCTCTCATCAAAATTCTCCTCAATCTTTTTCTTCAAGGCATCGATCCAACCATTTACCTTGGTCTGGGTTTCCATGAAACCCTTGCGCAAGTTTTCACGAATAACAGGGAGATCGTCATCAATGAAGCTATATTCGGGATCATCGCTACGGTCTGGTCCTTGTCGAGTTCGTCCACCGTTGAAGTTTCGGTTGGAGGTTCGAGATTCGTATGCGCCAACATTGTCGTAGTGTTCTGCGAGCTGGCGCGCATAGAGCTCATCGGCTTCAAGTTGCGACATCTGCGCTCGGTTCTGGGGTCGGGGGGGCTGAGGGGGTGGTACATCATCTTCCGCGGGTTCGTGCTTGGCAGCATCGGGGTCCGTCATCTCTGCGAAGATGTCAGTTTTTGTAGCCCCTTAATCGACGTTGAAATTCTTGGCGACATACCAAGCAGCGCATTGAATGCAGGCTCAACGCGGCCACCACTTGCACTTAGAACAGCCTTGATGACACTTGTTTCAACAGAAGGGAAGGCCTCCTTGAGGATCAACTCATTTTTCTGCGCCTCGGTGAGGGGTCGAGGAGGCTTGGGCGGAGGTGCGTCGTTCGTAGATGCAGCGGTGTTGGTAGTTCCCATCGTCGCGGGGGTATCGTTGTCGAGGACCGTCTCCTGGACATCATCGTCGTCCATATCAAGGGGTCGCACGGTGGTGGGCGACTCGGCGCCGCTCTCTGCCGCGTTTTTTACCTGCATCCAGATAGACTTGTCAGTCATGACGTTCTGCGCCGCACCAAAACCCCTAACATCCCTATCTCGACTACACACATACCGACTCCGTAGGTGCCGACATGCTGGGCGGGCTGGATAAATCGTAACAATGCCGACAGTGGCAGGATGGTGGCTCGATGGATGGGCGATTCAAAATCCGGAATTATCGCAGTCTCGCCACAGGAGAAGAAGAACCCAGGGAAATTGGTAGATTTCGCTTCAGCCTGGCTTCCCCGTGATAATAAGGCAATGAGGGTGCGAGGGGTCGGCTGGGCCACGACACGGATGACGTGCCCCACCCGTAAAGCTTCCCCCCAAGCCACACGAGGAGCAGTTTCGCCACAGCACTGCCTGTTGCCGTCATGCGACAAGGGTTCAGTCACAGCTTTGTCTAGGGTAGCTGTTTTTGGTCCAATGTTGAGCTCGGATGCGAAGACCTGGCGCTCGTTCTGAGGCTTGAATTGCTTCGTATCGGGATATTGGAGACTGTGCATGTGTTCGCATCTCCCCTCATTTGATTTAGTGATTAAAGGCTTTGCTTTCCATCCCTGTTCTACCCCCCCAAGACACCGTGGGTGAACGCCAGGGCGCCACTCAAAATGGCAGAACTGGATCTTGATTCATCTTTCATCCCAGCTTTGCACAAACCTGCCGCCCTTCTCCCGATCGCCAAACACAAAGAAAGTCTTCTCTATGTCATCGAGAAATATCCAGTAACTATTGTTATCGGACAAACAGGTTCTGGCAAAACGACGCAAATCCCGCAGTTCCTAGACAGTGCAGGATGGTGTTCAGATGGAAAAATTATTGGCGTAACGCAGGTACGTGTTTTTACAGTGCATAATAATCATCGAGTGATTACTGATGATGAGACATAGCCCCGCCGGGTAGCGGCGACGACAGTTGCGATTCGAGTGGCTGAGGAGATGGGATGTGAAGTCGGCAAGGAGGTTGGCTACTCGATCCGGTTCGAGGATGTCACATCAGCCTCAACCAAAATCAAATTTCTCACCGATGGCCTTCTCATACGAGAAGCTCTAGTGGATCCTCTGCTGACACGGTATTCTGTGATCATGGTTGATGAAGCTCATGAAAGATCCATCAGTACAGATATTCTCTTAGGGTTACTGAAGAAGATTCGCAGAAAACGTCCTGATCTTCGTATCATCATCAGCAGCGCTACTCTCCAGGCAAAGGAATTCCTTGAGTTTTTCACATCAAGCAGCGAGGGAACAACTACCAAGAACAACGCCGATACAACAGACCAAATTGGAACGATAGTCAGTCTTGAAGGTAGAACCTACCCTATAGACATACTCTACCTGGAATCTCCAGCAGAAGATTACGTGGAGAAGGCTGTCCAGGTCATTTTTGATATCCACACTCAAGAGGGTGAAGGAGATATCCTAGTGTTCCTTACTGGCCAAGAAGAGATCGATAATGCCATCGAAAAGGTTGCCGAGCGAATGGTAGATCTCGACTCAAGATTCGGTCCGCTGTCACCACTCCCTCTATACGCTGGCCTTTCAAGTGAACAGCAAATGTACGTTTTTGATAAACCACCTGAGGGAACTAGAAAGGTTGTTTTTTCAACCAACATTGCTGAAGCATCGGTGACGATTGACGGCATTGTATATGTGGTTGACACTGGGTTTGTCAAGTTGCGGGCATACAATCCGAGGACCGGCATTGAGTCATTAACCGGAACACCAATCTCGAAAGCGTCGGCATCACAACGCGCAGGAAGAGCGGGCCGCACACGCCCAGGAAAATGCTTCAGACTGTATACCGAACAGAGCTACCAAACGTTACCAGAGTCCAATATCCCAGAGCTCCAACGCTCTAACCTCGCCCCTGTCATTTTGCAATTAAAGGCCCTCGGCATTGACAACGTTGTTCGATTCGATTTCCTAAGCCCGCCACCATCAGAGTTAATGTCCAAGGCGCTGGAACTACTCTATGCGCTGGGTGCTTTGGATGAATATGCCAAGCTTACTCGTCCACTTGGGACAAGAATGGCTGAGTTGGCGGTAGAGCCCATGATGGCAAAAACATTGCTGTCGGCTCCCTCCTTTGGCTGCTTGAGCGAGATTTTAACCATCGCTGCCATGACGACTCTTGGTGGAAGCGTGTGGTTTCATCATGATGGAGAGAGGAAGAAGATGGAAACATCAAGAAGGAAGTTCGCGGTGGAAGAAGGTGACCAGCTCACTCTGCTCAACGCCTATCAAGCTTTTGTCACCAAGGGGAAGAAGGAGGCCAAGTTTTGTCACGAAAACAATCTCAACTACAAGTCGATGACAAAGGCAGTCAGTATTCGGGCCCAACTGAAAAGGTATCTCGAGAGATTCAGCATCAACGTGGACGAAACACTAGCCGGCCAAACAATTTCATCAGCGGACAACCTAAACAAAGCGGAGCAAATTCGACGGTGCTTGACAGCGGGATACTTTGCTCATGCCGCTCGGATGCAGCCAGATGGGACATTTCGCAATGTCGAGGGTGGGACAATACTATACGCGCACCCGAGCTCACTTATGTTCAACCGCAAGGCAGACTGGGTCATTTTCCATGAAGTCATGGAAACCGGTAGCAAGATCTTCATCCGGGATTTGACCAAGATCGAAAAGGGATGGCTATTAGAGTATGCCCCCGAGTTTTACAAGGTCGCAGACAAGCCCCAGTGAAGGGAAGCAGGCTGAGACGCCGGATGTGGTGGGAGCGCCTTGGCCTTGTGGCCCCTCGACTAAAACCAACAACGTGGGGATTGGAGGGATTCAATGCCCCCCAGGACGAAATGAAACCGCCGCCCGGCAAAGAAGTGGTGCATATCCGAGGCCGCAGTAACCGTTTCACGATTGAGGGATTTGCAGATGAAGCATTATCGTTTGGCACTTGATGATGGGGATGGGGGGCATGGGTCAGGAGGGCAGCCAAGCTGCTGGGGAGAGACTGGGGAAGAAAGTTACAGCATAGACGATGCCATGGAGCATTGATAACGTAGATTATTGCCTATATGGGAATAACGGGATTTTAAAGCAAGTTGGCGAGGCGTATCACGCTTGACAGCATCACTGGAAGTATGTAGGTGACGAAAAGAGACAAAAGTGAGAGAGCGACTGGGATGAACCATGATGCGAAGTGGACAGGCTATTGGGCTTAGGTGTGGCGTCCTCGCGGAGATGGAGCTTGTCAATGTCAAACACTGGAGGCGGCCGAGAACAGACGAACGGGTCTGAGAGGATGTTTATCCGGCCCCTAAACGATAAAGAAGCTGAGATAGTTTGTCTTCATGGGTCGGGGAAGCATGTGTCCCCTTGCCCAACCTAGGCCGATGGCTGTTCAAGGTCGTAGTTCTGAATACCACGGTACTCTACTGGATACAAGGCGATTTCCCGGGGGGGCATATTCCAGGGCTTCACGGCAGCCATCCCATGTCTCCACTTTCTTTTTCTTTTTTTCCCAAGCCCGGCGCTGCTTCTATCTCGTGGCTGCTGGCTGGGTCTGCAGAGATGAAAAGAGGAGAGCCGAAATAGCGTTGGCCATGATCCCCGTCGGTTTCGCATCTCCACCCGAACGGGGGGGGGGGGAAACGCGTAAGTTGGACGACGCAGCACCGAAAAAAAATTGATTTGGGCGGAAAACCCACTGACGGTGAAGAGCACAGTTACGACCGGAGCCCGCACGGGCGATGGATTTCTCGCGTACAGGCGTAATTACACTCTGCATTACCCTACATGTGCCAACTCAGCAGTTTGTCGAGTAAGGGCAATACACGGACCGGATAACGGAACCCAGCGATCTGACATGACGTACGCCCAATGTCCACATTTCGCCGAATGGAAGAAGAAGAAAAAATAAGAAACCTGGATTTGCACAGCCTGACGAAGGATGACGGAGGGATCTAGCTGGAAGCCCGGATCCGTAGACACTTGATGGCTGTTGGCTGAGATGAGCCAGTTGACGATCCTGGCTTGCGGCCTGTCCGCTCCGGCACAAGTGAGGCTAGGGTTGAGGGGGGCGTGCATGTTCCGGCCAAGCCAAGCCAGTCCAGGCACGAAATGCCTCTCGCATCACAGTGCCTGCGAAATGCATAGCAATCGCACTGTAAGCCAAGGGCGGGACAACATGGTGCAAGTGGTAGAGCGATCCAAAAAAAAAAAAGCTGAGATGGCGGAGTCAGCCGAGATGGGCATGACGGATCCTCGGCCATTCTGCGGCGGACACAAGTAGGTCGAGAATGACGATGTCGTTGGACGGCGACTGACACGGATGAGACAATAACAATAACAACAACAGGTCCAGAGACTGCGTGTAAGACACCGCTGGGCTGAGCTTTAGGGTGGCGAGGTTGCTATATTCAGTTGTGTCCTGTCCCTTGTGCGATTGTGTCTCTGCGTCCAATATCGTTGTGCTCACTCACGCACATATGTCCCATCTCCAACAAATGCAGTGGCCGATGGCGACTGCGTACCTGCATCAGGCCCCCCGTTAAGCCCCAGCTAGGCGCCACTCGGACGGCTTTCCCCTGGCAGCGGCGCCACGCCCCCCCAGAGGTTCCCCCTAATCCCCCCTATCAGACGCCATGCACACCCTCCTCTACGCCGCCCCGCCCGAGGGCCTCGTCGGGGTCTCCATTCCACCGCCCCCAGCAGCCAGCCAGTCTGGTTCAAGCCGTGCCTTGTGCCTGGATTTGTCGAGCTGCGCAAATCGACCTCATTGGACGCCGTGTGGGATTTTGTGCAAATTGAACAAATGCAAGCTTGTTTTGCTTATTTTCCGTGACGAGTGAGGCTTGCCCGTTTTGTGCATCAGGGCCGATCCCCTCACTAGCTATGCAAGGCACCTTGTTTTTGATTATCCTGCAGCCGCCCGTCCACATGCAGCGTGGTGGTGGTGGAGGAACACCTTCAACAGTAGTGAGGGAGAAAAAAAAAGTATCTATCTCAGGATCAATAAGGTGTGACAAGTGGCGGATATGCGGGCTCCGACGAGGCTTTTCTGGGCTGGCTGGAAATGAGGACGCGAATACATCGGATCGATACCATGGGGTTTTATTTTTATTTTTTATTTTTCGCTACCTGTCACTTGACGGAAACATCGGGAGTTAGCAGCAACAACCAATCTGGGGAGGGAGCTCCCGCGGCTGCGAGTAATGAGCAATGACATGCAATGCCATCTTTTTGGCCAGGCCGTTTGATCACCTCTTGGCTTCCGAAGCAGGTTTTTTCGCGCTCTCGGATCACCATGCTACCTCTGTTTCCTTGGTTGGCGAAGCCGCCGACGTCTCATCCTTTGCCAGCGCCGGCGCCCTCGCTCTCTGCGGTTCCATGTTTCGTTCGCTCATTCGCAGGTCATGAGTGGTGGACTGGGAAGTTGGACGGTGATTTGAATGTGGGTAACGGCACCGTCTCGCCCAATCTCGTCGCAGCCCTCCCCCTCTTTTTGCGAGAGCAGCACGCCAGGGACCCACGTACACCCCCAAGGATCCTAGCTCTAAAAAGGACGACGATCCACACACCAATCTCTCTTGGCTCTTGGAGGCAGGTTTGAGTGGCCTCCAGGCGTCGAATCACCCAATAGCGGCCCGGATCAAGCCTACCGAGCGGCGATGGGACCCTTGGCTAGGTCCAGCAACGCTTGTTCAGGGGCCGATGTTGATATCGCGACTGGCCAGCACTTGCAGTGATGAGCAGACCCGGGGGCCCAGATGGGATGGGACAGGAGATCTGATGATTGATTCACCTTCATTTTTTGGGTTGCCTCGCCGGGTCTCACTGCAGGTCAGGCAATCGGTGTGCGAGCTGACTGCGATCCCAATTTAGAATCATCTTTTTAAGGGGAGGAGGGGGGGAACAAGAGAGACATGCCCCTGCGGATGCGCTGGAGAATGAGAGTGAGGCACAGGATACAGAGTGCTGCGCTAGGCAGGTCGTTCTCTTTGGCTCTCTCGTCGGACCAGCAATTACTGAGTTGGTACCTGGGAGCCCTGCTAGGGAACGGTGGTTAGGTGCGGACGGGTACCTGGGCAGTTGGTGCGCCGCCCCGGTCACTGTCAGCACAGCTGGGTCAGGCTGGCTCCAGGGCAGTGCGGGCACCCGCTGGAGCCACTGCCAGGGGCCCCCTGGGACGTGCTGGGGGCTGGATGGGCCTGGGCCGCGCGCCGGCTCGACCTTGCTGCTGTGATGTACCTGACTACTGGCGACCAGGTACATCACGCCCGTCAACGCTCCCTGTAGGTACATGGACTCCTGGAACTCGATGCTGGGTGGTCCGCTAGATCCATCCCATCTGGTTCGTCTCTTCTTCCTTTCTTACGACTCTCTTCTTCATCGCCAGTCCATCCTTCTTTTTCTTCACCTCCAACTGTCGACCAAGACGAAAGAAAGACGGTCTCTTCGCCCGTCTCTTCTCCCCGTCTCCCTCTCCTCCAACTCTGCCTGCCAGCGGGCTCGTCATTCTTTACTTGTTCTGCCTTAATCTTGGATTTGTCTTGTTTCCTGACAAGCATCCACCCACCACTCATTCCTTTCACAAGGTTCGCGTGCTCTCGAACCACCGTCACTCTTTACACACAACACCACCACCGCCGAAATCCTTTGGCTCCCGCTCGCTGGCTATCGGCTTAGTTTTTCCCTTTCGGCACTCTCTACGACTTATTCCTTGCTGCTGTTTTCAGAGACTTGCGACGACACGAATAATAATCCCAATTACACCGATCGACCGCTACCCTTATTCAAGCACCTGTCACACTTGTACGACACCAACTTCACAGTCGATCGCTTCACCAACATTCGTAAATCTTAATGGTCATGTCAACTGTTATTTGGACTTAATTCGATAAAAGAAAGCCTTAATATTTAACGCCACAATCACCGTGCCTAGTTTCCGTGGTACACGATCGTCTGCCGCTTGTCATCTCTTTCCTTCCGTCAAACGCATCACATCGCCGATCTCAGGCACTTCAACCACACGTCCCTAATCATGGCGCTTACACACCTGAGTTCGGGCTATCGTCTTCAGCCCCGGGTTAACGTGGAGCGAGATGAGCCCAAGGTCCGATCTGCCGCCCACTCAGCCATCAACGCCGTCACCCGAATCTTCTCTCGAGCTAGCGATGACCACTGCAAGCAGACGGCAAGCTCAAACACATGCGAGAAGCCTGCTAGTGTCAGCTCGACTCTCATTGCTGTTGTAGTTGTGTATGTTGTCCGGATTCTTATTGGATTATACTATCCACACAAAAGCAAAGTTCGTATTACTAACATGGTCATAGTGTTCCCGTTGTGCTCCTTGCTGGTCTTCTCCTTTACCTCCACCGCAGAAATGTGAAGAGGCTTCGACTGGAAGATGTCCAGGATCCTCACAAGAGTCTGGATTTTGGTATGGACACAGGCAAGAAGTCGAACCGCAAGAGTTTGTTCATGGGAGGTGGCGAGAAGGGTATGCACCACAAGCCGAGCCAGCTTTCGATGGACATGAACCTCTCATCTCCGTACCTTTTGCCTCCCGGCCTGCAGCAGTCGCGTGAGTCGCTTCAATCTCTCGCTCGCTCGCTGGGCAACGACCACCAGGACCCCTACCAGCAGGTCAACCACTACACCAACAGCGAAACCGGTTCGATGCGATCTGTTCCTTACAGCAACAAGCGCATGTCCACACTTCCTTCTCGACCTCCTCGAACCAACTCTCTCGCCAAGTCGTCTCTAGCATCTCCTATGGATGACGAGAAAATTGATCCTTTCAACGTGCCCGCCATGCCTGAGCCTGCTCACAAGGTTGCTTCCGCTGTCTCTTCTCCCGTTGATTCCGAAAAGGACAACTATCACACCAGGTCCATTGTCCCCGAGATTGGTACTATTGCCGACTTTGATGAGAAGCATGATGAATCGCTGGTGCAGCAGCCTCCTGCTGCGCGAGCCAAGAGCCCCCAATTTGAGCTGCCCGCTTTCTCTGAAACCACCAACAGCCCCTCTGGCACTCCTATGGCTGACGGCTTCCCTCTGCCTCCTCACCGCAACAGCAAGTCTAACACTGGTCTTGGTCTCAACTTCCATCTTCCTAAGGGCCCAGCCGCCCCTGCTGTAGAGGCCCCGGCTTCTGCTCCTCTCCCGGTTCTGGACGTGAAGGTTGAGGAACCCAAACTTGCTGCTGCCCACCCTGAGATTCGAACTTCGGAATATCTTGACGACTACAGTGTTCTCACCGGCGGCCACAGCCCACGAGCTTCCTTCATCGAGGATGTGCCCCCTCAGTTCCAGCAGGATCAGCCCAAGGGATTGGGCGTTCCCCAGAATGAGAACAAGAGACTGTCAGTTGGTTTCCGCCCTCTGCCCCCCTCTGACGTGACAGAGTCCGATGATCCCGAGTACCGTGCCAATCGTATCCGATCGTTCTACAAGGAGTACTTCGAGGACAGCAAGGAGGCCCCGCCACCTATGCCTGCTCCTCCCGCTCAGTACTACGAGGATTACGATCAAGGCTACCTCGGCGAGGCTGCTGCCTACTTTGATCCAGAGACCAACGCTTTTGTCATGCCCTATGCTGAGCCCGTCACTCGTCGTGCTATGACACCTCCTCCAGCTGGCCGCCGTGGACCTCCTGGGGGTGGCCGACCCGGTCCTCGCCCTCGTGGTCCCCATGGACCTCACGGTTCGCTTGGAGGCATGAGCCTACCTGGTGGACCTCGTGGCCGACCTCGTGCCGGCTCTGCCTTCGGCCCTCGACCTGACTCTTCTGCATCTGCCAGAATCCGCAACCAAGCCAAGAAGCTCCCACCTCCCGAAGCTCTCACCACCCTGCCAACTCCCTCCAAGCTCAAGGATGACAACTTTGCCATGCTTAACGTCATCGACTTTGCCCCTCCCAACACCGTCAGAGATACTGCTGCCGGTCGTTCCCAGAGCCCCTTCGGTGAACGACGAGCATACTCTCCTGCAGTACCAGCCGCCACCCCTGTCGTTTCGGCATTTGAAGAACTGGCAGCTCTTCCCAGCCCGTAAGTTTACAGATCCTCTTCCTCTTTTTATAAATATAGCTAACCCCACTTCAGTCACTTGCTCCGCAAATCGGGCACGTTCACCGGCCTTGACTTTGCGCCTCCCAAGAAGTTCAAGGATGCCGACAACATGAGCGACGCTGGAAGCATCAGGAGTAACCGCAGCGGTCTTTCACCTGCTGGTCTAGGAGCTATCCGAAACGGTGCTGGACGTGTCAGCCGACTTCCCGGAGACACTGTCTTTGAATCGAATTCACTACAAAACCAGCTCAAGCCTCAATGGGGTATGCGCCAATGAGCGTAAACAGCACCAACAGACATGTATGTCTGAGGGAAAACCTGGGCATACTGTGACGACAAAATTTGGGGCTTTGTCATTTTGACATTGCAGTACATCATAGCGTGCACCGGTCTGGTCATTTGTTACCAGATTTCTTCTTTTTCGCTTCACTGGCGTATTATAAGGGTCATGACGACTGGCGATTACATTTCTCTATTCCTTTATTATCTTGGGATCTTGCAAGGGTTTGCATATAGAACGGTTAGGAAACCACGACAAAGTAGATGACGGCTTCCCGTTTGGACGTGGTCAGGCAGAACTGTACATAGGTCAATAAGGATGCCGTGCTGATAAGTCAGGTCAGCACGGACATCTCTTCTTCTGCCAACTTGCTTGTGTTATTCTTCTGAGATTGAAGTTATTATGTGTAGAGTGAAGTGTCCCGCAAACCAAACCAAAAAGACCCTGCTGTTCCTTGAGGGTTCTTGATCCGCTGCTTGCCCCAGCCTACTGGATGCACCATGCAATTCTTGAAAGATGGAAACATCTTTTTGCCCACCTCGCAGCTCAATTGTAACGCAAGCTAAAGTGTCATAAAGCAGTCGTGAAATAACTTTACTCGAAGTTATTTAATAATGGTTCCTATTTGGGCATTGGCTTTATTTCTATGTATCATCCTAATTTTTCTGCAGAGATGGAGCCATTGCGAAATATCGAAACAACAGCCACACAAAAATTACATTGCAATGTGCTTTGCCAAGTTCAATATTTTTATTTGATGCAACCCTTGAATTTGAGCCCTAGACAAAGTAGAATTCTCAGGGATAGCGTGTTCCGCCATTGGAAAAAAAAGAAAGCATCAGAGCTGATGAGTGGCTGCAACCCTTGTGATAATCGGGGTAAGTCATCATGTGATCTTTTTCCCAACATGGGATTAATTGTACGATAGGTCATAGTTGTATAATGGCAGACAACAAACAGGGTTTCAGTAGCATTGCTGCTAAGGCTTCAGATGAGGATCGGTGGGATCGGGCTGCTCAACCGGTGGTGGAGTGCAACATGATGATATTGATTGCAACGTCGTCCTGCACTCAATCTCGTTGGTGCTTCTCACTCAACGAGCAAGACAGGGACCAACCCCAATCTGAGGCGGTGAACAAGGCTTCTTTCTTTCATTCTTTCTTTCTTGTCTAAGCCAATCCCTGATGGAACACTCGCAGAGCGAAAACCCGGGTGACCGTTTCGAACAGTGGCTCTGAGACGAGATGAGGGCGCGAGATGGCGTTGCAGGCCGTTTGTTTGTTGATGTTTTCTTCTTCTTCTTCTCTTTCTTTCTGAACGTACTGTGTTTACTTCTCATCGCAATATCCCAACAGAAATGAGGGGGAGTCCATATTCCTTGCTTGGTATGTTGTTGACGCGTTCTTGTCATGGTTTTATTATAGTGGTTTTTTGTGCGGATTGCAGCATCCTTACATCATGTATCTTATATTACAAGATGCGTGGGTGTGTGTCTTGGGGGAGGGAGGGGTTTGAAATGAGAATGTTCGTTTGGGCGGGCAAGACTTGTCGTAGGCTGAGACGATTTCTCCCTAGAACAGGACCACCGGCCAAGAAATTCCACAGCTCTTCTACGTTGATGTTTTTTACTCAGGGGATGAAGATTTCTGGTATGAAAATCACTGACGCGGCTAACCTCCCGTTGCTCGGCATGTTGTAGTGGCAATGGTTTTCTTTTTCCCCTTTGTTTTCTTCTTTCTTTCTTTCTTTCTTTTTCTTCTTCCTTGTTCTTCATACTACGAGCGCACATCATGGCTGGCAGGAGAACGATGACGCAGTCCGCCTTTTTCCAACTTGATATGTCGTTTTGTGGTTCCACATGCCGATTGACTGAGTCGGTGTACCGATTTCCCCCTCCCCCATGGATCTTCACGCCTGCCTCCCTGTTAGACAGTGGCTTGAAACTAAGGGCGGCAAGTCTCAGGAACCAAGAGCACCGGAATGGAAACGTGCGAGGGTCGCAGCAGGTCCCGTGTGAAGGGGGAGGGGGAGGGGGAGGGGAGGGGCGTGTGACCCTTTTGCTTTCTTCTTTCTTCTTCCTGTTTTACTTGCACATTGACCGTCGGTTCGGCTGAGACTAGCATGATGCGTTGCTGGAATAGATCGACTGAGCCACTTTCACTCCCCTCTCTCGTGAGGGGAGGGACAGAGAAGTGGGAGTTCGTGTATGAATGAATACATTGGGATACGGGCAGAGTTGATCAAGACGTAAACGGCAACTAGCCTCCCCCTCTCCCCATCTGCTCAGCCGCTGCGCCTCGGGCCTGTCTATTTAGAGTACCGTACATGCGGACCAATCTTTTTTGCCACACGTGGGAACAAGTTTTACGGTTACGGACTATGAGTGGGCAGATGCGGCGGAGTGGCGGGCGGAATGGACGTGAAGGGGGCACAGTCAGCAGCATTTGTGTGTGAGTGACTGAGTGACTGAGTGAGTGTGTGAGTGTATGTGTATGTGTGTGGGTGGGTGGGTAGTGCAAGTGCGTGCCTTAGTTGGGTTTGACTTGTGTGCCAGAGTGCTAGTGTGTGCATTTTACTTGTGCGTTTTTACTTGGGCATTTGTTCTTGAAAGCCACTGACACGCGATCAGATTCCTATTTTTGGGAACGCTGAAGCGGGAGATGATGAGTGGAGCCTGATGCTATTTTTCTTTTTTTTTGGCCTCGTTTGTTTGTGGCTTGCTGGCTGGTCGGCGGGCGGGCCGTTCGGGCCTGACTCGCTGAGAAGCTATGGGAGATGGACGTAAAAAAAAAAAAGTACGAGTTGGGAATGGCAGTAGCCAAGACTATAAAAAAAAAATTAGAGGGTTGAGGCTCTGATGGTCTGATCGACCGTCGATTGTGTGTGGCTCTTTGAACCTGGGTTGGGTGGGATTGACCGACTAACATGTTGATCGGGGGGGGGTGATTTCGCTTGAGTTGCTTATTCAGTGAGAACTAATAAGCCTGGCCATATCATGATCCGTCACCCGACGGAGGGACGGGGATTGGAGGGATCTGGCGGCCTTCCGGGGGGGGGGGGGGGCGGGGGGGGGGGGGGGCGGGGGGGGGGGGGGGCGGGGGGGGGGGGGGGTTAGGAGCCTATACCGCCCAAGTTTTAACGGGTAGGGATGAAATCGACAACTGGGAATCAATACAAACCCACTGAATGGGTCGCTCTTGGCCCGTCCGCCTCGCCCGGCACAGCTTCACTTGTGGCCCGGCGGAGCAGATCCGATCAATGCTTCCCTGTGCATGTAGCCGTGCCTCTGTGCCCTGTGCCTGTGCCTGTACCCGTGCCTGTGATGGTTCGGCCGTACTTGTGCTTCTTTTCTCATTCCCAATGTGTGCTTGCGCAACCCATCCCAAGACAGAAAGGTCTCCCCCGCCTGAGCCGCTTGTCTCGCCGTGTGTGTGCTGCGTGTCTCCCTGTTTTGGCTCTTGGCGACGCATTTTTGGCTACCGATCGGGGACCCGCCAGAGTCAATGAGGCATGGCTCCGAGGCACTTTTCGGGCCCTGGGACCGAGCTTCTTCTTTTTTACCTTTGTGTATGCTTTGGAGGGCGACTTAGGGACCGCATTGGCCTCGAGAGAAGAGACAAAAAAAAATCGGTTCAGACGAGCATTGTATTACGCATGGATGACGCGGTGGGTGAGGGGGGAATGTGGTCGGAATAGTTGTGTGCTCAGAGTAGGGGAGGGATGGGGACGGCAACGCATTCCAGTCCGGATCGCGGCGATATGGACTCTTTTTGACCAGCAGCACGTAAATGCCTTCCTCGCCTGGCCTGAGGCCGTTGTGTATTGGTCCTATTGTGTGGGACGGGAATGTCGGGTGTTTATCGTGGTCGGCTCTGTAGCCGACTCGGCCACTCCCCAAAGGGGGAAGGATTACGATATGTTTTTCTTTCTGATCGAGGCAACGATCAACTCTGCTCGATAGAGCCATTGTCAAGCGAAAAAAGGCAAATGGGGACCTTGCCAGCGTTTCATCAGGAGCATGCAAGCGAAGAAGGAACAGGAAAGCGACCTCGTGTGTAGAATCGCTTGACTAGAGAGAGTGAGAGGGCTCATTTCTCGTCGACTGGGGCACCCCTCCCGGCTTGGGATTACACAATATTAACCAAGATAGAGGGTGAAGGGGAGGGAAAAAAATAAAAAACCCTCTGTTTACTTTACTACCCCCGGCTCCTTAGTCCCCATCTGCAGGGCATACCCACGCGTGTGGCATGTGGTTCATCGTCTCTTGAAGGGATGGACGATGGGATTGATCTGGATCATGGAATCTACTTGTAAATACAGCGTGTGTATGGTGGGATTGGCTGTAAATTGATCAGGTCATGTCGCTGCCCTGTGCTTGGGCGCCCGAACCGATGCTGGGGGTCAGTTTAGGGTTTTTCTCTTCTCTTGTTCTTTTTTCCCTTCTTTTTTCTGCCCTTCTCGGTCATATCCCTCGTGGAGCCATGTCAAGTTCGTGTTTGGGCCTTGGGTGCATAACTCGTAAACGTAAACGTAAACGTGAGGGCAAAGGTGGATGTGGATTTGCTGGCGGCCTCGGCGAGGTGGCGTGGGCCCAAGAAGAAAGTCGTCGGATTCAGGTCGCGGCTTGCAGATGCTGCAGCTGCAGCTCCTGCTATCGAGTCCTGACTTGCTTGCCTGGTCTTGGATAAAGTTGATGCGCATGTTGGGTTACAGTTTCTACCGGCAGGGACCAGTGGCTAATAAGGCAGGGAGGAAGCACAACGGCAGTATGGTTTAATTATCAATATTACGCGACCATGCAATTGGATCGCACTTCGCTGTCAGCGAGCGAGGTGTGAGTGCGAGGCGGGCGTGTGTGGTGGTGGTAGTGGTGTGCAATCCGTCCACGCCAATGCAATGTACACTTGCGCGGCGAGCAGCGCAGCATCTGGGCATCTGGGGCTGCTGCTCCGGAATGCGACGTGACCTGAGGCTCGTCTCCCGACCGACAGACGACGGGCTTGCAGAACCAGTTCTGCAGGTGAAATGAGAATGGATGGAAATGCATCGACTCCTGCAGCCGACTTTTTGGACTTGCAGGTGATGAGAAAGGATGCCCTGGACAGCCACGGTACGTCACGGACAGGGAGATGCCGTGCTTGGCTGCCACAGAGTGAGAGGCGGCGAGCTTTCTGGCTTGTGTGTGTGTGTGTGTGTGTGTGTGTGTGTGTGTGTGTGGTATGTGGCTTGCGCCGGAGCTGGCCTTGACAATTGACTTCGTGCTATCAGCACTATAACGGCCTCTACCACGGGCGTTAATTTCTCTTGCTCGAGGGGCGGTCCTTTGTTGTTTTTGGCCCCCCCTCCCGTTGCTTTTTTGGTACATCGGGGCGGCAACCTCTCTTTCAACCTCACTGCATGTCTCTGCCTCTGGGGCTCTGGGTGTCGGCTGTCTGCCATAGGCGCACCTTCATTGGCCCACGCCCAGACACGAACTCTGTATGTCCCATCACAAAACAAAACACCGCCAGTCGAGCCAGAGCCACAGAGGCCGACCGCGGGCGCTGGGAAGTTGGACCCAGATAATGGGTCATTTTTATCATCCCCCCCGGCCAGAAAGAGGGCCTGTGCCTGTCGGCGCTCCTTGCGCGCGCGTGGGTGGGGACGCAGCGCTGCACAATCCGTCAGAAGCTTCTGTAGGTTCTGGCTTGGTTCACTGCATGCACGCAGCCCGCGCACCACCCCAAGGGGAACAGCCACTCGCACTCACCCGCTCTCTGATGCTCACTTACCTCACATTCTTGCCCACCCGCCGGCCGCCCTCCTAGCGCTGCGCCCTGCCCGAAAAAGCGCGCTCCAATGATCCACGGTCCGCTGTAACGTTGGAGTTTTGGGTTCCAGGTTCCCTCCCCCCACCCCACACCCCCCGTCCCCTGTAAACGGGGGGCCCTGCCAGAGCAACCGCCAGCCTGGGAGTGCGAGTCGGGAAGGCTTGGCTTGGGCCAAGCAGCCAGTACCAAGCACCGAGCACCAAAGCACCCGCGGCCTCAGGTGGTGGTGCACACAGACCACTGCTACTGGCTGGGCAAGCTGCGTGGTGAGGGCGCGCGCCTTTTCCCGTTGCCCTTGTGCGGGCTGCTCGTCTCGTATCGCCCTCTCAAAGGGCCCATCTCCATCGCCCTCATCCAACCATTCGTCCTCTTCCCTCATACATCTGCGACTCGGACGGGCTCAAACGAACCTTCTGACAATCCCCAAACCCGGCCCAGCCCCATCCTTTTCTCACCTCTCACAGCCAAGAACACAGGTACGTCAGTCGTCGATCACGCATCAATCTCCAGTTTTATTCATTCACTGCCTCGCTCGCTACCCCGACACTACCAGTTATCGCTTCCTCCATTCCAGCGCATTCCCCACGGCCTCGATTCTCTCCACTTGGCTTCTCTGCCCTTTCCCTGTTACTGTGTGACTGCCCTGACCCATCCCGTCGTATCCATCATTGTCCCCCGATCCGATCGAGTCCTTACTTTTTTCACCCTCTGGTCGTCTTACTTCTCCTCTTTCTCTCTCTTTCGTATTCCCGCCTTTGCTTTGTTCTGCTTTTGACTCGCCTCACATCGCCGTGCTTCTCGCGGAAGCATCGCCCGACCGCTAACATGCATCTTGAACCCAGACAAGAAAGCACGCCGGGCGCTGCAATGTCCACCGCAGCAGACGCAGCCGCTTCTACCGCAGCTTCTGAGCCCGCCGCGAGCTCAGCAGCTGCTGCCGACTCCTCTGCTGGCGGCGCTTCCGCCTCGTCCGCCGCCGCCGCCGCCTCGACTTCCGCTAACGCTGCTTCGAGCGCTGCTGCAACTTCAGCCGCCGCTTCCCAGGGCAACAACTCCAGTTCAGCACAGGCGAGCGCGCCAGCGGCAAGCAGTTCTTCCCAGGCGGCATCGAGCGAGAATTCCCAGCCAACCACTGCAGCAAACACACAGCCAGCCCAGACCACCGCAGCCGCAGCTACCAGCCAGGCCGCCGATAGCAGCAGCGACAGCAACAATAACAGCAGCAGCAACAATGCCGAGACCACCGCAGCACCCGCAGCCACCACGAGGTCCACTGTCGTCACCATCACCAACAACTCCGGTTCCGTAGAGACCAGTGTCGTCGTTGTCACTTTCACCAGCAACCAGAACGCTGCCTCAGGAACCCAAGGATCGACTTCGTCCACGGCTACCTCGGGATCCGGCTCCATTGATTCGGGAAGCAGCAGCAGCTCCAGCGGAGGCCTGAGCTCGGGAGGCAAGGTTGCCATCGGAGTGGTTGTTCCTATTGCTGCCATCGCCATTCTCGCCGTCATTGGTCTTTTCTTCTGGAAGAAGCGTCGTTCGCGCAAGGAGGCCGAGGAGGAGCGACGAAAGGAGGTCGAGGACTATGCTTACAACCCCAACAACGACCCTACTATCCCCTCGGTGCTCGGCGACGGCTACGAGATGCGGGAGGATGGTTCCTCAGGATATCGAGGCTGGGGCAGCACCACCATCAACTCGGCCGGCCGCAAGGCTTCCACTACCATGTCCGGTGGCCAGCAGACCCAGGGCACTTATTCTGATGTTACTTCCCCAATCCGTGGCAACATGTCGGACGGCAGATCCGGTGATCCCCTAATGGATGGCTCCTACTCTCCGGAGGGCGAGATTCTCGGCGCCATGGGTCCTAATGCTGCTAACAACCGCGGTGCAGAGGTTCACCGTGGACCATCCAATGCTTCGTCCTCCTACAGTGCTGCCAGGTCCGATGGCTCAGACCCAATTGGGCAATCATATGGAGGCGCCACTTACTACGACCAGTATGCTCAAAACAACCCCTATGGTGGCGACGGTTATAACAACGGTCAGCCACCAAACGCCCCAGTAATTCGTGACAATGCGGCACGGCGCACTACGCGAATCGAGAACCCGTCCCATTACCCTCAACAAAGCGCGGGCATCTCACAAAACTTTTAAAAAAGACGAACCAGTCCTGGGGCAGCAACTCCATGCTGCCCTTGAAAAACTTTTCTTATGTTGTCCTCAAGATACCCGCCTCCTGCCGAATTCTCTCGCTTGGAAGTGGACCATGCATTGGCGTTTGAACGTGTTGGCATATGATAGTTTATGTTCTTGAGAAAGCGGGACAAAATCCCCATCTCCTGCCCCCCCTACCCCGGCAGTTTCATCTACCTAATCAATCGTTGAAGACTCAACACCCCTCGTGTTGGATGTTGTATCACCAGCCAAAAGACACTATTTTTTTTTCTTTGATTCTTCTCCCTTATCGTTAGCACCACACTACGGGGTGTAGCCCGACTACGATCACGCTCACTCCTGATACGCTTATATCACGAGACGGAATTGTACATACGACGAATCTTGGTGGTCACTCTGTGACAAGCTTGGATAATAGGCGGGAGGGCCACTCGGGCTCAAAAAGTAATAGGGGAGAGCTGGCAACATCTATAGTTGCGAAAAGCTACGTGGAGAGCACTGGATGACAAGTTGCGAGAAGGTGAAGGTGAGGAGCTGTTAGAAGTTACGTACGTCTGATTTGGAAACGGTTCTATAGAAGTATATAGGGAGCGAAATCGGAAAGCTTAGTGCTTATTTCATTGATTCATTCAAAACCGTCGTTCATAATCGTGCGCATGTGGTATTAAAGGGAGGTTTGTGTGTGTGTGTGTGTGTGCTTTACTAAGTGGTCCTAAGTGTACATCTTGTTTTCCGTCTTTCCTTTCTGAACATCAAGGAACAGCTGGAGGAGTTCTCTCGCCCATCCCTTGGACCAGCTCCATCCTCTCCCACCAAAACCGCATGCGCCGAAGCTCGTCTTCTGCAAGCACTCTTTCTTGCACCGCGACCCCCCTGCTGTGCCCACCGGCAAGCTCATTGTTGCCCTTGCCAAACACCAATATCCGGGGCCCACCGCCGTCTCCCGACTCAAACGGCGGCCAGGCGTCCCCGAGGTCGCCCTCCAGGTCCGCCACGAAGCGTGTCATGCGCCCATGCATCTCGGCAGCGACGGCGAGAACGCCCGGAACCCCGCTCAGCAGGGCTTCCTCGCGGGCGGCAGCGGAGCTTTGGGAGCCGTGGACGGCAGCGTGGAGGGGTCCCGTGGCTGCAGCATACTCGTAGACGTAGACGCGGCCGCCGGCACGGGAGAGCACGTCGGCAGTGTGGAGCACGGGAGCAATGTAGGCGAAGTCGCCGTATGCAGCGCCGAGGCGACGGAACTGTGGGTTCCCGTGCGGCCCGCCGGACTGGGCAAAGGGGGACGAGGGGACCGTGTCCGGGTCCGGGTAAAGAGCCTCGAGGGTGTCGAGATCAGTTGAAGAGAGACCTGGGATGAGAGAGGCGAAGAAGGAGCGGAAGTGGGCGGCGGACGAGGTCGAGGCCGGTATGAAGCCGATGCCTTCGTCCGAACAGAAGCCCACGATGAGGCGCATCCCGCGCGCACGCCCATCGGCGACACGCTGCTCCCACAACCGAACGGGAAGGTCAGGGATCACGCCGCCCTCGCCGTCGACGACAGGTTGGAACGGCCAGTGGACAGGGCTCTCAGCAGCGGTCCAGACCCTGCCGGCAACATCGAGGAGGGTGCCCAGGGGCACGGCCTGGAGCCCTGCGAGCGACGAGCAACCTGCGTACTCAAGGAGGCTGCGGTGTTGAGAGACGGTTCGCGGGTGCGACGACGAAAGGACAAGCCGGGCTGTGGGAGAGCCCGACTCCAGGATGGCCTTGTGAAAAAGAGGCGGAGAAGGCGATAAGAGGTGGTGACCGATCTACGATTCGAAGAAGAAAGAGTTGTGGTGTAAGCGAAAGGGGGGAAAGGAATATTCATCTCACATGGTAGATGTACATCAAAAAGAACAAGAAAAGGATGATGCCAAAAAAACTGAAAACTCACCGAATGTCCGCCAGCGCTGGCCCCGACAACAGTCATCTTCTCCCCATCGCCACCAAACGCCCCAATCCATTTAGCAACCCACTTGAGCGCTGCGGCCTGGTCCCTCAAGCCCAGGTTGCACCGCTGCTTGCCGTAGTCCCCGTCGTCGTCAAAGGGCGGGAATCCGAGCACGCCCAGCCGGTACACGACGCTGACGCCCACGATGGGCTTCTCACTCCACGCTACCACGGCCTCCATGTCTCGCTCCAGCGGGTTTCCAAAATTGAAGGCGCCCCCGTGCATGTAGACGAGCACCGGCAGCGCGCCCTCCGAGCTGGTCTCGGCCTCAGCCGCTGCCGCTGCCCCCGCAGGCCGCGTCACGTTGATTCTCAGGCAGTCCTCGTCCCCGACCTGCGACCCCAGAGACGGGCATCCACTACCTTCCTTCCTAGCGTCCAAGGTTTCTGGCAGGGTCGCCTCGGCTGGGTGCTCGAAACGCTGCGCCGTGGCATATGGTATGTTGAAGAAGACGTCAACCGGCTTCGGCTGCGTACGAGTTGCTGGCTTTGAGCGACCGATCACCGTGCAGGCGCCCAGCCGCACTTTGGGGTTGGCACTGCTTGTCATCGCAGGAATGTCCATTATGATACTGGTTTTTGAAAGAGTGTTTGAAACTTGGCCGCTGCCTGATCATCATCCGTCGTGCACTGAATGAACCCTGTGGGGACGGATGACGTTGAATTTCGGTGCGGGGCCGGCCCGGCTGGCCGCCGACGGACCCTCGCAGTTCCGTCGCATTCAAACATCCTTCACACTTGTACACGGAACCATATTTTTCAAACACATTCTAAGAGCGAAAGCAGCCATACCAGCCTACCAGAGTTTCGTGTCAGTGCAATATTAATTTAGTATGAAAACCATCTTGCAGGGATGGCAACCTTCGGAAGGTACTCGCAGGCCGGGGACAACCCACAACCAGTCGACAGACTTGAAAGAAAAGAAAAATGTAGCTAATTTATACAATACAGTTGAAGAAGTGAACCAATTCGATGATGATCATGTCCCTGTTTTCCCTCTCTGTACGACCGTAGAGTAACGCCTTCGCCTTCACAGAACTACCTGTGCAATAACATCTGAAAACCTCTTGAAAGAAAACCAAAATCAATACAAGCACGTCCTTCCAGTGCTAAAACGCCATTCTTTTCCAACTCCTGAGCTGATGGCCAAATTTATACTCACAGATGCAACCGTGCGCCTGGTTTCGGATCGGTGTCGATGCCTCATTCACTCACCCTTCAGTAGTGCAATGCTACACCACTGGGTTCGCCATTTGCTTCATTGATTCCCGCATAGCCTGTTCTCGACGACGCTTCTTTTCCGCCCATTCTCGACTGGCAGCTCGGGATCGTTCCGCTGCTTGTTCCCTTGCTACCCGGGCCGCCGTCTCGCGTTCTCGCTTCTCTCGCTCTCTTTCCTTCGAGAGACTCGTGTTTTCTCTCTCAAAAATTTCTTTTCCTTTCAACCTCAGCTGCTGCATTTCCTCAGCAGAAATACTATGCCGCTTGCTAAGGGAACCTCCAGTTGAAACAGATGTGCCCCTGCTCAGATTCTCGTGTGAAACTGCATTCGAGAGCCTGCCGCGGGGCTGACTTCTCCTAGGATCCACAGGTTCACTCGGGGTCGGTCTCAGGGCTCCAAGAGAATAACGTTTCAACTTTCTCTCTTGAAGTCTTCTTTCCGCATCGTCTTCCTGAGCGGGCTTTCCCTGACGAACGCGACTAGTAATGGTTTCACGAGGGAGAGTAGCAGGTCCAGTGCTCAAACGGGCAGGTCTAGCCTTGAACTCGCGCTTCTTTTTCTCTTCCTCCTCCTGGGCCTTCAGGCGCGCTTCACGCTCCTCTCGCTTTCGCCGAGAGATCGCTTCTCCGGGGAGCTCAAAGTTGGGCTTTGTCAATGGCTTGTTGGATTTAGGCCGTGGAGGGGGAACATATACAGGCCGTGTCTCGGCCTGTTGAGCCAAACGCGCCTCACGCTGTTCCTTCAACCGGCGTGAGACAGCTTCACCCGGCAGCTCGAAGTTTGGCACTGTGGGTGGTTTCGTCGATTTGACAGGTGGCTTTGGTGTCGCTGGTTTGGAGGTGCTAAGCTGGCCGCGCGAATGCTGCGACTTCAGTTTCGATGGTTCATCTGATTCATCTTTCTTGTTGCGGAATACAAGTGAAGTGGTTCTTCGGAGCGGTACAGCAGTCTTGTCAGAATTCTTGATACGGACGGTTGAAGACAGCCCACTCATTGACGCTCGCTTCGACACGGATGATGGTTTCACGTCTGGGGGCAATTCGAGGCGTTGCAACGACGGCGGGGCTTCTTCAGGCGACGTGATCCGTCCGGGTTGAGTCACAGCGTTAACGGCCTCCAGTTCTTCCTCCAACTTATCAATCTCTTCTAGAGAATCTTCTATACGAGGAACGGAGAAGGAACCAGCTCTCGAAGACCCTCCAGCATAGCTACTGCTTCGGTCACTCACAAAAGTGAGGGATGGCGAGAGAGCCGGCTCCATCATATCAGCGATCTCAACTTCGACTTCCGGGATCTTGATCGGGGGCATCGTATAGTCCTCGATGTCCTCGTAAGCTGGGGGATGGCCCAAGGCCACATCGACCTGATCACCTAGAGCTTGTGACATGTCCATGGGTGGAAACAAATAGGCATCGCCTTCTAGAGGAGTAGCTACAAGCGTGTAGGTGTTAGCTGGCGGGCACGCTATGCTGGCTTTTTGGGAAGCCGATCGTCGTTTGCGCGACAGCAAGTTACAACCAAAGACCATAGTTCCCGGGGCGTGACGGGTGCCATCGTATCCTGAGTTAGGCTGGCCTTTGGCAGAACCGACTGGCACTGAACACGAGAGCAGCCATTCGAACTGACCTGCCAAATGTTTCTCAACCTGATGAGGTATGGGATGCTCGGGAATCGCGGTTAAGAGTGGATGCTCGTGGGAACCTGCTACAAAGCGATAAAGCGTTAATCCATGGACACGGAGGTTCAGGCGAGACAGGCTGCGGCGTGAGGGGCTCATGGTGACAAAGGACTTGAGTTGAGGGCAAAAGACTTAAGAACCTACCTTGGGGTAATGGGAATTTAGTATATGAAGGGACTAGAGTTGTCGATGCGCCGGGATCTGCAGAAGTGGAGGCCGAGGCAGAGTCTATTGCAACAGACGCAACAATTGACTCTTCGTGTACTACATCCAAAGGCTCAAAGATGCAAGGATCGGTTGGGGTGCGGCGGCGAAGGCCCCTCGATGAATGTTTCGCGTTGACGGACTTGGGTTCGAAGGTGTCGCAGTTGGGTTTGAGTGTCACCTGGTCATGGGTCGCGGGCTTAGAATGCACAACTGAGTTCTGGATTTGGCCAATGGACAGTTCATTGAGTTTCCCTCTCGAGGCCCGGGCGGGGATGGTGATCAGGGTATCAGGTCTCGCGGCCAGGTTATTAGTAGAAGGAGCAATGAGATGATGGTCGATCGAGGGAATGGAGGTAGTTGTATGGGCCTCAATGGGACGGTGGACTCGGGCCATGGTCACAGCTTCCCAAGCCTAGCTAGCTTGTCGAAATGGAGCCTTGAACGCAGACGTGCGTAGGGACCATGCACCTGAACCCTGTCAACGTGGGAGACGGGGGGGAGGGCCGCAGATTCGAGCGCCACCGGACGAAAAATGGGGCAATGGAAATCGACGATAACACAGTATGTAATTTCGCAAGGCGGCAGGGGGGACGAGGTGGCCTGCGTATGCGAGAGTTCCTCCTTGGCGAGCCAAAGTTGTGGCCTGCGTCTGGTGCCTGTCCTTGTTCCTTGCGGTGATGCAGATGAGGAGAGAAGCGACCGGGATTGCAGGTCAAGCGAGAAATAAGCTGCTGCTGCCGCTTGCCTGACCAACAGGGCTGGGCTAGAGTGATGATTCCAAAAATTGGGCGTGCAGCTTAGCGATGGTGCGATGCAAGAAGGAGAAATGACAAGAGGACGGAGTTTCAACGGGCACGAAGAAAAAGGCAAGTGGGTGAGATCACCAGCCGTACAAAGTCAACAAAACGGACACAGGGCAGCTCAAAAAGTAAATTGTGAATCATTGTTTACCCATTGGCACCTTCCCCTCATTGTGCAACCACAGTCCACCGTCCCAGCAGTCCACAGCCCAGTCACGGCTCGCCGCCCGCAGCTCCGTGTGGCTGCAAGCCATGCACCACTCTCGGGCATTAGCAGCCATTTCGGAATATTAGTTCGTGCCTTGAGACGGATAGACACTATCGTCATGTCTTCCTCGAAACGGCTACCGCGTCCTGTTGGTCACATTTGCCGCCGACCGAGCAAGGTTGGAAGGCGGGTTGACTATTGTCAACTTGGCTGTCCCTCGTCGAACGTAAATCCACACACTTCCTAATCCGGAGCTCGCCAGCCCCACTGCGCGTCGTCGCGTCCCTGACGATCAACACGATTGGCCGAGACCCCGAGTTAGCTGCAACAGGGAGGGCCCTCATTAGCCTGCAGAAAGAATGGACAATAAACTCTTAATTAAATCCGCGCGAACACCAGCCCCACTTGAGACCTCAGCACCTCGTGTTAGGGCAATAAGAATTGCTTTTGTTCTTATAACCTGTCTAGTCGTGGGGAGATCAAAATGAGTCGAATTACAAGTCAACCAAGTAATTACGGGACGTCCCTACTGTGCCGTCCAGAGCATCTCTTAGCTTCACAAAAACCCCGTCCATCCATGTCGCTCTCCGCATCTGCTCCGCCTTTGCCGTCATCCCAGCTCAATCAGCCCGTAAATGATCCATCCATCCTCCAAACAATCGGCACCTATTCGCTGAGGTTGAGATTGAGGTTTGTGTTAGGGGAGAGGCTTGCGATCACCAAGACCATGTAACTACCGGCGGCACACAACAAACGGACGTAAATTGAGCCTGCATGTGACTCTATCCCCTTCAGACTCCAACATGTGACATGATCAAATCTCCTATAGCCAAATTTTGTGACACCAGGGTTTCTATCGCAAAGGCTTTGTCTACCGGCCATGCAAGCTCGCATGGAAATCATCATGTGATATCTCGTAGGAGATATGCGTCCAGGATCCAAGATGCTATTGACACTTGGCGGCGTGCGAATGCACTCACGAGTCATGTGCCAGCAAACACAATCTCAAGGAAAGCAAGCCAGTAGTATTCAACTTTTCTGCGCGCACTGTACCCGAAATTCTGGTTGGTCACAGCAGGGTCGTATTACTGTCGCAGATGGATCCTTGATGATCGCTGATCATGCAAGCGAAACGCCGATGCATGATGGAGTATGTTAGGGTTTGCGATTCAGGTCATCGTGAAACGAGTATTCCCCCAACGAACTCTTCATCAAGAGTTCAGGTGGTGTGCTGACAAGCATTTGTCGCCGAGGGATATGATTATTGTTGGTGATCCACACAATGCACCTTGAAAGGACAGCATTCTGGAGAAGAGCCAATGCCTCGAAAGGAAAGAAAGGGTCGTTGTTATAACAAACCCCAGTTCTAGCCCATTCGAGTATCTCCATCTTCTTCCAGTGCTGCTTCTGCAGCCTCGGCCTGGGCTTGCAACGCAGGGGCATGTTCGGTCGGGATGCGAACCAGTGTCTGAGGAAGTGGACCAGCCTCATTTTGGGGCGATTCGTTCGAGGTATTGGCGGCCGACTTCGCTAACTTGGCTATTGTTGACATGTTAGATAGTCTATACACACAAAAAAAAAAAAAAAAAAAAAAAAAAAAAAAAAAAAGACCGCAATCAGAGTACATACAAGAAGCCATGTTGATGGCACGCAACACGCTGTGCCAGTTTCCCATCACGAGGGCGATTGCTACAAATCGTTAATTTCAAGTAGCTAGCTATGCCACTCGCACTTACCTTCAGTTCCATCGGAAAGGGTCGAAAGCTTCTTCTCCAGAGCCTCCATCTGTGTAGCCACTGCAGCACTCAGATCTCTCAACTCCTTCAAGCTCTCGAGCTCCGCCTTTTTCTCCTCGATGCGCGCGAGCAGTGCAGGCGATTGTCCCACTGAAGACGATGCGCTGGGCGCGCGCATGTGCGAAGATAATGATCTGGTGGGATACGACATTTTGGGCTGGTCGGACTTCAATTCGGTGACTCTTTCTTCGCAAAAAAATCCTCTCTTCTTGTGTCGCGCATGAACACCGCGTTTCTAGTGTGGGGTTGTTTTCGCTGTTGAAGAGGCTCCTAGATCACGGAGTGTGCTGGGCGGGTCACCTGAGTGTGGAGCCCAAAAAGAAGTGGGGTTGCCAGGCGTCTCCTCGAGACGCTCCGACTCTTGTCCGCTGGACTTCTCTGATGAAGCAACTTGTCACTTCTTCTAATGTGGCATTACGGGTTTCCTGACATTTACAATACCACACGTCAATAATTGAAATCATTGTACTATTGGGAATAGTCCCTGAGACCAAGCTTTTAGTTGCATGCTGTGGCTTGAAATTGAAGATTTTGGTGTATATGAGTACATGTTTACCCCAACATTATTAGGCATCATGGCCTTATGTACAACGGTTTAGAAACGGTTTCATAAGGGCCTAATAAACGGAAGAAATTCCACGAACTCGATCATACCTTGAGAAGAAGAATAATACGCGCAAGTTCAAATAACACAGGAGGATGCGATTTTAGCAACTCTCCATGATGCGGGCAGCAACAAAAACCTCAATAAGTTTTCTATTATTCAGACAGGACGCTATGGCTCAAGAATATGGCATGGTCTTTTTTCTCATGCATCCACTTCGGAATTCCTTCGATGCAACATTAACCAGGGTAATGTGGAAATGAAAATCTTTAAAAACATTGATCCAGGCAGAGCTACACAGCTGAAACAAGATAGGAGAATCGCCAGAGCGATCGATTCTAACGGTTAGAAAAGAGGCTAGAACATGAAGGTCTCATAACTACTGACCCCAAAAAGGTGGCACGGTTGAAAGAGAGTGGAAAGAAACAGCAATACTAGTCCGGATTAAAAAGGAGGCCGAAACCTGCGAACAACTAAAGTACTATACTTGAACACCTGGATGGTAGCGTAGAGGAGAAAAAGAAACAATCATGGATTATACGAGCAATATTTTTCCCAAAAGCAGGGTGGAAGGTTGAGATGATGAAATTGTCAAAGGCAACGGGATTTCATTGAGCGGTACCAATTTGACGTCGTGCATCGGAAAATCAATGAGCAATAAAACTCCAATGGTATTCTCAATGATATTTCTACTTTTTTCACTAGTCCATTCAACCACTATAGCTTCAGATGCCGTCCATGTCCTTAACGCCCAGCAGGATACCGGTACGCTGCGAACTCACTTAAGGCTAGATCTCCCAAATACTCTAGTGTCGAAAGGGAATCAACACTATCCCTTCTACTACAATTGTGAGAGATAAAATTTTGAGATTCATGGGTCTTCCACAGTAGTTTCAACCCAGGCGCGACTTCAGGCCATTATCGAAGAGAATTGTGGTGGCATGAATGATTTTCGCAACTTCAAGCTAATTTTCAGGCGACAACTGGCGACGCCAACCGTGATTCAACCTGTCAAAAAACATGTTTTTGAGACAATAGTCGGAACATCAATGACAGTCTTGCTGGTTTTGCGATCAAAAAATTCTACCAACTCTTGAAATTTATCTCATACAGATCGATTCCGAGACAATGATGTTATAATGGAATGATGAGATCTGCGTGCTCACTTGGGCTTCACTTAAGTAGGCAATCGTTGGTATTGAGAGCCACAGTAGCATCAAAAAGCATACAGTCCGATATATCTGTAATCAAATAAGCCGTTACTAGGTCTCGCATCTCAGCTGCTACTAGTATTTATCCGCAGTTAGAAAACCCTTCAACCGCCATCTGAATTAATGTTTGTATTTTGTTTGCCCTTAACGCATGGTCAAGGAAATTTGAAGGTTGCTGCCCAACCCCTGCTCGACCCACGGCCATCCAATCAAATGGCACGGCCCTCCAAAAGGCACCTTCTCGCTGGCAACCCAGCAACCACACAAAAAATACGCTATTCCTAAAGGGGGCGTTAGTAAATAATGACAGACCGAAAATTCCCACTTTCAAAGCGACAGTCCTCGATAAACACCACTCAACAAGTTCCAACCTGCATCTTCGACATTCTCATCCACACAACTCCACAGCTCAACTGCTCGACCAGCTTGCCCGTTTTCACGCATTATGAGCTATGGCTAGACTTAACGAACCCCCAGTGTCTGCGGACAGCCTCGAAACACGTATGCTCTCACTCGCTACCCCCCAGCCACCTCACTTGAGTCAACAGGCTAACCTCGAGTCGTGAAACAGTTCGAAGAAAGTTGCTACGACAGAACCGTGACCTCGCCAAATCCAACAACGTGCGAGCACTTCGTATCCGTGAACTAGAGAATGACTGTGCCTGCATGCTATCAGAGAACCTCGAGCTTCGTGGTCGCATCCTCGAGTTAGAAAAGGAGCTCGAGGATAACGACGCGCGCCGCATTGCCGACCATGCCTTGGCAATCAAGGAAAAGCTTGAGTCTCAATTGACGGAATGGGGAACCCTCCTCGCCGGTTTGGGACTTGAGCCGCCTATGAAGCGACATTCACCCCGAATCAGAAGAACGTCCAAACCCAGGTTGAGCTTCAGCTCTGCCCGACCAAGCCCGTCGCAGAGGCGACTGCGAGATGTCGCCCGAGATATTGAAGAACTCGGCCACATCTCAGAACAAAAGCTATACCCGAGAATGTCAATGAAGTCAGTCATCTTGATGGTTAATCACAGTTCACCACTAACAACCTCCCAGCCCCGAACAGATTTTAGCACTTCGATCCGAGGCCGATTCCATGGAGTCCCCCGAACTTGGACCCCCTCCCATGTCACAGTTTATCGACGAGGATCCCGTCAAGGTCGATTCACCCTGCCGTCCTCAATCCTCGCCGTCACACGAAACACCCAAGATCAAGATGGAACCGTCAGTCGCCCTAGAGTCACCCCAAAGCGCCAAATTCCTCCCCAAATCCCCTTCACCCGAGAAGAGAAAGAGTCTGCCCGCAGAGCCAGAAGTAGATATGCTATCGCCCGCGCCCTCGGAACAACCCCCCGCACCAGCACCTCAACCTGCAAAAGCTGGATCGAAACGAAAGCTTGCCGCCAGAGACGACATGACGACACCCAATCCCCAACGAACTGGCGAAAACGTGGCTCCTCGAGTAATCGCGGAGAAACAGTCCATACGCGACAAGGTCGGAAACAAGACACTCAAGGAGCTTGCAAACTCAAGAAAGGAGACGCGAGAGAAGGCTGCATCTGCTGCATCCAGGAAGCCTCTTGCAGTGAAAAGCACAAACGACGACGTCTGCTCCCCCAAGAAGGCACCCAGGCCTGCGGTTACAGATGAAGTTGCAGCCGCAAAGGCTGATCTTGTTAAATCAAGAGCATCCTTGGACCGCACAAAGTCTAGAACAAAGAACCCAGCCATCATGGTCGACACAGTAGTCGATACGCAGCCCTCGGCGCCCAGAGTTATGGATTTTTCGAGCGATTTAGCGATCCCTGTTGCCGAACCTGCCATTCTCTCCCCATGTTCGCCAGATCCGGCTAGTACATCTCGCGGTGGCACGCCACCACCCGCAGATATTAACGGAAATCGAGAAGCATCCAGACCAAGCCGACGTAATAGGACGGCTGTCAGCTACGCTGAGCCTAACCTCAGAGATAAGATGCGAAGACCCACCAAGGAGTTGCTTGATGCCGTATCGGGCGAGGGTAAATACGTGCGACGCTCAAGCCAGGCCGAACCAGTCGCCCTGGACACCGAGATGATGAAGAAGGAAAACGCACTTCCAACATCGTGGAAAAAGCTGCCTCCCGCCCCTGAACAATTCAGTGCACCTGGAGATGCCCCGGCCAGCCCCTTGGCCGGAAAGGGATCACCCTCCCATATCCTACCCTCTTTTGAAAAGGGGAGGCGCACATCAATGCTCGTGAAGGAGACAGTCTCAGACCGTGAAGACGATGGAAATGGAGAGAGCAAATTGAGTGAATCAAGCAACCCGGATTCCTCAAACATGAGCGAGGTTGATATCTACGAGTTTACCATCTCCTCACCTCAGCCCGAGAAGGAGGCAGTCCCCGAGCCAAGGAAGAAGGCCGGTGGACGGAGGGTTTCACGAAGAGTCTCTTCTGCTGTGACAGCCGAGGACGGTCTTGCGGCGAAAGAGCGTGCCGCGTCGAGGAGGCGGAGTATGATGTTATAATGAACACTCACGTATGGGCGAAAGCGGAATTTGCATAGACCACTGGGCGTTTTTTGTTTGGGAGTCTGGTTGTCTTGTCAAGATGGATAATACTTTGATGGCCATCATTCAGACTGGTTCATGCTCGAGATACCAAAGCGATTGGGAGTTGTTGATTGATATTGTATTTACACACCTACGTACGTACTTCTGTTACTGTGCCAGACACACGCACACTACCCAATTGGAAATGTTGGCGTTGTAGCTGCCAATAATGATTTCTTGGAAAAACAAATGCGCCTCCCTCTCTAGGAGAAACCTGAATGTGATTCCCCAAGGCTTGTGTGGGTATATATTTCATGATTGCATTGCTTGGTGTCCTTGCGGTGAAGATTCCGCCGTTATCTCGTATGTTATGATGAACCACCTGTTGGCTCGACTGGTTTTGTGTATGTCACCTTCTCGACGGCCACGGTCTCGTTGCCCTTGTCGTCCTTCCTCAATTGGTACACATAAAGAGTGAGTGAGATTCCTTGGACCTAGATAAGCTGTCAGCACCAACTCATGGCATTATGCAATTCACACCATGGGTTTACACACATCCATCAAACAGAAGCTTGGTGTCGGCTCCTCTCCATCCTTGCTCCATTCTGTCGCATACGCGCCTGTCGCAGTTCCAGGGTTGACAAAGAATTTGTCCATGTATTCGAACGCGTCGAAGCGATGCGTGCCACCCCAGCACAGGACATCAACGTCGAGTTTGTTCGCCTCGGCGAGCAGGAGATCGGGCTCGTTCGACACCAACGTGAAACCCTCAAGGAAGCCAATGCGAAGACTACCGTGAGTGACAACCTGGGTCAGGGGGAGGGAGGTCGCCTCGACGTCATATCGGCCCTTGACAATCTTCAAGTCAGGCGCAACCGATCGCAGGTACTCATAGGTGTGCTTGTCGGTGAGATTCCCAAGGCATAGCGTCTGGCCGATCTTGCCGGGCGCGAGCAGCTTCTTGAACTGGAGGTGAGGCCATGTTAGCTACCCTGAAGGGGATGCGACAAGCGGCAAGACCATGGATGGGCATACCTTGGCGGGGATATCAAGCGCCCGGTCGGGAATGTGCAGGTCCCCGATGACAAGAATTAGGAAAGCCATGGTGTTCTCTCGGGCGCCGTGAGAGAAACGAGGCTCTGGTATGTTTCGCAACGATACAATCTAGAAGGTGAGCTTGCCAACCCCCTCGAGCTCCACGAGGTTGGAGGGGCAGGCACCCAGAGAAGCAGGTACGTATTGCGGACGGATACAGTGATACCAATATATCGAGGCACGGGAATTGTGGCGCAGCAAAGTTCCCAGCCACGGGCTCTGTTAGCGCACAGGCACAGGCGAACTGTTTATCTTATCGGCTGGCGGGGTGCGATAAGCAATTTTCTGTGCAAAAAATTTGGGATTTTGCACAACGCTGGGGTTGGTCTTGCTTCACCGAACAATCCAAGGTGGTTTTGCGATCGAATTGCTCGACAAGATGGCGACCCCTTCTCTAGCTGAAAAGCTGGACAAGATTAAGTCCCCTGGTCTGCAAAGCCAACAAAGGGTACGTTGTGTTTTTTTCTCCCGGCTCTCCCAGTTAACCCAATAGCAATCACTAACATGAAAAAAAAATTGGTAGACGGTTGTTGTGCTTCAGGCTGTCGAGGCAACTTTGAAGGAACAAAACACGGCCCCGACGCCTACAGGATACTTTGCCACTCTCCTTGCTCTTCTACAACAGGCCAATGCCAATGACACCGTCAATCCGGAGCTGGCGACGCCAGTCGTCTACCTTCTCGATACCGTCACGCCGTACGCCCCGCAGCCTCTACTCCGCGCCAAGTTTACCCAAATCCTCACCCTCCTTGCCCCCATGCTGTTGATGCAAGATGCGGAGCCTATTCTTCTACGATCCGCCATCGGGTGTCTCGAGTCCCTCCTCCTTGCCCAGGATGCCACATCCTGGGAGCTGTCTGTCACTCAGATTGGACCCCGTCGCGCGGTTGCCGGTCTGCTGAACATGGCCTTAGACCACCGGCCCAAGGTGCGAAGAAGGTCACAAGATGCGCTGAAGAAGGTTCTTCGGAACCCTCCCCCCAGCCCATCGCTGGATCACCCTGCTGCCGACATGTGCGCCCAGACGGCTATGAAGAACCTGGAAGACCTCACAGCCCAGGTTGCGCAGATGCGCAAGGGGAAAAAGTCGACTGATACTAGCCACGAACCCGCAATGATCCACGCTTTGCAACTAGTAAAAACAGTTGCCTCAGCCAGTGGTGGATGGCCCAGCAAGAAGATTGAGTCTCTGTGTGAATTGTTGCTTGGAATTGCCAAGACCGGAAACGAGTACATGACCATGGCCGCTTTTGAGATTTTCGAGATGATTTTTGAAGGCATGACAGACGAAGTATCATCCGCTAAGCTGCCCCGATTGATGGAGATCATCTCAGAACTGCGACCAGCTGCGAACGACACCCAGCTCGTGCCCCCGTGGCTGGCAATTCTTTCACGAGGATATGATGTTTCAGCCCAGATAGAGCAAGATGAGACATTCCAGAACCTCCCCAACTTATTCAACCTGGTTGCCCAGTTCCTCGAATCGCCGTCCGAGAACATTCGAATTTCGGCATCCGAGTGCCTGGTTTCTTTCATGGTCAACTGCATCCCTCGTCAAGTAATCCTTGAGCCTTCAATCTATGATGAAAAAATCCTGGAGAAGCTTGCCAAGACCGCTGAGTCATTATTGACTGTTCAGTTCCAGGCTGCTTGGCTACAAACCTTCAACGTTTTGGGTGCCATGTTTGATTCTCTGCGCTGGAGATCATTCCCTATTCTGTTGAACGTCACCAAAACTATTGGCGAGATCCGAGAAAACGGTTCTTTCCGCAACAAGAAGGATGCTGACGATGTCATCGGAAAGGCTATCCGGGCGATGGGCCCCGAAGCTGTTCTCTCAGTTCTCCCCCTGAATCTCGCGAAGCCTGCCAAGGGACAACCGGGTCGAGCCTGGATGTTCCCTATTCTCCGAGATTATACTAGCAACACCAACCTGGCCCACTTCAAGAGTGAAATGATTCCACTGAGCGAGCTCATGTTCCAGAAGGTGCTGGACCATGGCCAAGCTGAGAAGACTATGGAGCTTAAGATCTACGAGACGGTTGTGCAGCAGAT
The DNA here is from genome assembly GCA_001879505.1 of Calonectria pseudoreteaudii. Classification (NCBI taxonomy): domain Eukaryota; kingdom Fungi; phylum Ascomycota; class Sordariomycetes; order Hypocreales; family Nectriaceae; genus Calonectria; species Calonectria pseudoreteaudii. The sequence goes on from KV875233.1 coordinate 1,592,874, forward strand.
TTGGTCGATTCTCCCAGGCTACTGTGACCTTCCCCTGGATCTAGTCGAGGCTTTTGATCAAGGTTTTGCAGAAATCCTTGCCAATCTTCTCTACAAGCAAGTCGACCTTCGACTGGATATTTGCAGGTCGCTCAAAACCCTGATTGAGTCCAACAAGGCCATCTCAGAGATCGAGGATGAGGAAGAGGATCTTGTCTTGCAAAGTCGAGTGTCTCGTGCTACTGCTAAGAAGAACCTCGAGTATCTTTCACAGTTTGCTGGAAACATGCTTGCTGTCCTCTTCAATGTTTATACCCAGACTCTCCCTCAAACCCGTGGCCCTATTCTCCAAACCATCAACGTCTTCTTGAGCATTACTCCTAACCAGGAGCTCATGGAGACTTTCGACCGCGTGAGTAAAATGCTCGCAGCCGAGCTGGAGCAGGGCCCCAAGACCGAGGACAAGGAGAAGAGTCAGAAGTCTAAGGATCACATGCCATCAACAGCACAGACTCTGATGGATCTGGTCATTACCATGTCTGTATATCTCCCACGAGAGAGTTTTGCCGCTCTCTTTGAGATTGCTGCAGTCATCATCTACAAACAAGAAGAGCCTCAATTACAGAAGAAGGCATACAAGCTTATCCCTCGCCTAGCCGACTCCGAAATTGGCAAGGCTGCGCTCCGGGAGAGGAGTGCAGAGTTGCAAAATCTCATCTTCTCTAGCACCGAGAAAGTCTCCGCCCCCGCTCGGCGTGAACGCCTCGCTGCCATTGCTGCACTGCTACCCTTCATCCCTGATACCTCACTTCACTTTGTTCCCTCCGTGCTCAGTGAAGTCGTCATCTGCTGCAAGGAAAACAACGAGCGAGCCCGAGAGACAGCTTACGATCTCCTTGTCCGGATGGGCCAGCGCATGGTAGATGCCAACGGCGCCACTATCGACAACACCAAAGTCCCCCACATGCCCAAGGACGCTCCCGCTGGTTCAGCCAACATTGAAGAATTCTTCACCATGGTTAGCGCCGGTTTAGCTGGAAGCACTCCCCACATGATTTCCGCATCGATCACGGCCATTAGCAGATTATTGTATGAGTTCCGAGAGGCGCTGAGCGAGCAGACACTCTCCGACCTTGTCCAGACAATGGATCTCTTCCTTACATCAAACAACCGAGAGATTGTCAAAAGCTGCCTGGGCTTTGTAAAGGTCTGCGTCATCGGCCTTCCTGTGGAGTTGATGCTGCCTCGTCTCTCTACTCTTGTGCCCAATCTTATAGTGTGGAGTCACGAGCACAAGGGTCACTTCAAGGCCAAGGTCAAGCACATCATCGAGCGTATGGTCCGCCGTTTTGGATACGACAACATTCACAAGAACTGCCCCGAGGCCGACAAGAAGCTCATCGTCAACATTCGCAAGGCAAAAGAACGATCAAAGAAGAAGAAGGATGCCGCAAAGGCAGGCAATGACGAGGATGGTGACGATGATGACGAGGATGACCAGCCTAAGCGCCAGTTTGAGAACGAATTTGATCAAGCGCTATACAGCAGCGAATCAGACGAGTCTGACGGCTCCGATGACGAAGCCGCACCCAGGCAGAAGAAGAAGGCCCAGAAGGGTGGCAAGACATATATTGTCGAGGATGAGGATGAGCCTCTGGATCTGCTCGACAAGAAGGCACTTGCCAACATCTCATCTACTAAGCCTATGAAGCTTCGCAAACCTACACGCACCAAGGCCAAGGTCGACCTCGACGGCAAGCTCATCTTGGGCAAGGAGAGCGACGATGAAGCAATGGATATTGACCAGCCCCAGGCATCGGGTGTAGGTGCCTACGTTGCTGCTATCAAGGGCAAGGACGTCGCCAAGCGTGGTCGTGGAGGCAAGCTCAAGTTCTCTAACCGCCGTGGTAACGATGACGATGACGAAGAGGATGCTGAGGATATGGGTGTCGCCGATGCCGCTGCCGTCAAGAACAAGATGAGCCCCCGCGGCAATGGTCGCTTCCGAGGCGGACGTGGTGGCTTCCGTGGAGGTCGCGGCGGCGCCCAGAGCGGAAAGGGCGGCATCGCGGCTGGTCGAAGAGGTCTGGGCATGGATAAGAGGCACGGGCCTTCAATGGGAGGAGGGGGTGTAGGCAAGAAGGGAAGAGGGCGCAACTAAGACGTCCCAGTTATACCCATTCGATGAATCAGGTTTTTTATATACAGTTGGCAGGTGTTTAAAATTTTAGTCTGGGATTGATGTAGTTATTCACGTCAATGAATGCACATAACCTTTTTTAAACCATCATCCACTCTGCTGTTGCTTTGTTGTCGTAAGCGATGACGAGGGTTCCAAACATAGAGTGGAGACGCAATTTTGGCCTCAGTTTCGCATCACATACCCTGGAGTTTGAACAATTCTAGCCATCTAATTGATTTAATGAATATTCTCCTGTGGCTTGACTAGACATCTAAGTATTTATTTGGTTGTAGCGTGTTACTCTTTTTTTCGGTTTTATTTTTAGTGATAATCGTATGGGTACGCGTTAAGACAAATGAAGACGTGGAAAATCCACCTGTATAAACAACCTGAACTCCAAAATTGGTAAAGCACAAATGCTGGCAGCACATGGTGTTGTCCCGGATAAATTTACTTGATTGTGATATCTATCGAGATTTAAATAAATAATGAAACTCCAGACTCATTACAAAATTTCTCTTAGTGCTGTCTAACTCTTAAGCCCTTGATCAATACAGGGTAATCGATGATGGCTTATCAACACAGACTGAGGTGTTTTCAGATATTTGTCTTCGTACTGTACTTCATTAATTTGGATCTCGCTTGACCGACCTGCTCTACCCATCCACATGGATCTGAAAAGTGAAACGTGGCTCAGCCCAGGACTCATCTTACAACTTCAATGCACTTTAACACATCTAAAGCCGAAATCATACAATCAATCAATACATGTCATCCGTGTTGGGTATCATTCCTCCGAGTCAATGTCCTAGGATCCACGGATCTGAACAACCTTCAACCGAAAAAAAACAAAAACAAAAACAGAAGACCTCATTATCATCATGTCATCCACCCTTCGCTATGCTGTAATGCTATGCTATGCTGAAAAAAAAAACCGCCAACGCCGTGTCTTGATACTACCGTCTTTATGCGAAGCCGAGAAAACATTAGAAGACCAACAAACGAAGCAACAAGCTTCAGTCTGGTTTGCTTTGAGTTCAATATGTGAGGTTATTCAAGGACGATGACGTCCTCCGGCCGATGAGGGTGTAAAGGAAAACCTCTTCTGGGGTTGCGGGTATTCTCTAATGTTGGGGGAGGAGGAGGAGGAGGAAGAGGAGGCTCATTTGCGTAATGTCGCTGCACTGGCTGGCCGTGGGGAGGAATGTGTGGCAGCCGTTCATCTTGTCGTCTGTTATTCAATGTTAGGTTACACACGGCTTCTAGGCCCGACCAAGGTGAGTTACAACTTACACATCTCTGTACGGTTCCTGGTGGACCAAAAACCGGTCTCCCGACACTGGTCGAGTATTTTGTTCCGACCTTTGAATATACATGGGATATCTATCATCGACAGCACCTCGGATATGGATTGGTTGATTGTGCGTTCTTGGTTGAATGATGGCAGGTTCTGCCAAACTAGTACGTGGGCGATCATAAGGTGAGGGCCGAACAGCTATGATTGGGGGGGCATTTGCTTCCTGGCCTCTGTGCAAATCCCGGACCATATGCGGCTCCTCATGTCCAGGGAGAATATGATGATTATCCGGCGCTCTCCTGACCTCATGAGACATAGGCCGAAGTTCGATGATCTTGGAAGTCCGAGGCAGTGGGTGAGCGCCATCGGGCTGTGTCGAGACTCGCTCGAAAAACCCACCACGATCTTCCATCAAAATGGGATTGGATCGAACTCCTGGTCTCGCAGTGTCCTGGGCGACTGTCCGCGTTGCCGCGGTCATTTGGAATGGATTGGATTCAGGAAGCCGTTCGCGGGCGCGATATACGGGAGAACCAGACATAGGATATGTGTCTCGGATAGGTGCGTATTCCTGTTCACGGGATGCATTTACCAAAGTTCCGCGGTGATCCTCATAGCCGTTTCCAGCTGTGAATTGGTCTCTGTGGACCACACGTCGGCTGGGGAAACCGGGCTCACCCCAACCAGCTGCCCCTCTCGAAGGTGAGAGTCGCCTTGGAGAATGTCGGATGCCAGATCCAAGCGGAGAGCTATTTCCAAACTCTTGACCCCTGGGCGGTACGGGACGGATGAAGGATGGCCTCATTGCCTCCGGAGAGGCTGGTTCGATAGATGGTACCAACATGTCCTGTAGGCGATTGATGGGGATTGGACGATGAGATATCGGAATATCAGGCTCCCGAGGGGTCATTACCTTTTCATGCACAAGTGGTCTTGGGAGAGGAGAATACGATTGCCGTGCATTCACGTGGTGTCCGCCGAAAGCGGATGCTTGCGCAACATAACCATTTTCGGTAGGCGCTGGACCCGCGCCATTTGACGACATCCTAAGCTCAGACGATTCGGGGAACTCGTGGGATGCATAGGCCGCGACAGGTCGAGCAATAGGCCTGTGGTAACCGGGCTGCTGATCCATTGGGGATGGTTGGAAGCTTGGGCTCTGTTCAGCCCGGTACCGACGAATAGCTTCTTGCCAGGCATTGTATCTTTTAAATCCCCTCTGCCCCTTCTTCTCCGCGGAATTCTTACGCTTGGACTTCTTGACCTTGCCTTTCAATCGGTTAGGGGTCAGGGGCTGATTATTTGCTGCCTTGGGAGAGCGACGACGGCCGGATCCAGACTGGCCAGTGATATTGTTCTCAGCTCGAAAAGGCACGGTTGTCCTGGAAGGCTCAGCTTCGTCAACAACAGACGACTCGTCGGTGTCCTGATCGGAATCGCCGTCCTCGGAGTCGGAAATCACAACCACTTCACGAAGAATCTCATCCAGTTGATCTCGGCCGGTCTCTTCATCTCCTCGCCACTTGACGAGAGTATCGAGGCACAAGCTCTCCACAACCTTGCGGGCATTCTGCCAGGTGGTCTCTTTTAGCAAATGGTCATATCTGGTGTGAGTATGGCGGATGTGAGCGAGCACTGCAAGCTGAACTCGCCGGGCAAGCGTAATGTCTTCTGATAATCCTACTGGTTTCTCGCCTTTGAATTTGGTTCCCTAGGGCCGTAAATATTTGTTGCTATCTGCGCCAAGTGGCGGGGAAGAACATACCATTCTGAATGCATGCTCAATGATCATTTGGCGATCTGTGTTAGGCACCCGCGGGAACAGATCTCTGATTGCGGCATCTACCTGAGCGTTGTATTCTTCCTGGGATTCTGGAATAGGCTCGGGTGATCCACCATGCATGGGGACTGGAAGATCAGAGAGTTGCCCGAGAGAGGCACGCGCCTCCTCGACAATCGTCTCTCGGATGTGGTGACCAATCCGGTGTACTTGATGAGCAAGGAGGTTTGAATCGGCCTCTTTGGAATTCTGAGGGGCGAGGTGAGTGAATGCACTCAAATGGGCGGGCACCGAGATCACATACCGAAACGATAAATATCATAGCATCCTTTTCACGAGACAGCTCTTTACACGCTGTGGTTAGTTCGGGATTTCCAATGGGGACAAACTCGAAGCCCGGAGGCGGTGTTTTGTCGATGGTAACCTGCAAGAGGTGAGTAATTCTGAAAATTGTGGTGGCGTAATGTCGCTCTGTACCTGAAACTCGAGCTTCTTCTTCTTCTCTTTGTTCTCGACAAACTCAAAATACGAGTGATGCTTGGTCTTTGGAATAGCAGGCTTGGCTACAAAGCCTTCTGGCACAGGTGCCTTTGGGTCATACTGTGACCTCGAGGCTCGCTTGTGCCGTTCCTTGGCCCCTCCCGTCATAGAGGCGGGTAGGGCTCGTTTTTCTCTCCCCATTTGCAGTTATGATCAGCTTACCATGGTGGTGACCAGTATCCCGGATCCAAGAATAAGGTAAACGCAAGAAGAGACAAACAGACGCGACTAGCAACTCTGAGACTTGCTCGACTCAGCCAAAACGGCTTGGGATCCGTTTTTCTGGGGAGACCCTTCGCGCGAGGTGGCACACTACTGGCTGTTTTTGCGAGTAGCGATATCAGGAAATAAAAATCTTGTTTGAACCGGACGGCCTGCAAAAAAAGCCACAGGCTGATTCGCTTGGCACAAGTCGCGTCAAGGTATGGGCACTCCAGATCGCGATGACGCCAAGTGCTATCCAGGCGCGTTTTGGCGACACTGAAATGGCCGAGGGAGATGGATGTGAAGGGGAGATTGGGCAAGGTTGCATACAGTTGGGCGCACACTGGTAAGGCGTCGGCGACTTGCAGGCAGATGCAGACGAATGGAGACTTTCGCCTCAGCCTGGCATCAGGCTGAAAGCGGTCACCAGACTGATCACGGGACTTGGTTTCACGTAGAGTTTTCTTGATCATGATCTGTATCATGTGACTTACGCACGCTCATCACGTGATGACACTGCCTCTATCTCCAAGTAACCCATAGTACACAGCCACCGGGAAAGGCATTGGCATTTTAAGGCTGATGGGGTTCAAGGCTTGAACAGGCATGATCTGCTTCATAGCCCTGCTGCATTGCATTGCCCCTCTCGAGAAGATCAGTGACACCGCGGCAATGTGGTTGTAAAGTCGTCGCGTCTTAATGAGGTCTCAGGGCGAACGGGAACACGCAAATAGTTACATGTTCACAGTATTATGGGGTGACTATGCAAGACAAGCGAGAGAAGTAATGGGGCTTCTTTTGGAAAGGCAGACTGCCGTCTCACCCTTGCCAAGGCCCCCTCCCCAATGGTTCTTGCAGACAGACCTCGGCAGCCACCCTCAAGAAGCTGAACGGTGGAGCCAAGGCGATGCCCGTCAAATGAGCCCTGTGGCACAGAGTATGATTGTTGCATGGGCACGCCCCCGGATCCCAGATGACAGGACGAAATTGGGTAGGGGACCGATGAAGGCGGCGATGGCCGGTCGGTGATAGCAACTTTTCCCCATAATTGAACTTTGATGCCGGCAAGGTCATCGCAGGGACCAGTTCACGCAGATTTATTACATAGATGTCATTGATGGATATGAACTGGCTAATAGCGGGATGAAGCAGATGCTACCCACCAGAGATGAAAGATTTTTGGAAACGTCCCCTGAATCAATGCAGGACTCGGGAAGTGGGAGCCAGACAGCCGTGAACACATAGTGGACGGAAACAGCCACCTGGGGCGACCAGTGTCAGGGGGCGGTGGAGATCTTGCAGTTTTATGGAGATTGATGTTCAGGGCAGTGGCCTTGAACCAACGAGGGCCGTTCTATTTTTGTAGGGATCATGGACTCGGAGCAGTTGCTGTTTTGCGGCCGACACCTCGGTGTGGCAAGAGATTTCCAATACCAAATGGGGAAGACGGAGACGTGCACAAGCTGCCCGCATCGGGGGACGAGGCGGGCCTTGAAGTGTTTCATTCATGCCCGTTTAACCTGAGTGGTGCTCTGGCTGTCAACGAATAACTGGTCAAGGCACTTCGCGCTCCCTTAATGTTCTTCTTGACACACGACGGGAGCTAACCGATGATTCACGATAGTGTCTTTCGCGGAACAACGGGGTCCTGTGCCGCTTCCTCGCTGAAGAAGAGACGTGGCATAATGGATGAATCAGGGCATCGCTCGCCGGGAAACGGTGTTTAACACATGGTTTAGATTATGTGAGCAGGTTTAACACGAGGAACGACAAAGGGTGGGCGGTTGGTTGTGGGCTAGTGGTGGCAGTGCACCGAGAGATTGGGAAACGGTGGGCGGCTAGGATAATTACTAGCCGTCGGCCATTTGTTGATCGACAAAATTTCCTTGCCCAGAGCGCGCATCTGGGCGAGGCCTCCCTCCACAAATTGAATAGAGAATTCAAGCATGCTGAGTGGTTGCTATTGGGGTTAGAAAAAATTGCAGCGCTATGATGAATGTTGTGGATAAAGCACGGAAATTCTCAAGCGGGGCTGTCACAGAGCAGGACCCGAGGCACGGCGTTGCCGGCGTCGAAGGGATGTGGGCGCACGTCGGGTGGGAGAGGACTAGAGGGCAAGCCAGTGGCGGCAAAGCAAAGCATGCACCACAGAAGCCCCGAGTAAACACATGAGAGTGGGGAGAGGGCGTCGGACAGAGCAGAATACGAAATTTACGGAAAGCTTTGACGTTGACTGGCGAGTAGGATCGAAGTTGACCGTCGTAAAGCCGATCTAACGTTCAAAATGGTTTTCTGGTCTAGCAGAAGAGAGTTTGGCTTTGTCGCCCAAACAGCTTCCTCGGCACTAGCGGAATGAGAGCCGCGGACCTGGCAACCTGGCTTCGAGGGATGGAAAGTACCGTCTCCTGGAAGCGCCAGAGTTTTGGGCGTGTGGGTGCGTAGCTGTGACAGCGGCTAGGTTTTGCATGATGGTCGGCTGTTCGGCTCGCCCACCTGCGATGAGCAGCAGTCGGGGGTCGGGGATAATGAAGTGCGATATGACCGCCAGCCTGATTTCCTTGCGAGCTGTTGGCGGGTTGCATTCCAGGCTGGGTGTGCGCGGACAGAGAGTCAGAAGGGCTCAGTAGGTGACAAAAGGCATAACGAAAACGATTCCTTTCAGAGCCATCGCCGAAGGCTGGGTAGGCGCATTGAACAGTTTACATATTAATTTTGCGATGGATGGCAGCGGGTTTGGGCCAGGAGTCGCAAGCCTCGACACAAGGCTCTGGGAGCTTTACCGGTTTAAGATGCAGGCCTCGTGGCCTTTGGCGGTTTGGGGGGGGATGGAGACGTCGTCAGCGTTTGCGGAGAAATCGCACACAGGAAGGGCTGGTGTTTAATGTTGATAGGGTTGGGATGGATGCTGTTTATCAGACAAGCAGACAAACAAAGCATGCTCGTGTAGGTGAGAGCGTTGCAACATGTGCAGAAGCGCTCATCATGGCACGCAGCTCAAGAGGGACTCCCACCACTCATTCGTTCATGCCACCCATCATCACCACACACAGCCTTCGTGGACGTCCAAAAGCGGCAGCAGTCGTCGTCACCCTCAGGCCGCAGTATGAAGAGACTGGCCGCCAAACCGCGCGCCTATTGGCCAAAAACCAAAGGTGGACAAGGTGGATGCACCCATCGGGTAGTTGGCTGTTCCCAGTCGCTTGTCGGCACCTCGCTCAACTCTCGCCCTTGACTCGCCTGGGATGCACCACCGAGAGAGCTGACGCGTCCTCCGTTGGGTCCCCGGGGGCTGATCCTTGTACTCCCGGACAATGCTCTGGGGCCCTCAGCCAGCATCACACTCCCGGCACACCCCCGGTACACCCCTGGCGTAAACATGGCTCATCCTGGCGCACTCTGGCCTGTGCTGCTTTACCAGTTGCCCGTCATCTCGGCCAAGTTGGGCCTTCCAAGGGACTTCCACACGCCGTCAGTGGCTTCTCCGGTGGCTCCCCTAGGTGGCTCCCCAGCGGGCTCCAGGCGCCTGTTTAGCAGAACCAGACCCCGGTCTCCCGAAGGTACGTACCTCAAAGGGGCCAAGGCATCCATTCCATTCATAGGCGATATTCCCCCCGTTCTGCCTGATCTTGCCTCTCTCTTTTTCCTCATTTTCCAAGAACACCAACTCGACATCCCTCACTCTCCACAACAAGGTCATCATCCAACTTCAACTTATCAACATTAACCCAACCGACCTAGCCAACTTCATTCGACTCGTTTTTTTGATTGATCGCGCCTTCTATCCGACCGTCGTCTTTACTCTGCTGCTTCCTTCGCTTTCGGCATAACATCGCCACTTCCATATTAGCCGTTTCTATCTTTTTCCACTTAAAACAACATCAGAATGTCGGCCCCGGCCCAGAGTAACGTCGACATCGACGCCCTGCTCGATCTTACCGAGTACGATGCCATCTCAAACTACCAGTCTCCTTCCAACTCAGTATCACCGGCCGCTACCTCGAAGGCCGGCTTCACTAGCCCCGTCACGGCTGCTGTCTCTACTCCCGCTCTCACAACCGCACAGGCCTTGACCGGTCCCAGCCACAACTATGACATGTACAGACAACAGACTGGCTTCGTTCCTGGTGCTATCGCCAGCACGATGGCTGTGAACCAGACCAACAACACTGGTTACCAGGACTTTGGCAACCTCGACTACCTCTCTACCTTCAGCCCCGAGAATGAGTTTGACTTCAACACCTCGCCCTCGCAGAATGCTATGGAGATGGATTTCGAGTCGCCTGATTCCCAGCAGTTCTTCACTGTCAACCCCAGCAGCATTGAGGACTCTGCCAGCCTCCCTTCCCCTCCTGTTCTCCCCACCCAGAACAACAACGTTGGCCGACTCTGGCCTGGTGCTCACTCTCAGGCCGCCTTGGCCAAGGCTCAGGCTCAGCAGCGACAGCAGCAGCAGATCATCCAGCAGCAGCAGCAGGCTCAGCGCCAGGGCGCTCAGCCCAAGGGACGTGGCAAGGCTCCTCAGCCTACCGACCCCATTGTCGAGCAGAAGATTACCCAGCTCCTCAACTCTATGCGTGCTAAGCCTGCCGCTCCTGAGGCTCACGGTCAGAACAACATCTCCAACCTGCCCCGTCCCAAGAAGGAGGAGGATGAGATGGACGAGGATGAGCGCCTCCTTGCCAGTGAGGAGGGTAAGAAGCTCAGCTCTAAGGAGCGCCGCCAGCTCCGAAACAAGGTCTCCGCCCGCGCTTTCCGATCTCGCAGAAAGGGTAAGTTGGAATCCACACGAGAACGCTTCGCAACTTAATGCTAACTCACACTCTTAGAATACATCACCCAGCTTGAGGCTGAGATCGCCAACAAGGTCAACGAGAATGGCGACCTTCGCGCCCAGAACCGCGCCCTCATGGAGGAGAACAAGCGTCTGTCTGATCTCACTCGCATGCTCCTCTCCTCGCCTTCTTTCTCCAACTTCCTCGACCACCTCAGCAGCAACCCCGCCGCTGCCAACCAGGCCCCTCAGCTCAAGACCGAGCCCCAGCAGGACCAGCGCCAGATGCCCAAGGATGTCAACCCTTACGGTGCTCAGCAGTCTCAGCAGCAGATTGGCATGGCCATGATCCCTGAGCAGAACATGGACTTCTCCATGCTCAACGTGGACAACTCTGCCTACAACTTCCAGCCCCAGGTCTTTGTCGTTGACACCCCTGAGATCCCCGCTCCTATTGACGCTGCCATCCTCTCTGGCAAGACTTCCAACTTCGTCGAGTCCTTCTCCGACGAGGAGAAGGTTGAGATGCCCATCATTGAGCGACCCGCCGAGCGAGTCCAGGCTTCCGAACCCGTCGAGGCTGCTCCTGCCGATGCCGAGTTCGAGTCTGATCCCGAGTTCGCCCTCTTCCACTCCGAGCCCGCCGCCTCTTCCGAGGAGGCCAAGGAGGTTGACACTGACTGCCTTTCTCACATCGACATCTTCGGCGGCATCGAGTCCGAGAAGGTTCTCGCTCGCTATGAACTTGTGGATGCTACTGAGGAGGAGGCTACCGCTGCCTTCGCCATGGCCCGTGTGCAACGCATCAGCGCCAGCGTCGAGTCTGTTGTTTCACGCCTGGAGCTCATGACTATGGACTTGTAAAACATAGGCTTGGATTTTTGAAGAAGACGAAGACGTGGACATCTCCTCCAGATGAGGACAAAAACTAGCGAAAGAATTTCCTTTGTAATCTGTGTGCATACCAACTAGGGATCGGGAACGGAACTGGCGTTCGGGGCAAAGACCAATGGATTGGACTACTTGTGCTATATGCTTCTGCATAGTTTGCTTGACAACCAGGCAGATATGAGTGATGACACGAGGATGGTTTGTGTATATTTTAGATAGACTGGCCAGCCGCCACTCGATAAGAATTGATTCAAATCTACAAACTCTTTGAACATTGGAAAAGTTGACATGGGTACATGTGGGTGACTGTGGATGCAGCGATGACGTCTTGGGGCTCCATGGCAGTTGTCGCTGACAAGGTGCCAAGGGTGCATTCTTTGCGCCAGGCTAAAACGACCCGTTGGCGTGCATGCAGGCGGTTTAGCTTGGGAGCGTGGAGAGGCTGGAGGGCTGGAGTGTGATATCGGGGCATGCATCATTTGACAAAATTCTCCGCCACAGAGCTGACATGATTATTCAGGTCAGAGCCCTCTTAGAAACCCGAAATGCGAAACAGCGCTCTCTCACAGCCTCCACATTGCTGCTGATCTGCCCACTGCTGCTGCATTGCGCCGCCCGCTGGCGTCTGAGACGTGAGGGGGGCCGGAGATGTCTCCGCCCTTTACGCGGGGTCAGTCTGTTCCCGACTCAACACTCTCGCTATTCATCCGCTGCTCGGCTGTCGATGGACCTTGGCGTGGCGCGGGAGGAGGCGCGGGAGGAGGTTGGGGCGAGACAGAGGCCTGACCTGTACGAGTACGCGGGCTTTGAGAACAACTACTCGATCCGCATCCTGACGCTGGAGCCCGGGTCCGGCGACGAGCCGCTGGTCGGCCGCCTCACATCAGAGCACCTCGACTTCAACCCGAGCTACGAGGCCATCTCGTACGTCTGGGGCGACGAGGAGCGGTCCAGCGAGATGCTGTGCGACGGGAGGCTGCTCCCGCTGACCAAGAGCATCCAGAGCGCGCTCCAGCGGATGCGACACCCGACGCTCCCCCGTCGGCTGTGGGCTGATCAGATCTGCATCAACCAGCACGACATTGCGGAACGGGGCCAGCAGGTCAGTCTGATGAACGCCATCTACAAGAGCGCAAAGCACATTCTGGTCTGGCTGGGCCCGGACAAGGACGGAGTGGCGCACGAGGCCGTCCAGATGATGAATTACCTGCACGATGTGTTCCAGGACGAGGAGAAGCACGCCGCCTTCCGGCTTGCACACTCGGAGCGGCTTATGCAGCAGGATCAGGAACCTTGGGTGCCATTCTCTAAGCTGACCATGCTACCGTGGGTGAGTTTGACTGGTACCGTGAAACGTAACTAAAAAAGAAAGAAAAAAAAAGGTTCAAAAGTTCCTAATGCATGCACCATCTCTAGTTCAACCGCGTCTGGATCGTGCAGGAGATTGGCACATCGGCACCGGCAACGCTGCACTGGGGTGAAGCAGATTTTAACTGGGAGGTGCTCTCGCTGGTTGCCGGGGTGCTCAATCAGCACTACCACTATCTCAGATCTCGCTTCTCGATCCTGACGCCCAACATTCGGTACTTGTACCGCCGCTTCGTTGAGCCCGAGGAGGAGTACGACATCAACCACAACCGGGGAAGTTTCATCTACGAACTCCACAAGGCGCGGCACCTGCTTGCAAAGGATGCCCGAGACCACGTCTACGCGTTTCTGTGCCACTTCTCCATCAACAACGGGAGCGAGCAGCTCTCGGGCATCACGGCGGGCTACGACCGCAACATTGAGGACATCTTTTACGACGTCGCAGTCCGGGAACTGACGGGGGCTAAATCGCTGATCCTGCTGTCGGCCTGCTACCTGGAGCTGCAGGTGGCGGGGAAAAACGCCAAGAGGAGGGGGAAGAAGAAGAAGAACAAGAACAAGCCGGAGCTGCCCTCGTGGGTGCCGGACTGGCGCGTCCTGCCCCTCCACCTGCTTGGTTCTCCCGAGACTCTCCTCCGGGCCGCAGGGGACACCCTCCCGCAGCTCCGCATAGACGAGGCGAGCCGCAAGCTGCACATTCGTGGGGTGAGGATCGATACCATCGCCAAGAGCTCGTCGACCTTTTACGGCAAGGCGTTCCAGTTCCGACCGAAGCGCACGGGGCGGCTCCCCTTTGAGGTGCTCTGGCACGACGTCTGCGGCTTCGGCCGCTTCAGCCTCGAGGAGCGGTATCCCAACGGGGAGTCTGCCTTCTTCGCCTTTGTGCAGACGCTCACCAACGCGTGCATCAGGGCTGATCGCCTGCGGCCCTACAGCTCCGTGCCTAAGGAGGAGTGGCTCGCCAACGGCGCCGCTTACCTGGTGCGTGCCGAGGGCGGCTCTGACGCTGTGGCCCCGGATCTGCTTGAAGCTGCCGTCGGCGGGAACGCCTTCAAATGGAGCCACGAGGCCACGCTGGTGTCGCGCTACCGCAAGTTTGCCATCACCTCGAGCGGCCTGTTCCTCATGGGGCCCGACGCCCTGCAGCCGGGGGACACGGTTGCCATGCTGCTTGGCGGCAGGACGCTCTTCGTGCTGCGGCCGCTGGAGAATGGCAGCGACGAGTGGAGGCTGATTGGCGAGTGTTATGTGCACGGCTTGATGAATGGCGAGACCCTGAAGCGGGAGGATCTAACGGAAGAGGAGTTTACCATTGTCTGATATCTTGATTTTTCCTTCCTCTATTTCCTTTCTCCTACTTGGGACAATGATGATGAGACGAGGTCAGCATGCATTGATAGATATATGGAGCGGTGATGGATATACCCCCAGTTAGTTGGTTATGTGGTGTGGACAGCTCCGTGCAAACGAGGGTTGATACGGCGCGGCATCGGATCACTTGCATTCCCGAGCATGTTTGGACCATGAGCCCTGCGGACGACTGCGTCTGATTTGAATCTGATTGTATCTGCACACCGTTTCTCACTTTACCTGCTGACGTTGTGGAATGGAATGTGGAGGTGCCATAAATAGATGGGTACATTTGTGGAAACATGGACTGCTACTTTTTGTGTGTGTGTGTGTGTGTGTGTGTGTCATGGACGTTGTCCCGCCTTCCTACCGTGTCTCACACTTTAAAGCGACTGTAGGCACGGTACCGAGTAGTACTCTTTTGAAGATGAAATGAGATAGATGGAAATCAAATAAACAATAAAGACGAAAGGCTTGTACAAAATAAAATAAAATAAATCAATTAATGGATATCATTTCACTGGGACTGATGTATTTCATGATTCCGTTGTAGTTCTCAGGAGAATGTCGTCTAAAACCAGGCAGTTGTTCACTCCCGACGTACTCAAGTTTATCAGCCTTTTTTTTTTTTTTTTTTTTTTTTTTTTTTTTTTTTTTGT